>JANHGO010000001.1:37708820-37728042 GCA_024606505.1 Aquila spilogaster | reverse complement strand
GGCCGCGCCGCGCCGCGCCGTACAGTGCCGCTAGTTCCCGCTGTCCCGGAGTGAGCTCTAGAGAGAACTCCGTGACACCTCTTCCTACACAGATACAAAAAACCAACCCTTTGCAGGATTGTTCTACAACCCTGTAGGCATATAGAATGAGGTACATGTAACTATAATGGAGGTTTGAAGGTATAGATCTATGTACAAGGGACATGGGTTAATTGAGAAGAGTTTGGACAGTGGCACTCCAGAAATAGGGTGACATCTCAACTCTGCTGGGAGTACAGAGTTAAGTCATAGGCTTAATAACTTCCAAAGCAATGTAAGTACATTTGAGGGCCACGTGAACCACTGGGCTCTGAGCCACGTGAAAATCCAGCTTTGTACGCTTCAAGTGCTTTACCATATGTTGTGTATGTGTAAAGACTTCATGAAGACCACAGAGACTAGTATGACGCTTAAGTGAAATAAAGCCCCCTAGTCCAAGGTTCTTGGACATTTTAGAGAACTGGATAACTTCTTTTAGGATTCTTACTGCATTTATATATTTTTTCACATTGTTCTTTTTCCACAATTTCATCAGTGTATCCTGTAATCTGACATGAAGAGTGATTACATGTTACATAATAACTATCTCTTTTTTATCAGATCCCTCCTTTAAATACTTTTATACACTTTTTTTTTCCTCAAGTCATATTTGCAGTTAGAGTCCACTGCGTTATTATTTTGTATATATATGCAAGCACACACTTTCTATTTCTTCGTATTGAAGGTTTGTTACAAGGATAGAAATAAAGCTAATGATTTCTGATTTGGAAGAAATGTCACTTTTTTCTAAGCTTTGTATTGATTTCACTTGAAAACTTTCCTTAACATACGGTTCTTGGCACTCTAGTAAGGACCCATCATTTCAGTAGCCATCCAGAGTCCAGGGTAGAAACACCTTGCCTCACATGAGTTATACTCTTATTTGATTCTCATGTTGGGATTCAGAGTCTAAAAATGTAGCCAATAACATAAAAAACTTTTGTCATTCAATAAAAGATGATGTGTATCTTAATCCTATTAATATTTTATATCTTACCGTTATATTATCCTCAGTATGTTTTTTCAGGAATGAAGGTCTAATTCCCAGCAACTATGTTACTGAGAACACAAAAAGTAATTTAGAAACATATGAGTAAGTACTCTTGAAGATGGTGATTGTACTTTCCTTTCTAAAAATTGAGTGGTAAGTTTCAGTGCTTGATCTTTCAGCATTTACTAGAAGACTGATTGTGAACCGGTGTTTTCTTTGTTTTCTTTATTGAAACCTCATTTTTTTTCTTGTTATAAAACATCACCCTTGGAATGCATTGAACATTTTTATTATGGTCTATCTGCTTGGACTGTATAATGTGATGATGATACCAAGCTGTGCTGTGCAGTTGATACAACAGAAGGGAGGGTTGCCATCCAGAGGGATCTTCATAACCCCAAAAAATGGGCCCCTGCGAACCTAATGAGGTTCGACAA
The DNA here is from genome assembly GCA_024606505.1 of Aquila spilogaster. Classification (NCBI taxonomy): domain Eukaryota; kingdom Metazoa; phylum Chordata; class Aves; order Accipitriformes; family Accipitridae; genus Aquila; species Aquila spilogaster. The sequence goes on along the minus strand of JANHGO010000001.1, from coordinate 37,726,536 downwards.
AGCAAAGTGCAAGGTTTTGCACATGGGTAAGCCCAGATATATATACAAACTGGGAGAACTCCTTGAGAGTAGCTCTGCTGAGGACTTAGGGGTTGTGATTGATGAAAAACTTAACATGAGCCAGTGGTGTGTGCTTGCATCCCAGAAGGCCATTGGTGTTCTGGGTTCCATCAGAAGAGGGGTGGCCAGCATGGTGAAGGAGGTGGTTTGTCCCCCTCTACTCTGCCATCTTGAGACCCCACCTGGAGTACTGCATCCAAGTCTGGTGCCCCCAGTACAGGAAGGGTGTGGAGCTTTTGGAGAGGCATCAGAGGAGGGACACGAAGATGATCCAAGGGCTGCAGCACCTCTCCTGTGAAGAAAGACTGAAGGAACAGGGCTTATTCAGTCTGAAAAAGAGAAGACTGCGGGGAGACCTCATTGCGCCCTTCCAGTATTTAAAGAGAGTTTGTAAACAGGAGGGAAATCAACTTTTTACATGGGTAGACAGTGAATAGGACAAGGGGAATGGTTTTAAACTAAAGTAATGGAGATTTAGATTAGATGTCAGGGGGAAGTTCTTTACTGAGAAAGCGATGAGGTGCTGGAACAGGCTGCCCAGAGAGGTTGTGGATGCCCCATCCCTGGAGGTTTTTAAGGCCAGGTTGGATAGGGCCTTAAGCAATCTGATCTAGTACTTGATCTAGCAGTTGGCAACCCTACCTATGGCAGGGGATTGGAACATGATGATCCCTTAAAGTCCCTTCCAACCCAAGACATTCTATGATTCTGTGATTCTATGAATGTGAAGACTGTATAATGAGTACTTTAACAGCATAAACCATAATGACAGAATCTAGATACATCCTATTTCTGTAAGCTCACTGCATAGTATCTCTTTATTCTAATCTCTTCCTGTTGTGAACATCTAGTTGATTATCTAGAATCTAGTTTCAATTTCTTCAGCCTGGTTTCCTGGAGAGAAAAGTAAAATACATAATAACTTCTGCGAAGAGGAGGCTGAAGCAGGGAGCTTAGCTGTAGATGTCATCAAAATTTGGTGCAACTGTTTCCTGTATTTTTTTCTTTATTTCAACTCATCTTTGATTATAGTGAATTACATTCAATGGGGAAAGTATTTGTCATATTTACAGTGGTCTAATGAAGTCATTCCAAATTAAGGGATGCTTGATATGCAACAGTGGTTAGTTCTATTCAGATTTTAACACTGGACATAGAGCAGCTATTAAGACTAACCCTTATTTCTGTAAAGCAGAACAAACATTAATTTGTACTGGCTGAAGTTAAAGTATATGTCATCTCATTGTTGCAGGTGGTACTGCAAGAACATCAACAGAAGTCAGGCAGAACTGCTACTGCGACAGAAGGTAACTCAGCCTACGCATGGAGTGAACAATATCTACAAAGTATAATCAGTAGAGGCGTTAAGAGAGTTTCAACAGCCAAATCCAACTCTGTTTGATATGCAGTAAGAGAGGTTGCTTTAAAACAAAAGGATGGCTTTCTGGGGTACAGTGTAGTACAGGTTGTCCAGACATCCCAGAATTTTACATTGTAACCCCAGCAAATTCTATTAAGATTTTCCATACTGAGTAACATGAATTACATGGAGCTTACTATGCTTGTCTTTGGTATGAAACGCTGAAGACTGAAATCTTTGCAGTAAGTTAGTGAGGTGGCAGAGCTTATCAAAACCCCTGCATCTTCCTCACATTCAGAGCAAACAGTTCATGCTGCGTTCTACCCTCTATCTGTTATGGGCATTTGGGAATCATCCAGCTTGTGTAAAATTCATTAGGCTCAGGGGCTAACACAGGGCTTGGGCACAATAGAGCAGAGAAGGACGCCTCAGAAGACATTGTTCTAGTGATTTATATAATTTGAATTTTTAATAAATAAAAGATTTTTCACTACTTCACACTGAAGAGTGTAATTCCCCTAAAATATTTACCTCTGGCACTCAGTATTTTCCTTTGGTTAATTTTGCTTTGCTTTGTACCTGGTTATCCATTCCTGTTCACTGCTGCTTTATCACCCTCCCAAGTAGTCATAGGTATACCTCGGAATTTAGTAATCATCTGCAAGTGCTATTTCAAGAGACTACTATTCAAGAAAGTAACTACCTGCATTTCTTTTCAGTCCAAAGAAGGCTCATTTGTTGTCAGAGATTCAAGCCAACAGGGAATCCTTACGCTGTCTGTGTATTCACGGTCTAAAGGGTGAGTTGCTCTGAATGGTTATGGTTTGACTGAAAATGTAAAGGAAGAGCTTCCCTAAAACTCCTTGGAATAAGGGGCAGGCTAGATATATGGTGCACAGGAGCAATGAGACATGGGCACTGTTCATGCAGCACTGCATCAAATTGCAGCCCATATACTGAAATGATGGTGCTGAGCATTTGGGTGTCAGGGTGCCATTGTCCTTCTAAGATAAGATCAATTACATTCATAGAAATCCTGAAATGTTCTGCTCTGAGGACTGCTCATCCCAGCAGTGTGGCACAAGCAGTAAGACCTTACAATCTCATTTTGCCTGTTTTTGCACCAAGGACTCTGGCAGCCATACCAGTGAAGTGTAGTTAGGTTTGTAGTATCAAACATTTTTACTGACAATCATAATCTTTTGTTGATTTCAGAAGTCATTGTGGAGACATTCGACATTATCAAATTAAGAAGAACCACTTGAAACAGTATTATGTAGCAGAAAAATATCTCTTCTCCTCTATTCCTGAACTCATTCAATACCATCAACACAATGCTGCAGGTAATGGATATAGGCTGATAAGGTTTTACTACCAATGCTCTGAAACTCATCAAAACTTTGAAAAATTAGATGTCACTCTTAAACTAATCCTTTCCTTCCAAAAAGATACATGATTTTTTCTATTGCTAATAAATTCAAATATACTGCAGTCCTTTCTGCTGAAGTTGTAGCTGCAATGTGCATATATCATGGGGGAAATGGAAATACCAAACTCATATACATGAATGAATTAATTTTACAAAACTGGAAGCCTTATGTATTTACTCAGTCTGTATTCTGTTGGTTCATAATTTGACTGAATGTGTCTTGCATGGAATTCAGTCATAGCTCTTTCATTACCTGCAACTCAGTGACTTGTATGCATGCAGTCTGAGAAAAACGGGAGCTCTGCTATGCATCAGCAGGCAGCTTTTGCAGATTTTGACACACACATGACAAACGAAAGGCAGAACTGGGAGGCACAAGGGCTCTCTAGCACTGACTTGCAGCCTACCAGAGTTAGCCACCTTTAGTTATTGGCTCATGGCAGCCTTTTATACTTTCTAGCATTCAAAATGCTATTCATTTTAGGTTCTGCCTGTCATTTCAGTATGGATTAAAATGTTTTACCGTGAGCGAGTAGAGACAGGAATATTTTTTGAGAACAAATATAATGTAGTATACTTAAAAATGGAGTAATTGGTCAACAGAAAATTGGTGCTTTTTTTCCTGCAGGTCTTATCACTCGTCTCCGACATCCAGTCAGATCAACTGGATGTCCTTCACCAGCAACAGCAGGATTTAGTTATGGTAAATTCTTTATCTTGTTTTGGTGCAAACCTAGGTATCTGTCTGGGCAGGAGTTGAGATTGCATTCATACAGCTAATAATTGTGTCATGAAATTTTGCAGTCAGAAGAAACACGTAAACAGCTTAATAATCACCAGACTCAGACACCTCGTGTCAGAACCAAACAAAAGGCCTGACTCGATTCCTTCAGTTTAGTGAGTGTGGTGCTTCTTTCACAACCACTAATGTCTTTATGGACTTCCACGAGCAGACCAAAGATTCACATACATTTACTAGATTTGCAGAAGGTTTTTTTATTTAAATTCCTAGGAAAATAATACTATTTATGGGGAAGATTTTCTTTTGTCAATTATGGAAGATTTAGAAATAAGAATGAAGTCTTACACAGTGTTAGAAAACAAGTAGTAAATACTGGTGCTGTGCATACAGATCAGGAAATTAATATTAACGGATCGATGTGCATATATGAATATATATATAAATATATATATAGACACACATATATGTGTATGTACATATGTATCTGAATTTCCAAAAGCATGCATCTTTACTGTGAATCAGTATCAAGGCTTAATATTTCTAGAGGGCAGAACTATTTTGTTAGTTGCAATAGAGGCAGCCAGTAACTTTCTGTGGCTATGTTGGCCCTTTGGAACTGATTTAAAAACATCATAGATGACAGTGCCAAAAAAAAATCTCAGAGGTAATCAAAGCCAGTTTCTTGCCTTATCTTCAAGCTTCAGGCTTTCCTACATTAAACAATTTAAATAGCATTCTGCAAGCAGTAAAATACCACTCATGTATAAACATATATATGTACAGAAAATTCCAGATAATTAAAATCCATGCTATAGCTGATGAACCGTTATGATACTTTACTGTGTACGTTAACTGCAGATAGGCATGTCTCCTAGACTATTGTAACATGCAGGGTTGCTTTTATAGAGGAGTGGGAATTGAACCCCTCAGAACTGACGTTTATAAAAGAGCTTGGGCGTGGGCAATTTGGAATTGTTCATCTGGGTAAATGGAAAGCAACCATCAAAGTTGCCATCAAAAAAATCAATGAAGGTGCGATGTCTGAAGACGACTTCATGGAGGAGGCCAAATTGATGATGTAAGTATGAAAGCTATTCTAGCTCACAGATGACGCTGAGTCAGCAAGAAACAAATATAACCTAAGTCCATTTAAAACAAACAAAGCCACTGTGATGGGAACTGTGGATGTGCAGGACCAAAACACTGGTGTAATGGTTGCCACACCTGTCACCAGGGCCTTTCTTTAGAACGCGTGCTGCTTTGCACTTGAAGCCTAGTGGGCAGTAGATATGCTGAGTTACTCCTACAACCATTATTTCATCTAACTCAGAGCCTCTAGGAGCACATGCAGAGCTAACTGAACCTAACTAATGTTTCTGAGAAGCTATATTACCATTCCTGATCATTTTGCAAATTAGGGAATTATCCAGACCAGGTGTTGGCACAGTCCATAGAAAGAGATAAAAACAGGTGAAGAACCCTTGCAGCAGCTCGTATTCCCTGCCTGAAAGTCATGCAAAACAAGACCTTTCCACTTCATATTTCCAAATCAAGGTTAACATTCACTCCCTCTATTTAACTGATGGACTATCACAATTTTGCAAAGTGAACCTTTTTGAGGAAATTGTTTGCAGAAATGTGTTAGGTAGAGGAAAACTCCGGGGCCAGTTGAACTGAATAATGTTTATCAACTACTGAGAGTGTTTCTCAAAATTATCATGAGAATGAAAGGTCTAGTTACCTTTTGAGTTAGACTTGATGATCCTAACAAGTCCCTTCCAACTTGGGATATTCTTTCATTCTGTGATTCTACTTACCAGGGACAAACGATCTCCTGACTGAAACGCAATTTTAAACAATGTTAAACAGGAAACTATCCCACCCAAAGCTGGTCCAGCTGTATGGGGTGTGCACACGCCAGAAGCCTCTCTATGTGGTGACTGAATTCCTAGAGAATGGCTGTCTACTCAACTACTTGCGGCAGCGACGGGGGAAGATCAGCAGAGACATGCTGCTGGGCATGTGCCTGGATGTGTGCGAAGGGATGGAGTATCTGGAGAGAAATAACTTTATTCACCGTGATTTAGTAAGTACAATGGGTTTTCTGAGGTTCTCAGTGAATACTGGTGATACAGAACATGCCACTGAATTTTAGGGGTGCTTATGTGCCCTGTAAGACTTTAACAAAGCCTTTCTCTGTCTATGTTTCTTCTGCTTCCTGTTGCCTTACCTTGATGCTGAGATACATGGGCGGCTTGTCTGCCCTGCTCTTCAGACACAGGGAATTAAGAGGTTACAGAAACACTTTTTTAATAGTTCATATTGAGTGTCCTGGTGTTAACATTCAGGAAAACATCTGTTTGGATAACTAGTCTCTGCATCTGAAAAGTTCTTTTACTGTGCAGGGATACTTGAAATTATTGCAACTCATGATGCAAGCATTCATGCAGGTATATGCTATGTATGTGCAATCACACAGTAGTGAAAGGCATTCACCAACAGAGCCAGAAACTTTACTTTTTTCTCATCTTTTTGAGCAAGACACACATCTCTTTTTACGACATAAAATGCATGCGCTAAAACTAAGTTGATTTATTGTATTCTTCTTAATAATGCTTTATCACAGATTTCAGATATATTTTTCTCATTTCTCCCAGGCTGCAAGGAACTGTTTAGTCAATGCTGAGCACACTGTTAAAGTATCCGACTTTGGCATGGCAAGGTAGGAGGAACAAGTTCAGTGAGTGCTTTGTTCCGTGTCAATTGGAATGAGGCCCATAGCCGCCCTCACTGCTTGCTTGCTGGTGTGGGGGATCCCACTGCACACGAATTCTCCAATTCTGATCAAATTGATAACACTGTTGTTCAGCTGTGGTACTGTGGACAGAGTGTCCTCTTGCTGAGTGTAAGACAGGAGAACAAAGTATTTGGTGAATGTCAGCAGTAGTTCATGGACAGAGCAACCCAATGTGCCCTGGGATGCCAGAAGCTCAATGAAGTGAGTGCCCCAAATTTCCTAAGCCCAGCGAGGGCAGAAAGCCCCTGGGAACAGAGGCGGGTGTTGGCACTGACCTTTGGAGCCTCAGCAGCAGTGTCGGTGAGGAAGGAGGACATGTGGGCAGGAAGTGTGACGTGTGCTTCTTAGCAGGGAAGTGGTTTTTCTGCTTAGTGAGGGGACCAGCCACACATGAAGAGAGAGTGCAGGCAAAGGCCAGACAAACAAAGCTGTCTCCACTGTGGAGAGGAGATGCAAACACTCCCCAGTTAGTCAGAACTCACAGATACAAAGGGACACAAAGAAGCAATTTCTCATGGCCTCAAGTTGCACAAGGGGAGGTTTAGGTTGGATATCAGGAAAAACTTCTTTATAGAAAGGGTTGTTAAGCACTGGAACAGGCTCCCTAGTGAGGTTGTTGAGTCACCATCCCTGAATGTGTTTAAAATCGATTTGGATGTGGTGCTCAGGGACATGATTTAGTGGTGGGTTAGAGTTAGGGTAGTAAGGTTAGGTAGAGGTTGATGATCGTGAAGGTCTTATCCAACCTGAGCAGTTCTATGATTCTCTCAATGAGACATCCTTTGAAAGGTGCTTTAAAAGATACCAGTGCATTATGCCTTCATTTACTAGAGTTGTGTAGTGCATACCTGTTGTCTTCTCATGAGAATTAACACAGGGAAAATATTTACAGAGCTTGTATGGATATAGGGCTCAGCCTTTTAAAATGTTACTATATAAATGCCCTTATTGGGCACATAATTTCATAGAATCATTGAGGCTGGAAAAGACACTAAGACCATCTAGTCTAACTGTCAACCCGTCACTGTATACCCACTAAGCCATGTCCCTTAGTGCTCCATCTACACATTTCTTGAACACCTTCAGATGGTGACACCACCACCTCCAGCTTGTTACCTCCACAGCTTGTTACCATACCTCATCACCCTTTTGGAGAGGAATTTTTCCTAATATCCAACCTGAACCTCCCTGGGCACAAACTAAGGCCATTACATCTCTTTTTTAAAAGTAACAGTAATATGTATTGCTGCTGTTTTTCCTACCTGCAGTATAGGGACCTTTTCTAGGGGGTGATAACAACAGCCATCCTGTGAGCTCACAGACGGCACTAAATCATTGTATTATGACATAGCTCTCACAAGCAATCAAATCACTCATTTAAGTTGAAATCTCTTTAACTGCATATATTCCAGTGTGGGTGTCTGTGTGCATTCTATATTAAATTATTGATACAATTTCTTTTCTTACAAATTGACACAGTATTTTTAAGGAATTGTAAACCACCTGTGCAAAATGCTGCCAGAACTGCTTGCACTTTAACTCTCACTAAAATACATGGTATTTGCTGATGTTCTTTAGATATGTCATTGATGACGAATATGTCAGCTCTTCAGGTGCCAAGTTTCCAATCAAGTGGTCATCTCCTGAAGTCTTTCATTTCAAAAAGTACAGCAGTAAATCTGACGTCTGGTCGTTTGGTGAGTGGGTTAGGTTAACGTGTGATGCGCTGCTTCCCCAAAACTACTGATAAGATTGAGGAAACTGCAACTTTTTACTGATGCTTCCTATCTTAATCTTCAGTCTATATCGTTTTTCAATTCTTGTCTGTATAGGAAGAGTGTGATTTTTTTAATAGATTTTTAATCTGAAAAAATTGGTTTTCAACAGACACATGTTCTTGGAGTGTCTCCATTAACCAAATGCTTATTAATCTCATTTTCATGGACCGTCATGTTAGCTGACTTCAATAGGAGCAGAATTGTATCCATTCAATTTTTTTTTTTTTAATTCATCTGAGGTTGCCCATATTTTTCATGCATTATTCAATATATTGAAAAGAATGGGGCTTCTAGTATTGCTGGACAACTTGTGGGTTTGCAGTTGTTGTTTTGTTCTAAGTATTTTGGTTCATTTCTAGGTGTACTGATGTGGGAAGTTTTCACAGAAGGCAAAATGCCTTTTGAAAGTAAATCAAACTATGAAGTTGTCCATGAGATTTCTGTGGGTAACCGACTTTATCGACCACATTTGGCATCACACACTGTGTACAAAGTCATGTACAGCTGTTGGCACGAGGTTTGTTGTTCTTTCTTTCTTGCGATACTACTTTACTTCATTTGCAATGTGGCTCTGAAGGCTATCCTCAAAAATTGGAGCAATAAACCCTTATTTTGTGGAATCCTCAGTAATTTTTTGCTATGCTTTTTCACAAACCACATCTAATTTACAAGCCTCTGTTTCTTTTTACTGTTGCATTCAATAAATACCAAGCACGTAATCTACACAGTAGGTCTACACCATCCTTGGTTTTAAATATATCCCTTGTGCTTCCTCCCATAGTATGCATAGGAGGTGAATCTTTAATTTTACATAAAAACAGTTTCTTCTGAAAGTACTTTTTCATTGTATTGATTTCTGGCACATTGATGTGCAGAACAAGATAAACTTGATCTCCTTATCCTGTATCAACAAAATAAAGTAATAATATGAATAATAATTTTAAGTAGTAGTTTTGATGTACTTGTAACCAATTTCTATTAATTTAAGTCTATCCTCTGCTTATTTTATTTTATTTTGTTTCTTTTTTCCAGAAGCCTGAAGGACGTCCTACTTTTGCAGAGTTAGTAGAAACCCTCACAGATATAATGGAGATGGGATAATTGGGGGTTTTACACCGGTGTATTCACTGGAGAGTCAGCATTGAGCCTGCCAATGTAGCTTACACGGAAAACCTCAGCCTTTTACAGCAGTCTCTACTTAAGCTACAGTGGCAGCATCCTGCATATTGAAGCTGTTTGGGCTTGGCCTGATTTGGGAAAAATACCTGAGAAGACTGAATTACTGGATTTGTACTCTCAAGCCTTTATTTCCATGAAAAATCTCCTGTCTGGAAAGAAGTAACCAAGCTTACTCACCACATAAGCTCTTTTATTTATTCTTTTTGTTGGAGCTACGCTAATTCCTGTAACAATATTGGTAATACATGATTTGTTGCTTAATATGGCTGATGCACAGGGAAATAGTGATTAGCAGCAGCAAAAGTGGTGGAAGAACCTGTGAAGAAGCTCCAGAGAAGCCATGGCTAAAGGCAGGAGCTTTTGCACTGCAGAGCACCGAAGGAACGGAGCAGTTTCAGAGGTAACTCAGCCACTGGGACAGCACACAGATGTTTGGCCATACACTGCACTGCACGTTGCTGGGGATCCAGGCATGCAGAGGCGGTGGAGGCAGCAGTTGTCCTTTGATGGCTCTTGACCCACATCCAAACAGCTGGAAGGGCTCAGTACCCCTGAAGAATTTTAATCCTGCTCGTAGGAAAAGGATAATTTTGTGTGAAATGGAGAACAAGTAAAGATTATTTTATTCAAGCCTCTCCCTGAACTTTTCATTGTCTTCCATTCCTTGCTTGCCTTCAGCATGCTCAAATGCCCACGCTTCTTAGTCCTCCTCCTGCAAGGGTCCAGAATGGTGAATGGCCAACAAAGCTGGAAGCTGGTCATAAAACAAAGCATTTCGTATCAGTTTAGCTCAAATAGTGTCTGTGAGACCTGACACACACCAATATCTGTAACTGTACCTGTTAGCTTATCATTCACTTTTATCTCTTAATTTTGGTCAATACAAATGTATTATAGAAAAGGCAGGTGAAGCTGGTGATTTTTCAATACAAAAGCACAAATAAATAGTAGTTTAAAAATGTGATTGCACTGTGAATTATTAATAGGTAAGCACATCATATTTCATTTTATAACACATCATAGACAAAATACTTCAGACCCAGTAGATGAAGAATGATTGATGCCTGAATAAATTAATTTTTTCATTTCCACATTTTGAAAACAACTGTAACAATACAATCGATCATTCTGAGTTTTGGATTTCCAGAAGATGATGGCACCTCTGGGTCAAATTTGTGGTATTAATAGCTCAATTCTACTGCAATAGCATTCTGATAGTTACCATCCCTTGGGAAAGGGAGTTCATAAATCTACCATTTGGTAGCAAACTCACACGCACTTTTAAGGTCCTTCTACTCAAGTGAAACATGATAGTCTCATCCTTTATGTAATCTGCTGAAAGAATTGCCACCAACCTATGGCTCTGTTCACTTTTATAACTGACTTGTTCATGAGCATTCAATTCCATGTCAGATCTCCAACTGCATACAAACCTATACAATATAGTACTGTGCTTTGAGTTCACCACAAGTTTATGCCTGTATTACAGAAACACAATGCTTTTGAGCTGATGATGCTCTATAAAAAGTTCAAACTGTATGTGCAATATAAATGCACTCAAGGACTTTGAATAATGTATGAGGAATCCTTTCTCATAGCTCTTGTAAAACTGGTTTTGCTACATGTATTACTGCAAGTTAATATGTAATACTACAGTGCCATGCAATAAAAAGGGGCTCCGGTGAGTTTATGCACTTGAAGCACCCTGCTTGTGTTTGCATTGTTGAGTCATCTCATGGTGAACATGCATCCATCTTTGACACACATTGGTCTCCAATGGAAAGTAATTCCTTCAGCTTCGAAATGTCACCTTTCTGGAGGCTGGACAAATTATGAGTGAGCTGATGTCAGCACTCTGACACAGATGAATTTGATAGCTGATATCACAAGGCTGACAGTAAATAAATTCAAAAAACACTATCATGTGCTTCAGAGTCAGTGGAATCAGTGTTTAATCAGTAAGAAGAAATGTCTGGCAGGACGAAGGTCAGGTGTGTACTGCATGTTTACTTACTTGAGCAGCTACACCTACATATAAAGATCAACAGGCCACCTTAGTCCTTGTGGTGGGTCCTAGTGTACCTCAAACCCCAGACATGTTGAAACAGAAGAAAGAAAAGATAGGTGAACAGTGAGAATTGCCTATGCCACTGATAACAGAGGCATATGTGTCTGCTAGCTGTTTACAAGAGAAAAACCTTTGAGTGTTTCAAAAGAGATTCATAGAAAATAATATATCTGAGGAGCAGGTGGGGCTGTTTGGTCTGGAGAAGAGAAGGCTGAGGGGAGACTGCATGGTTCTCTACAACTACCTGACAGGCGGCTGCAGTGAGAAGGGTGCCAATCTCCTTTTCTCAGGTGACAAGTGATAGGATGTGAGGAAATGGCCTCAAGCTGTGCCAGGGGAGGTTTAGAGTGGTTATCAGGAAGTATTTAATAATGCAGAGGGTGGTGAGGAATTGGAATGGCCTGCCTAGGGAACTGGTGGAGTCTCTGTCCACGGAGGTATGAAAGAGATGTGTAGATGTGGCACTAAGGGGCATGGTTTGTACTGATGAGTGGGCAGTTGAACTTGATGTTCTTAGGGGACTTTCCAAACTGAATGGTTCTATGAAAAGAGCAGTAAAGTTTGGAAGGAAGCGCAGTGACACCCCCATACAGGGGATTTCTGGTGAAAGACTGATAAGAGTGCTTAGCAATGGCAAAAATCTGGCCAGTGTTTCCTCACCAAATATCAGAAAACAGACTAAGAGCCAGCTGGTATCATGGGCGAGAGGAAAAAGAAAAAAGGCAGTTGTCCTAGCTTCTGCACATCCCTTAGGATGTACCTCTTTTTCTGTCAAAAGCTGAATTGCTGACAAACTGGAACGTATTTCCAGAACATGAAATGACTTTGACTTTCTTCCTCAAAAGTACTCCTGGCAAGTAATCACTTGTGTGTTACACGTCTGGGCAAGTTTCTCTACAGTGCCATTTGTTTTTGAGAGCAGCTTTCCCTCCCCACCCCTACACAGTGAAGTTTCATAAGAAGGTAACATACGAACAAACTAAGTGCCACTCCTCATGCATCAGCCAGCCTGGCTTCTGCCTACCTCCTCATCCCGTTTAGAAACTTGACAGAAGGGAGTCAGCTATGGGAAAAAACTGTGGCAAAAATTTCCTAATGCATTTGCTGGTTCAGTTTTGCTGGAATTTAAATAGTAAGAGGATGATGTTTGCCATGAGTATACAGTCAAAGATAGAGCTCCAGGCCACAGCCATGATGAGTAAAGAAACTTAAGTTCTGAGTGAGAACTCTTTGGGAACAAACCTGATTGGGGCATGGCTGTTTTAAGCATGGCTGGGAAGGCAGGTTCCCACAGAGAATAATAACCTACGTGCTTCCTTCCAAATTCCCTGCTGATCATTTGACCTATGTAAGTCTTCTTAATTTACTTACATTTAATCAGTACAGCTGTGTAATTAATTTAATTGCTCATTTGTCCTGAGGTATGGTAGCAATGAGTAACTACCAAGATGGTTTTATATCAGCATTTAAAAGCCCTAATTTGGTTAGTGATGTATCGCCTTTAAGGTTTTCTTTGTTTCAGTTGTTAACCATTCTACCTTCTTTCCAAAAACTTCAGGTTACTTTAAATAATAGCCTTCATTTTGCTGCCTGGAAAACCTGAAAATTCACTGAAATACTGTCCGTGAAACATGAGCAGAACAAAAAACTCCCTAATATTCAGCTTTGGTTTTCCTTCCTTGGTTTAGAATGGAAGGCATTTCATTTGCCCACTAATCTTTTTCCTCAAAATCCTTGTCTTCTGGCAGCTAATATTATCATCAGTAATAAATGCTTCTTACTGATGCTTTCTGTAGAACGTAAGGGTGAAAATAATGCATCTGAACAAATTGAGTCACTCCATAAGAGACACCGAAACCTCTTGGTCTCCCCATACTCTTCCCTCCATCTGCATCAGAACACTGCAAGCTTTTTAGTTTCACACTTGGCTTTTCTAGGAGAGTACAACGTTTTCTTTCCTATCAGAAAAAAATCAGAAGTCAATGCTACTTAAACAAGGTCACAACCAAGCCAGACTCACATGAACTGCAGGGACCTCGGCCAGATCTCCTTCATCTTGAATCTGTGTGCGCGCACAGGATGTGCTACTAAAACCAATTTTATTGCAAATAGTAAATGTGAATTACTCTTTTTCCCCATGCTTACAAAACACCAATCATTTAATATGTAATCCATATATAATTTATTACAAGAAAAACATTGTTATAATTTCAGTGAAAATTAAACTTCTTCCAAATCATTTACTAAATACGAACACTTTCAAAAATAATACCTCTTCTAGCAAAAGTTTTTATACAAAAGATAGTCAATAATTTACTTTGTAACTTTGTAGAGTTCTTGTACACCACAGAAATAAGCATTAACTTGGATTTTCTGACCTTGTAAGAAAATAACATCATTTTCCTAGTAGTTGTTATTTATACATAAAAATAGACAAGCAGTTCCAGTAGGAAATACAGAATTCCTGCTTCTTCTAATCAAGAATTTGGAAATAAGGCCTAGGTGATTGGTACAATTACTACTTCCTCCTGTATGCATGTCAATTACAAACCTATTCAAGTGGAAAAGAAAGGTGCTTGCAGTTTAGAAACAACTTCAAGCAAGTATCCCTAGAGCCACTTCTCAGGTTTTGATAGCTTCTAAATCCTCACTAAAATAAAAGAAAAATCATTAACAAATGAGATGTTTCATGAACACCTTTCAGAAAGGAAGTACATGGCTTTGGCATCAAGATCAAACTTGGCACAGCACAAGTATGTGTGCAAGCATGCTGCAAACAGTAGGCACCATTTTGCTACTACAGATGAATTGTGAGCTTTCTCTTTGCAGAACAATATTACTCAAAGCATCAACATTTACTCTACTCTTTGCACATTACATAGCCTGCTTTATGAAGAGGTTCTGTTTGGCATATAAATCTCAGCTGATCAAAAGTCATTTTTAATGAGTCGAACTCTCTTGCTTAAAGCTCTGGCAAGCATCCTCTGGCAAGAGTTCTGAGCTCATCCTGTACAACCCAAGATGTGGAAAAAAATCCTTTCTTGCTAAAATTCTCCAACAGGAGATGCTGCATAAAAAATAGACAAACTTGTTCACTGCTTGACATATTATAACCACCAGGTTTCTGTCCCTCATGTCAGTTATTGAACACTTCAATTCATTATTACCGATAGCTGGCACACAGAGGAGTGGCTCACAGTTAACCCCCTTTACAGGCAGTTTTCCAGAGGATAGCAGTGATGAAGAGTGGTCTGGTAGGTACAGACGAGTCTGCAGTTCATGACAGTGGAATGAGGAACTATCACTTGAGAGTTTCACTGACTGAATAAAACATTGTCTTCCCCATATATCACAGCTGGGTCTTCCATGCTCTCCAGTAAAGTGTGAGAGGTTTCATACTCGCAGTGTGGCAATGATGATTCTTTCGTAACACTGGACATCAACTGACTCCAGGTGATATCAGTATTTTTGAAAGCATGTAATAGAAAAATTCCTATAATTATACTGCAGAATCCACTAAGGGTCCCAATGATGTCATCCAGGTCCATACTACTCCACTCCTTGAACAGGATGATGGAGCAGGTCACCACCGTCATGGTGAAACACACATAATAAACAGGTGTCACTAGAGATGTGTTAAATGTGTCCAGTGCTTTGTTGAGATAATTGATCTGGGTGCTGATTGAGAGCAATAGGATTCCCACCAAAACATAAACCAGAGGATGTCGATAAACTGGCTTCCACTCCAGCATTTCTTTAATGGCAATGCCCAGGCCTTTGACAGATGAGACAGAGAAGGCACCAATGAGTGAGCAAATTAAAATGTAGATCAGTATATTTGTTTGACCTCTCCGTGGAGCCACAATAAAAATCAGCACGAGGGCAACAGACATTAGAAGAACAGCAAATGCAACAAACACTGTATGAAAGAAGAAAGGTGAAATATCAGACTACATTCAAACACATGCTAAAAGTTCTTCAACTTCCCTAACATTTCTCTGAGAATTGAAGCACAAGCTCATTGCATTGAAATAAACACAAAATACATGCTTTGTATTTAAAATGCCAGCTCTATGTTTAATTTTTGATTGTATGAGCTTTTAAATTATGAGCTGGCTTATGAACTAACTTGAATTTAGCTCATTTTGTCCTATGCTACACTCCCCCGTATGAAATTCTTCCACTTCTCAAACACACATTCTCTTTGAAGTGTACCCCAGGGCTTTCATCAAGGATATTTGTTTGAATTAATACGTACACCTGCTTACTTAGAGCAAGGTACTAATTGGGACTTGGAATTGAACAGCAATTCAAATGAAGTAAGTTAAGAACTGGTTGAAAGTAACCTTATTTAAAGCTCTGATTTATCTTAAGTGGATGTGACGGTTTATAGAGCCTTAGAACTCCTCAGTGGGCTGGAAGGCAGGAAGAATCGGTGCGTTATTTCTTATTCAAATAATCTGCAAGAAGCCATGTAGGATGAATGGCTTTAAAGCCTGCATCCTTGGGAAATATGGTATGTGTGCAGAAGCCATATGTGTTCATGCATGTGTTAAGGGATTCTGGGCTTCTGGCACAATCAGCTCAAGAAAGCTCTGCAGCCAGGACATTCTGATTAGATATCCCAATTCACTCATTCACCAGTAGATCTACTGAAGTGAGAACACATCACAATCTGTCATGTGTCTGCCATGACATATGGCAGGTTAAATCTACAGACCTGGATCTTGCAGTTTTATTTCCATCTCATCCAGTGAAGTGACCTTCTCCTCCTCTGGGGCATGAATAACCATAACTGTGGAACCCAAAATGCTGAGAACACAGCCCAGCTTGCCATGAATATTCAGCTTCTCCTTTAAAAAGTAGGATGATAATACAGCACTGTTTGACAAAGCAGAAATAAAAGGTTCAGGTCCACCAGCCATGTGAGAATTTGTAATATAAGAGTAATTCAAAGACTCCTGAATTTGGGTATTAGAAAACATGCCTGAAATGACCAAATTACAAGGAGTTTTGCACAACTAAGGTCAATCAGGAGTTTTAGGGTGATTTAGCAACCAAGATCAGATCCCTCCAGGTTGTACAGGGTCTGAATTTCTTAAGGAACTGCTCATTGCCTGGGTCAGAAGCATGGACTGCTTACACAGAACCCTCAGACACCCACAACTGATCACACAAACTGTTATTTTCTTATAAAAATGATTTAAACAACTCCATTTATCATTAGAACTAACACAAGCAAGTTTAGGTAACAGCTTCTCACCACCTCTCTCTGAGCTCTCCAGTGGGTTTAAGATTTAACCTAAGGATAACGTGACCCAAACGAGGCAACCGGAGTGCCTATGATCAAGAGTTACTCACAACCTTAGGCACAGCTGCATGCATATGGATATATTCACAAACAGTTTTTCAACCCGTTGATCAAATTTCAGTTATTTTTTTGCACTGACGTTAAGTTCTCACAAGCTTTCTGTTGGAAAACTGCCACCTGCATGAAAGGAGGGCAGCAGCCAGCCTGGTGATTAGTGTGAATCTGCCAAAAATGCATACTAAGTGTGTCTCAATATGAAATTGTACTCCTATTACACAAAATGTTTCTGAAAACTTTTTCAGAGGGGAATGCTATATTTTCTTCTGAAGTTTTGTCACTACTGAAAAACAGGATAGTGGTTTTTTTTAGGAAAGTGTGATTTCTTTAGGAGAAAATAAGTTACAGCCTTCTAACACTGTGCATCAGCAGTATACCAGGTATATGCTGATAAGAAACACATATAAAATGTGTGAAAGACTGCTGTGTGTATTAATCTTTTAAACAAGACTTCATTCCCTCTACCCAGGAAATTAATTTCTAAATAGACAAGGGATCTTTCCATTGAGGAACAACAAGCCTTATTTTAATCTGCATTTGCCCTTCAGTTTTCTTATTAAAATTCTCTACTTTTAACCAAAGACATTATTTTTCCCTCAGGCAGTGAATGATCAGTTTGCATCCAAGTTGCACTAACCTTATGAGAACACTCAGTGCACCCAAAGGGGTAATTAAGGTTGCTGGTGCAAAGGCATAGGCAGCAAAGTTTGCAGCTTCTCCCAGTCCCACTGCAGAAGAAAGAACATTTGGATGAGGTTGGGGAGAGGGAATAAAAGAAATACTATTATAAATATTTTGTAAGATAGATCTCTTACTCTTCTCAGCAGTGGTGGTGATAGGACGAGGGGAAATGGTCAGAAACTGATGCATAGGAAGTTCCGCACAAATGTGCATGGGAACTTCTTAACAGTGCAGGTGACGGAGCACTGGCACAG
>JANHGO010000001.1:37680894-37701930 GCA_024606505.1 Aquila spilogaster | reverse complement strand
GGTGACAGAGCACTGGAACAGGCTGCCCAGAGAGGTGGTGGAGTCTCCTTGTCTGGAGATATTCAAGACCCGCCTGGCTGCCTACCTGTGCAACCTGGTCTAGGGAGCCTGCTTTGGCAGGGGGGCTGGACTAGACGATCTCTGGAGGTCCCTTCCAACCCCTACAATTCTGTGATTCTGTGATCTAATAGCAAATACGAAACAAAATATTTTTTCTGTACTAAATAAGTAAATCTGGCTTCCAAAATTATCTGCATATCCTCTTCTGGACACAATGGAAATAAGGACTGGAAAAAGTTATACGCGTGTCCCCTAAGTACTGTGTGCTGCAGTATGACTACAGTCTGCACTGGCTACACCTTCCTGCAAGAAACAGTGACAATGCACAGAAGCTGGACGGATTCAATCACATTGCCTCTGACTAGATACTAAAGAAGAGGCTGTTGTTCTGCAAAGAGCACCAAAGAGCAAACAAAATATTTGAGGTATCAGAATGGTTTCAATCATAAAGGTGACTGTAAAGATATTTCTTTTAACTGAGGTGAGTGAAAAATTAGAGAATGAATTTGTTAAAAATGAACTGGTTTATGTAGCATTTATATATAGTTGAGAGATAAAGGGTGACTTACTCAAAAGTAGTCCAGCCCACCAAAGCCATTCCTTCAAGTAAGAATATCCACCCTGTCCTGGAAGTGGGGGAAAAAATCTCACCTTAGAAGAGAGAAATCACCTTATTTTAACAAAAAAAGCACAGCTTCACATTTGGATGAAGTCATAAAGAGTATTGAAAAGTCATGTTATCTGGATTAATATTTGTCTGGATTTGACTCACATCTTTATGAATCACTCTGCTGCTTTGTGACTTGTATTTGTGAGAAATGGTTTTGACTAACACACAAGGAGGAAAAGTGCCAAGAAAAAGAGAAGTGTCAACTAAGATTCTCAATGAGCTTAAGATAAGTGCCTTCCCGGGTCAGATCCAGTATATTCCCATACAGAGATCTGCCTTTTGACTCTGCTTATGCTTTAAATTGAAATAAATTAGAAAGAAAAATGTCACTGCGTGCATTAATTTTTCTTGCACAAAATGTAAATAAATTGTGCATTCAGTTACATATTTTTTTCAGGTACCTAATTCTCCGGAATAACAGATTTTGCAATGCAAATTTTTGCAACAAAAAAAAAGAATAATTGCTAACGCTGTACATGTAAATGCCATAAAGGGAATTATCAGATCAGTCTGAAGAGGTTTTCAAAGCTCTTGACATGTTTCTAGTTCAGCATCTGCTGCCATCAGTGGAAGGTCAGTTGTACTAACTGTAGAAACTCTTGTAAGAGGTACTTCTATAGCTCATTGCACTTCTTGCTTTTAAAAATGAAGGGGATCTAATGACCATTTCATGACTTCCCATCTCAAAGGAAGCAGAAAAATAAAGGAAAAATAATAGATACAAAGACTTTTTGAAGATTAGGACGAAGAGAAAACTTCATTTTGTATCTGACTGCTGTCAGGGAAGAGTTGTATGTCAATGTAAGCATGATTGGTAATTAAACCATCAAGCCATGCCCAGCCACTTGCCCTGCTTACTAGCACGGGGGGCTCCTTTGGAAGCTAGCTTCAGAAGGCCCTTCTTCTTCAGGATGAAGCTGGATCCAATGAAGACACTGGAAATGACTGCCAGAGCCAGGCCAATGTAGAGCTGGTATTGGCTTCCTGCAGGTGTAGAAGGCCTCAGGCTTGTTTCATTGAAAGTCCCGTCCATAGGGGTGAGGGGAGAAGGAAGGATTTGGCCCTGCTGAAGGCCTGGCCCCAGGCCTGGCAGGTGTGATGGCATAAGCACAAGCAGAGCACCTGAGGGAGGAAGCAGGGAGAGCCTTTTACCCGCCAGGCACAGCTCTGAAGGAGCCTGACCCTGCGCTGCTCGCTCCTTTCCATGTCCTCCCAGAGCACTGTCCCTTCTGACCCTGCAGATAGCTCCTGGAGTGCCAGCACAAAATCCACACAACGTATGCAGTTCTGTCCCAAGACACATTCCTGTAATTCACAGGTGCATGCCTTACTTTATATATAGATTTTCTCACTACATAGACTCAGTCAAGTAATTACAATACCAAGGAATGCAGCGATCAAATATTAACTTCATTGTAAAATTCAACTTGAAATACTGAAAAGCTAACCCCAAACCTCAAAATAAAAGTGTTCCTCTGTTTTGAGCAGAGACCACATCCCCAGAACACAAACCCACAGCCAAATCCATGAACAAAGAAAAGAACAAAAGGAGGAATTATTTTGCATGGGGCAGCGCCAGAGGGATAGCAATGCTACAACAGAGCATACAGCAGTTTAGGCAGAAGTTTCACTTTTTTGTTATTAAAGCACACTAACAGTGTGGATCATACAGTAAGGCTGAAGCACCTTTTAAGGACGACCTTTTTTGGAAAGAAAGATTTTATTGCTAAGATATGCATCAGCAGTTATATAGTTTAACGTAAGTACAAAAGCTTAGTCCATTGTAATTCACAGAATGCATTGGATGCAACAAATAATTTTGTTTTCTATGCTTCCCCTGTAATTAAGTGACACATGAAGGGATCATGGTGCTTAATGGCACCATCAGCAATACACTTTTTCTTTTTTTCAACTGAAAAAACATTTGGATATTTGATAGAAAAGGATGTGCCTCTGTGTCTCTTCCTACCTAAGCTATAGAAGTATCAACTTTGTGTCAGAGGTATTTCATTGCACAATTAACAATAAATAACCTTGGATCAATCACCTAGTACTGCTTAGGAAAGAAAATGTAAAACATCAAAAGAATTAACGAAGTTTGACAGCATATCTTCATTTCCAGCTGAGAGTGCTGACACCAACATTAGAAGATACCACCATGTACAAGTAAGGGCTGAAGAATGAATGCCTGCTCTAGGGTGTCCTGTGCCACGTGGTGCACCAACCACACTGCCAAGAGAGTTTCTATCTAATAGAAGTTGTTTTGAATTGCTAAGCCAGACTTCATAAAAATGGTCATACAGGATGTGCATGTCCATATCTTGTAGGTGAAAACTAAAATCTTGCAATTACAATAAATCAGTGCATAGTATGAGGATACTAGTATTCTGCAATCATACAATTTCTAGAAGTTACCACTGAGTAATCCAGAAGAAATAGGATTTGCATCTGTAGCAGAAAATATTTTAAGTCCTAAAGTATTAGCATAGATTATTGCCATAGTTCCCCAGTTTGGAGAGCTCCTGTGTCATGTCCCCCTGCCTGTCCCATGATCCTCTCTCCTGCTCCCGTACCGAGTCCTTCTGCCTGCCAGCAAACTTCAGTGGTCCTTGGCTGCAGCACACCTTACTGAGCACTCTTTTACAGATTTATTCCCATTTGCTGCGGGATTGTGAAGACTCAAGAGCAAAGCTATTTGATTTGTTTTGTCATAGAGTGTGCTGAATATGTTTTATGAGAGGCGTTAGCTGCTCTGCAGCAAATACTTGAAGAATAAGAAAGAAAACAAAGAAAATCTGGTACATGACACAGAAGAAAAGATGGTAGCAGAATGTGATTTTAAACCATGGAACCTTAATCAAACTGAGTGAGCTGGTCTACTTAGACAATAGAAATGAGAGTTTCCCTGACAGTTTGAGTTACTTTTATATCAGTAAAAAACACACCCAGTGGCAGGTTAGGGTTGGCGTATTTTGACAGACAGAATTTCCCACACAGCTCTTTCCGGATGTGTTGTCCATTGCATACAGCACAAACGCAACATGACCTAAATATGTCACCTGCTCCTGCACATGGCCAGGTCACCTCTGCGGAATGTGTACCACAGGCACACTGAAGATTTCCTAAATATCTACAATGTGGCTGGAGCTACTCCTCTGCTGAGCAGCCAGAAATCCCAGTAAGGTTTTGGATTTTTCAACTGCCATCTGGCAAAAAAAAAATGTGTATCCAAGAAAGCCTGGATATCTGCCTGGCTGCTCTCTTGCAGCCTCTATGGGTTCTCCAAAAAAATCCTCTAGGAAAGGAGAATCCACAAATATTACAGTATTTTAGCTATCTGCAAAGTAACACGGCTTTGGTTTTGTTTCTTTGAGGTACCTGGATGAAAGGAAAAGCTGCATAGTAAATAGCATAAAAAAGAGAGAGAGAGAGAAAAGGAATGAAGCATTGAGTGGATTGCTTAACTTCTTACAATGATGCTAAACAGGACTGGAGAAGGCTGTAACACCACTTGGCCACAGCAGGCCTTGTGCGAGAGGCAGCAGCAGCAGCTATGGCCTTTAATTAAAAGAAAGAACAAAAGCTCTTCATCAATATGGTATTTCAGCTACCCAAGTTTGTAAAATGTGTTTTTGTGCCAGTGTGTGATGTTTTTACAGGGAAGTAAACAACACTCTTCTCATTCTTTTTGTGAACAGTAGACTCATATACCTGTAGAAGAATGGCAGCTTATTCCTTTCTACAAGTTGCTACCACTCATTCTTAGGTTTTCTGTTCCCCATCAGATTGTACGACACCCAGTAATGAAAATTTCATCATGATATGTCACTGAGTGACTGCCACAGGATGATTCTCTCTTTTCTGAAACCCAGTCTTTGCTCATGTTTACAAAGAGACTCTGGACCTTTGGTGTGTCCCCTCTACCAGCTGAGAAGTGTCACTTTGAGCAGCTGTGACCTCTGTTTATTATGCTGAGATGACTTTCCAGTTCTAAGAAGCGGGTCATTTGTTCCACTTGCATAAAGAATGATGGTATTCTGCAGCTCAAAAAATGGAGGGACAGGTGGCAAAAGGAGGCTGATGCAGGAGCTATGGTGAGTTTGTGGCCCATTGCAAATGGCCTAAGACTTGCCTGAAAGGGCCGCAGAAGTCGATGAGCTGAGGAAGGCAGTTCACACAACACCCGATTTTCTATAGCTAAGCAGGTTTCTCCTCCCCACTCCCAAATGTCAACATGAAACTGTCACCAGGGCTGCTCCTTCAGAAATAAATGCTGGAAGCTCTGACTCAAGGCTGATAGCAACAGGAAACCATCCAGAGCTGGAGGTGGCCACTGCTTCACCTCTGACTGTTTTCCTGGTAAGGTGTTTCCTCAGCCACCTGAGTTCCCTCTGACGACAAGAGGCAGACAGGTGGGGGTCAGCCACACTGTACATACCTCAGCATAACCTTCTGCAGTGCTGCAGCCTCACAGAAGCCAGTCACTGCTGTGCCCCGCAGGCCGGTAGTGACAGTCTCACCCTCTCCTGAGCATGCTGATCCCACCTCATCCCAAGAGCCATTTGCTTCCATAAGATGCATGACTGCCCGCTTTCGCTGCACTCCGAGGCCAGGTCACGCTGGCAGGAGCCGTGCCCAAGAGATGCCCACTCTGGAGGGGCCAGTCCGCCCCTCCTAGCCCCTGACCGTGGAGTCTACAGCTTTCCGGCACACCCGCGCTCACGGAAACACACAAAAGAAACAAAGGCGAATTTACAGCTACAAAGCCACGCCTGAAAGACAAACGCGCAAACTGTTATCACTACTTCAGCAGACCGGCGCTCCTTGCCCCCCGCTCGCACCACTCAGCCACGGCAGGAGCCCTCCCAGCGCCACACCCCCCGGCCAACACCTGCTTGACGTCACGGAGGAGCAAAGCAGCCGTCATTGCAGCAGCCCCGTCGTGGGGGGAGAGATGTTCATGGCAGCAGAGCTTCCTGCTTTCGAGCCGCGTCCTATTCAGAGCTCCTCGTAAAGCCGCGCACCCCCCGCGAAGCACCGAGCGGCGAAGCCCCACGCAGCACTGACCGATAGCGCCCCGTGGCTGCCCCGCGCCTGCGGGCGACCCGCACCGGCTCCGCAGCGGGCGGGAGGCGGTGGCGACTCCGCCCGGCCCTTGCCCGGCCCTTGTCTGCCCCTTGTCCGTCCCGCCCCGAGGGAGGCGGCCCGTGGGACGCCCCGCGTGCCGCATCCGTCGTTTGCGAGCCCGGGGTCTCTCGTGAGGACTGGCGTCTGCCCGTCCCGCTGCTGCGTCTGGCGGGCTCTCATTTCTGCTACAGCAAAGTGTCCTCGCAGCCCAGAAAGCCAGCCGTAACCAGAGCTGCATCAAAAGAAGTGTGGTCAGCAGGTCGAGGGAGGTGGTCCTGCACCCCTGCTCTGCGCTGGTGAGGCCTCACCCAGAGCACTTCATCCAGATGTGGAGTCTTCAGTGCAGGAGTGATGTAGACCTACCTATTGGAGCACATCCAGAGATGCATCCATTGCCTGCTGTGATAGGACAAGAAGAAATGGTTTCAAACCAAAAGAGGGGAGATTTAGATTGAAAATAAGGAAGAAATTTTTTACAATCAGGATGGTGAGGCAGTGGGACAGGTTGCTCAGGGAGATGGTGGAAGCCCTGTCCCTGAAGACACTCAAGGCTGAACGGGACTCTGAGCATCTGATAGAGCTGTAGGTGTCTCTGTCCATTGCAGGGGAGTTGTGCTAGATGGTCTTTAAGGGTTCCTCCCAACTCAAATGATTTAATGACTCTCTAATTTAACTTTGTTCCTGTTCACTTCCGGGAGAAGAGGTGAGAGTTTTGAGCATGCAGCTACACAAAGCATACGACATGCTGCCCATGCAGTTCTTCCCCCTTTGTCCAATAGGCAGGCTCTGTAGAACCAGGGCAGATTCTAGTGCTGTTTGCCCAGACGTGACTGAACAGAAGCAATTAGCCTTATTACCCAATCAGTAGTTTTAAGGCAGAAGATGAAGTCCTTGTTTTTAGCATGGTTATTTGAAATAAATTTACACAATGTATGGCTTTAGCCATTCTGCACTAACCTAGAGGTGCCCGGTTGCTATCTGGCATGACTGGGACCTGTAGCAGGCACAGGGCTCACAAGCTGGAAGCAAGCTGAGCTGCAAATAGGGCACAGCTCCAGAGCATGGCAGGGACTTGCTGCTGGGTTGCAGCCATACTTTGCAGCACTGCCCCTAAGTCAGTGATCCTTGGTATTGTAAAGTTTATTAATGCTGGCGCAAGCTGGTGAAACGTGGTTGCAGAACAGCTCAGAGTTTCCTGCCTTGATCACACAGTACTGGGGTTAGACTGAGAGATCTATTTGGATGTCTTAGTCTGATTTTTTATTTCTGCATTTATTTTTGAATATAAGCAGTACTGTGTGCTAGGAGAAAAGGAACATTGCATTTCTTCACGTGCATTTGAGGACCCCTCCTTTTAATATTTACATTGTCTATACTACTGTAGTAAATTCTATGGAATGTGGCCTGAAGCACATGCAGGCTGCCTTGTAGAAATAGCTTGATTTCTCATCTTTATTCTCAGCTTTTATGTTTCTAAAACAGATCACTGCTACAAAAGATCAATATTTTGAAATATTATATGAAACAGTTACATTGACGTCTTAAAGCATAATCTGAAAATGTGAGAGCAAAATTCCATCCTCTCATACAACACAAGCATGCCATGCATTGAACAGATGCACATCTTCAGCTCCTTTATTTACTTTGAGCTCCCTCTGAACAGTCAGCTTGGAGAGTTGTTACAAACTTGCAGTCTGTAACATAATTATAGAGGTGTGCTAATGTTCATTTTTTTTACTGATAATTTGTGGTACTCCTCATTTTCAACAGGTTTCAAATAACTTCGAGACAATACCTGGAAGAAAGTAAGTACATAAAATTCATTTATCAACTGGGATACATTTTTCTTTATTTTGGATGACGTGTAAAGGTCAACTGGGTAAGAAATTAAAGTCATGATATACAAACTTATCACGTGAGATAAAGAGGAAAAATACACGAGTTTAACCTTCAAAATGGCACATGTGACTGATTTAAAGCAATGCCTGCAGCATCAGCTAATGCAAATAAATCAACGCAGCTCCTCTTATGCTGGTGGAGCTCTGCCAGCTACAGCTAAGCGAAGGTAAGACCTTTGGTGTATGAAATAACAGATCTGCGTGTATCAACAGTCAAAGCAACTCTGTGGCAGTTTGCATTTTTCTGAAAGAAAATAGAGGAAAATGTTATGAAATGCTGTTATTGTTTTTGTACTGTTTTCCATTGGAAAATGCAGAAGGAAGTTGTGTTAAAATTCTGTAACTTATGCAATGAATAATTTTGCTGAAACTGACTTCCAAGCAAACTCTGATCTTAACTGTCAGTTTTCAATAAAAATAAAACAGTCTAAAGACAACTTTATAATTTTGCATTTATAAATAAAATTGTCATCAGAAACCTCCTTTTTCTGCCTCGTTTATAGAACCTACGGAGTACAGACCTGTAGGAACAATGTGTAAAGGAATTAACCTCAACTGGTGCAAGAAACTGTGCCTCTGGATTGCAGTTCAATATGGTTTAAATGCTGTGCTCGCTGTGAAATTACCAGTCCTATACAAGTTGCCTTAAAAATGCACAAGTAGTGTCTTCTTATCTGCTGTACTACAATGAATGGTAATCAAGGATATGTATACCAAGTTTGTTTGAACTACAGTGCATTTTCTACCACTTTTATGAGTGACAATATTGTATGTCAATGATTTTTTTTTTGAAATAAAAAAAATGAATCTCAATGGAATAACTTTTGTCTGTATTTTAGCAAAATTACTCTGCGTAATCAGCCCAGATTTCCCACATCATTTTAGCTTGAAATAAAATTCTACTAAACAGAAATTCTGCCTGACTATTCAGAGTTAGGGGCACTTCTGTGTGGTCACCATTATCTATTTTCTATGCTGGTAAAAGGTTTTGACATAGGCTCCTAATGCGTTGTGTGGTGCTATCTATGTGTCCTATAGTCCTCATGTTCACAGAAAGTTGAGCTGGAAGTCTGCCCAGTGCTTTCAGATTCCAACCTCATCTCTATCCATGAATCTAACACACTAACACACATCTTAAACTGCATCTAGTTCTTCCCTCTCCACCCAGAACCCTTCTAAAGCTAAGGAAAAAACGCAGTACCACCTACTGGTGGAGACGCTGCTTGCACTGGTGGTTTTCCAGTCACTAGGTTTATTAGGGGCTGACTGTACTTTGTGATTCTGAATTCCCCATTGCACGGCTACACAAAGCTGTACTAAACTAGCCAGGAGCCTTGGAACCTTCTTGGTTATGGCCTTTCTGACATTACATGCGTTGCATGCTGAAATAGCATCAGTACTAGAAGACACAGAGCGGTATTTGCAGAAAATGAGCCTGCCCCAACTGCAGTCCCACCCAATTATTTGTTCACAGTGCTACAACACATGCAGCTGGAAGGCAGTGCTGTTTCATTAAAACCTATTTATTTATAAATACCTGTGTTCGATTTATCAAGTGTTTTGTTTATGAGTGTTTGAAACCAGAGACAGCTTTGATAGGATTGAGAAGAATTACAGATACACTGACAAAGCAGTATACAGAAATAGATTAAAGTTGTCCTGCTACAATGATAATCCAATAGTGCAGTCATCCTCCCATCAGTTAAGGTTACTTCACTGAAATACAAAATGGTATGAAAAGTATCCCTGGGAAGAGATGTTGACTCTAAAACAGTCTGTCACTGAAGTCAATGACAACTGGTTTACTGGCTTTTAAAGGGGGGTGGAATTGTGCCACTTTTGGATAGGGAATTGGCTGGACCCAGTGGGATTCCAATTCTTACGTTTGAGAGCTGAAAAGCTCTCCTGTAAAACAGGTAAGAGCAACTTACAGAAGTTTGAGTTGCTTTGCAGGATTGCTTATTTTTAAAGAAGGCACACTGTTCTCCACCAGAGTAAAAAGGTGAATCTGCTTTGCAATTTGTGTTTGCATGAGAGACACAACACAGACATCCTTGGCTTGGTTGAACACCTAAAACTTCTGAGCTAGGCATCTGCCAAATACAGATCTGCTCTTCATTAAGGGTACAATTATAGTTTGGTGCTCAAGAAATAAACAGTCAAGGTGTAAGTCCTAGCCACTCAGTGCTACCACATACTCACACATAGCTGTTCAGCATTCAACACTGGGATCATTCAGACTGCTGACGAGGTGAAAACCTGTGAGAATGACAGATAAAACTGGTCCTGGTTCAATACTAGGCCTTCAGAGATTTCTTTTGTGTCAATGAGTATAGGACAGGAGTTGAATTTCAGCCTTTCAAAGACAACTATGAAACAGTGGCTAGAACTATTTCCATCTTATTCCATCTGCTATGCTTGACATTTTATTGTAGATTCATACAGCTGGGTTCCAGTGGACATATTTTCTTGCTGTTGAACACTATTTGATTTAAAACTTTTTTTTTCCCTTAAATCTTTAAATTTCAAATGTGTATTTATTTACAAAAGAAAAAGAACTATTTTCGGGGTTGGAAAGTCATAGCAGCAGATGTGACTGAATTGTTCTCCTGGTCAGGAGACTGAACTGTGGTGCTGAGCATCATTTTGGGTTTGTGATTAAAACTACAACCCATCCATCCACTTATAAAAGACCACTCAATCATGTAGGCTGAAAAGTTTATGGTGGTTTATAGGAATGCTAGCAGTATTACTTTCTCCTGCTTTTGGTTATGGAATGATATATGTCTTGAACCTCTGCAAGTCTGTGATTCTGTGATTTTCCACTAAGTATGTATACACAATTAGTGGGTTTATTGCTTTAGTTAATCTGTTTGTCTTTTTATGTTTTAAAGAATTAAATAGGAATGTAAAAATTATGTCAGATCAGTGAAGAACCTGCAGTAGTTTGAAATTGTTTCTTATTATTCAGCAATATGATAAAATCATCAAAATAAACAGGAAATTTGCATTTATGCTCTTCCTTCTATTCCAGTGAAGAACTGTTGCTACAGTAAAAAATGCATCTACGTTATTAAAAAAAAATGGGCCAGCAAAGGACACCAAGAATATAGTTATTTACAGGTCTTTGTTTGTTTGTTTGTTTGTTTGTTTTTAGTTTTAAGACAGTATGCTCCAATATTTGCCATTTCTTCTGCGTGTCAAAAGGTCTATTAAGCTTCTGCTCAGGTGGAGGATAATAGTGACTGCCGCTGTCACTTTCACCTCTCTCTAAATCTCAAAATCCAACACTAGGTCAAGGAAATCCTCCTCTAACATCCATGTCCTTCCCCGGGAATAATTCAGGGGACCACACATGGAGCTGGCTCCTTGAGAAATCAATTAATAAGGGATTTAAGTCTGATATTCTGATATGTTGATGATACTTAGCTTTTCATGGTGGCTCCACTTTCGTAATAAGGAAACGTGGCTCATTTAGAGGACTGGAATCACTACCAGAAGCAGCAAATTACGTTACCAAGGTAAGTGTGCACATTGCTGAAACCTTTCACTACAGAACTGCTAGGGACTCTTTTTGCATGTTAGTGAAGATTTGTGCTTTGATAGAATTTATGTTTCAAAGCTACAGATGATTTCTGTGGTTTGGAATGCTGTGGACCAATGACAAAGTGAGAAATAGGTAAAATAAAAAAGCAGAAGGGGTAGAAGCTAATCTTCCATTCACTACAGTCCTGTAGAAGGATGATGTTTCCTTTGTTTTCTTGCAGCCCTAAAGATTTTGACACATAGTAATTAATGCATTTAATTTTTAGTTTATAAGATTTGATAAGTCAGCAGTTTGTTGCAGTAGTCACAGTTAAAAATCCAAGATAGTAAAAGCAAACTGTTGGTGATGATACAGAAAACAAAACAAAACAAAACAAAAACAAACAAACAAACAAACAAACAAAAAACCCAAAGAAGAATAAAATACCTGAAACACCTGCAAAGGAAGCACTTATCTGTGTTACTTTCAAACTTCAAGCC
The DNA here is from genome assembly GCA_024606505.1 of Aquila spilogaster. NCBI lineage: Eukaryota > Metazoa > Chordata > Aves > Accipitriformes > Accipitridae > Aquila > Aquila spilogaster. Next base: position 37,690,149 of record JANHGO010000001.1, on the reverse strand, counting down.
TGAATACTACAATGTGGCATTGAGCATCTGACTACTGATATATAACATCGGTGTAACAAGTTGTGATAATGTTTAAGAAAGAATGTGAAAGCGCTGAAAGGGAAACATAGTAGTGATACAATTTAGTAAAGGCAGCCTGAAATATTATGCTTGAAAAACCTCTGTAATGTAACCAGAAATGCCTTAAAGGAGATCCTGGGCCCAGCGAATTTAACAGGGAATTTTCTGCTGTTCTTAGTGCCAGGGTTCTGTGGTACAAATGCTGTAACAAAGTGATGACAGTCCCCAGGCCAGGAGGAACTGTTGTGTCTGTTCAGTTTGCATGGGGCACATGCTGCATTATCATTTCTGTGTCTTAGACTCAACAATTTCAAGGTTCCAAGCAATGTGCACTGGTGCTAATGAAATTTGAAGATATTCTTGTGCCATGTGTCCTTGACTGTATGAGAAGGGAAACAACCTAGGACAGCAGCCACCTGAGCTGAGATTTGGATTTAATTCTTTGAGATTACAGGGTAGTAACTGCTTCCAGTTACTACATGTGAACAATTTTGAAGCATACTTTATGCCCTCTAAATGCTTTCAGTGCCTCAGAAATAAGAAATCTCCACTCCTGCCCCAAAAAGCTGCTCTTCTTTCCCAGCAACTTCTACTTTCTCAAAACACAAAACACCCTACAGTGCCCCCTTTTCAGTTTGATGCTAATGGAGTCAGAGGTATCAGTTTATTTGCAAAAATGCACAGAAATTCCTATTCATTTGGAGAAGAGGGGAATCTGCAGGGCATAGATTTTGCCCTCACTCCAGGCTATGTATTCTGGATAGGTGTGGTTTTTCTACATATCCTGTTTCACCACACTTCTCATTGTCTCTAATTTCTAGCTTATAGGCAAATTAGTATGTCTGTATAACACAAAGTCTAAGATATCTTCTTTTGTTGTTGTTCTTTTGCAAAAATAAACTTGAAAACCAAGTTCCTAGAAAAAGCCATTACTGGGAGTGTTAATGTGGACTGATTTAGAGCACACTGACAGGCATGATTTGCCTTAAGATGAGTATTTTTGCAGTTGTCTGATGCCAAGTGATTGAGAGTGGTTGGACACAGCTTTATTTTATACCATTTTCTGTGAGCTCTGTGGAGGATATAGGTCAATTCTGGGTGGGGCTTTGTGTGCCAGCATTAGTAGAGCTTTCAGAGCACCTGTAAGCAGATACAAAGCTGCTTAATTTAACCTAGTACACTTTCAGTCTCCACACATTCAAATGCAGTCTACCCTTGGAGTAAGCCAGTGAAAACTCTGTTCCAGCTTTTAGACTGCTGGTGAATCTGACCTAATGTTTGCTATATGGTTTTTTTCTGTGATATTTTAGACCTGATGCTTGTTGTTGAGCATTTAAAGACTTATCAGCAATCCTAGACAACATTTAGGACTATTTTTGAAAGAACAGATGTTAGCCTTCAATATTCATCTTTCTGTTTTGTAGAATGATGTATATTTCTGTATCATTTTTTACACATTTATCATTCATGTCTGTCAGCTGCTTGAAACATGAGGTTCCTCTCCTATTTCTTGTGTAGGAATATTTTTTAGTTTCATCAGCTAATAAAGTCAGGTAAGTCTGACAGTCCTTTTGCAGCCATATCACCCTACTTCTCTTTTGCAGTGTGCTTCACTACAGAATGGAATTACTTTAAGACTAATTTATTCTATGGCACTTCATTTACCAGTGGAACAGCCACTTATTTGTCAGTTTGTGGCTTATAGGCATCTCTATACTCTGAATTCACATGCATAGGGATATTGCTATTGCAGTGGATAGCATTTATTCTGAAATCCTAGCTAAAAGGCCCTGTCAAGAGCAGATCACTTGTAGACCCCACTGATGCTCCAACAATAGGCAGTCTTATTGATATGAAGATATAACTGACAAAATCATGAGAAGAACAGTATAAAGAGACAGCAGAAGATAATTACTTCAGTGGTTAAAAGTTTGTGCAGTAGAGAACACACTATATTAATTATGCACCCTACAGCTTTTTTTTCCCCATATATATATTGAGATGAACAAACCAGACATGAATAGCTTCTAGCATTTCTTCTTAAGATGTGCTTATCCTTCCTGCTATGCAAGTAAGGAGAACACTACAGCAGTCTTCAAATTCCAAGTTACAGCAGCTATTCTTGCTCTCACCAGAGTGTAACTCCCAGATGTTATACATAATGAAATTTCTCTGGGCATCCAACCAAAGGGTGCTTCCTAGTTTGATTTTCAGGGTGTCACCTGTGCACGAACATATTTATCCATCTCCATGAAATAACTTTTGAATCTTTGGTTCAAAATCAAATGAAATAGCAAGACAGGCTTCAAACACAATTTCCTATTTTTTTTTTTAATGTATGGAATCTGGAGAAAGACTTAAATTAATGCTTTTTCTGAAAGAAAAATGTGTTGAACTTTCTTTCCAGCAGCAGTTGCCTGGTCATTCAGCACACTGCAGCATCCACAGTGCCATTTTTGTCTGGAAGGAATGTTATGTGAGAAAGGAAACTGGAAAAACTGTTAGGAGTTTGGGGGGAAGCAAGGAAATAAAAGACTCATCTCTAAGGAAAAAAAGAAGTGTGTTCTGTTAGTTGTGAAATGATGTGATACTTTCTGAAATCAATCTTCCTCTCTTATCCAAGCTAAAACAAATTTGGCCATGAAGGTAGGAGTAATTGAGACCCATCACTCCCATGCAATTATTCCCAGCGTGGTGGTGCAAGACACCAGTGAGGATCCAGGACCGATGGATAAAGGGGAAAACAGGTGTGCCAGATTTGCTCTGCCCTGCCCTGCCCTGCCTTGCCCTGTCCTATTCTATTCTATTCTATTCTGTTCTGTTCTAGTTTGTATAGTATCTTTTTCTATTATTTAATAATTTGCATGGGATTAATTAAGCATAGACAACTTGCCTTTATCTAATTTTCTTCTTCACCTTCTATTAATAAATTGATTTTATAACTATGTGATGTATTCTTTTTTTTGTAAATATTTACATGGATTAAAATTGTGAAAAACAGCTTGTGACAATGTAGAGAAAATATATATTTTTTTTATTTCAGCAGATAACATATAACTGTTATTTTGCTGTTCCCTAGGCAATGGTATCTACCTGGTGCATTTGCACGATACAATATTAACAACAATAGTAATAAAGACGAGTAAGTACATTTGCAATTTCATAAAATGATAGTACTGCTATATTGGTTGCTTAAGTAGCAATGTAAAGGAATAATCTATATCTAATAATTTTCTTACAAGCAGTTATGTCATGAAAGTAAGCCCAAAAGAGATTGCATATACATTTGAACTTTACAGACATCAAATATTAAGATCGCTCCCAATACAAAAGCTATTGCTATTTTATCCATTAATTGTAAATATAAGTAGTTCTGTATGAATGCAATAAGAAGAACAGATTTTCAAGACTGAACAGCTATGTATAATGCTTTATCCTTAACAAACTCAGATGATTCTAATAATTAAATGCAGAAACAATAATTATTTTATTTTCTTTTTCCTAAGAGAGAAGAAAAAGAAAAAAGAAAAGAAGAGGTGAGATAAAAAATCTGCTTTAAGAGTTTTTGAATGTTTCTTCATGGTTGTTAAATTCTTGGTTGGAGCACTGATTTTCGCTACCAGTGGAGTCTACTACTATTTCTAAAGCAATTAATTATGCAAATATGCTTTAGCTTGATCTGTAATAACTTAGAATGTAAATCTATTTTGTAGCAAGTCAGAAAATAAAAAGGATGGAGAAAGACAAAAGAACAAGGAAAAAAAGGAAAAACACAAAAACAAAGATAAGAAGAAGAAAGAAAAGGATGAAGAGTAAGTATTTTTCATTTAGGTCTTGCTATGTCAGTTTCATAAAATTGCTTTGTAAGTAAAACTAAAAAAAGTCCATTCATGGACATGGCATAAGCAAGATGCTTACTCTCTAGTGAATTGGTATATGGAATGCTGTTGTTCTCCTTGGAACAGAATTGTTCTGATTTATCTTTCTGTGTAGAAAATAGAATAAGAACATGTATGCTGCATGGAATTGATCTAAAAAAAGTAACAACAACAAAAAAAGATCTCGTGTGGATTATGATTATCCAACATATTTTGGATAGTGTTTTACAGCAAAAGATGTGCTACTGAAGGAAGCTCCTCTGCATGTCACCTATAAACAAGTAAACTTTTCTGCGACCTAAAAGCTGTTGCTTTTCCTTTTTGTTACATTTGGAAAAATCATTTCCTGACCAATGAAGAGAAATGTGTTTTGTTTGTTTTCATGTTCTTTGGTTTCTGTACATAAATTGTGCTGACAATTCATCTTGCTCAGAACTAGATGTTTCACAGTGAGGAAGGTATAGTTTGTCTCATTTAAGCATCCATATTCACATAGTCATTTTATTGCATTCACTCAAGGAAGCTTAGCTTTAATAAAGACCTTTTATTTAACAATATTCATTTCTGGAATTCCTTGTTCCTCAAAATTTATTACGCATATTTTCAGTCTCTTCTTATAGCTCTTTTTCTCTACCTATCACTCAGGAAGAAGAAAGATATTTTCATCATTGATCCAGCAGGAAATACATATTACAATTGGTTGTTCTGTATCACAATGCCTGTCATGTACAACTGGACAATGATTATTGCTAGGTGAGGTTCTCCTTCAATAAAACTTTTGACAACCTGTAATACATATACCTAATAGGAAATTTGTTTCATTCATCAGTCATTTCATGCAAGTATGTCATTTTCTTTTCATGGTAACTTGCTTTTTCCTTTTCCTATTCAGAGCCTGTTTTGATGAGCTTCAGAATGATTACTTAGCTGTTTGGTTTATTGTTGATTATGTTTCTGATGTCATCTATATTGCTGACATGTTTGTACGGACAAGAACAGGTATGTATACTTGATAATTCATTCTTTCTATTAGTATGTATATTTTAAAATCTTATACCACATCCAGAGCTAGATAGTTTTAATATGGAACTGAAAGTCCAAGACTCTCTTTCTCCCCCATCAACCACCTTTCCTATGGCCTGTTTTGTTTTGTTTCATTTCATTTCATTATTTTTTTTTTCCCCCAAAATGTCCATCAGATATTGGAACAGTGGAAGGAAGAGTCAGAACTAGGAATGTATACTTTTCAAAGCTGTATAGTTTAGCTTAGCTGAACCCTATGGCAATAAGTTGATTACTTGGACATACTAGAAATTGCTTTTAAAAAAAGAAAAGTTATGCATTATCTAGAACTTGCACAAAACATGTTTTTTGAAGTACATTTGGTTTGACGCTAAATACAAAACAGTTGAAAATGAAAAATTTTAATAGTTACATGCAACTGGATTTTAGGTTACCTGGAACAAGGTCTTCTAGTGAAAGAAGAAGAAAAGCTTAAAGAGAAATATAAGAGCTCCTTACAATTCAAATTAGATTTTCTGTCAGTCATACCAACTGACCTCTTATACTTTAAGTTAGGACTGAATTACCCAGAATTGAGAATAAACCGACTGCTCAGAGTAGCTCGGATGTTTGAATTTTTCCAGCGAACAGAAACAAGGACAAACTACCCAAATATCTTCAGGATCTCTAACCTTGTCATGTACATTGTGATTATTATTCACTGGAATGCCTGTGTGTATTACTCGATCTCAAAAGCCATTGGATTTGGGGCTGACACGTGGGTCTACCCCAACACCTCCCATCCTGAATTTGCCCGTCTGACCAGAAAGTATGTCTATAGCCTCTACTGGTCCACTCTGACCCTGACTACTATTGGTGAAACACCCCCTCCTGTACGGGATTCTGAGTATTTCTTTGTGGTTGTTGACTTTTTGGTTGGAGTATTGATTTTTGCTACCATCGTTGGTAATGTTGGCTCTATGATCTCCAACATGAATGCTGCCAGGGCAGAGTTTCAAGCAAAGATTGATGCTATCAAGCAGTATATGCACTTTCGAAATGTAAGTAAAGACATGGAAAAAAGAGTTATAAAGTGGTTTGACTATCTCTGGACGAACAAAAAGGCTGTGGATGAAAGGGAAGTCTTGAAGTATCTGCCAGACAAACTAAGAGCAGAGATTGCAATCAACGTTCACCTGGAAACATTAAAAAAAGTTCGCATTTTTGCAGACTGTGAAGCTGGTCTGTTGGTTGAACTTGTTTTGAAGCTCCAGCCACAAGTATACAGTCCTGGAGACTATATTTGCAGAAAAGGAGATATTGGACGAGAAATGTACATTATCAAAGAAGGCAAACTTGCAGTAGTCGCTGATGATGGAGTGACACAATTTGTGGTCCTAAGTGATGGCAGCTATTTTGGAGAAATCAGCATTCTTAATATCAAAGGTAGCAAAGCTGGCAATCGAAGAACAGCCAATATTAGAAGTATTGGATACTCAGACTTGTTCTGTCTGTCTAAAGATGATCTCATGGAGGCTTTAACAGAGTATCCTGATGCAAAGGCCATGCTGGAAGAAAAAGGTAAACAAATCCTCATGAAAGATGGATTGCTGGACATTGAAGTTGCAAATCTAGGAAGTGATCCTAAAGACCTGGAAGAGAAGGTTGCTTATATGGAAGGAACAATGGATAGATTACAAACAAAGTTTGCCAGGTTGTTAGCTGAGTACGACGCTGCACAACAAAAACTGAAAAAAAGACTTACACAAATTGAGAAAATACTGAAGCCAGTTATAGAGCAAGAATTCTTAGACTTTGAAGAGGCAGATCCAGCCACGGATAAACCTGGAGTGACAAAAACGGGATAAAAACCTAGCAGGTGGCAATAGGACTGAAGGTCCAGTCTTTCATGGCGCTGAATACATTCTTCTCTAATCTTGTATGACCCAACTACTACTTATTTATGAAAAATTATCTGTTGCAATAATATCATCGATTCCCTATAAGCAACACATATTTGGCAGGTTTAGGAAAGAAAAAGAAGAATCAAGAATGAGGACGGGACATAAAATCTTACTCTTTATGTTATACCACTGTACATCAAATGCATTCTACTTGTGTATGAGTATTGAAGGTTTTGCAGACTGTTTTAAAATCATTTCTTCATGTCTTCTTATAGAAAGATGGAAAAGTTTGGTAATTGTATTAATTATTTGAAATCAATATAGGCATGAATCATGGTAATAATTTGTATATAAACAAACACATTTTAATATCTACTGATTAAAGTATGATTAATTAAATATGGGATATTATTACATAAAGAATTATGTATTTCTATTTCTAAGGAATTAGGTATATCTACAGTGCAGATGTGAGCATTGAAGGTTGTCAGATCTGGAAAATATTATGACTTCATTGGGTCCACCTCAGCTGATTTCTTGAAATGTGAGTGGGCAGTTTTAAAATGGTGCTTTTTTAGGAATATCACAGGAAAAGGCTGGAATATGGAGGGGGAAAATCTGGCCTTTTGTACGTATCTGTATGAGAAATACAGTTGGATGAAAATCTAGCTGTTCTTTCCACAGTGGTAGCACATACTGAAGAATGCTCTGCTCTGTGTAATCTCATGGGTGCCGAACATGGACTACCCTTTCCTTAATATCTGTGCTTAAAAATCTTTGTGTTGCTAAAGTAACAGCTATGGATACCAGCAGAGCGCAAAAGGAATTGATGATGGAAGGAGGTCCGACTCTCTCTGCAGCATCTTCTGTAGCTACTGCTGGGAAAGAATACTTTTTTTTTTTTAATTGGCTGGGTATTTCTTTCTTCTGTTCTTACTACTAATATAGTAAAATCTACTGTTTCACAAGTCTGGCAAGTATTCAATCAGTTCAAGAAGCATCTTCTCCTTGGATTTTCCTTAATTCATGTCTTTTTTTTTATTTATTGGCAAAATTGGTTTTATTAGTTGTGGTCACAGACTTACCTAGGTATTTTCAATAGATTTTTATCACAGTCACTTGCTGTTGGACTAATTTAATGACTGTGAGTGAAGAAAGGGAATGCAGAGAGAGAATATGTAATTCTGTACTTAGAGCATTTTTAATATCTTGGGCAATTGCATTTCCAGTCTTAAACAATACATGTGTAAAAACTGCTATCACTTAATAGCACTTCTATATTTCTATTTTTCTCTTCAGTAAGATGGAAATGCTACAAACTGGATCTTTTGTTGGAGCATAATGGGTCTTTTGCAAAGCGTATTCATTTCTTCTATTTTTATTATTTAATGCTGATGAGTTTCTAGAATGGGAGAGAGATCTATAAATAACTGATTTCACAGTAACGAGTAAATGTTATGAAGTAATAAACACATAGGTTTTGTATGGAATATTTATATGGGGTGGCTGTTCACTCACTATTCATCTCGTGCTTTGAACAATACATTGGCAAATGTGTTGGTGAGGCAAAAGGGTATGCATTTAATTCAAACCTATCAGTGCAAACGAGAAGCAGCACTATTCTGGCATTTTCTGCGTTTTGAACGTTGGATTTTGCAATCAGCATTCCTGTAATTCAGACCTTTGTTATAACTCACAATCCACGTGGCAGCAGCATCCTATAGGGCTGTCGTATCTTACTAGGCACTTAAGGAGCACTTCTCACCTTTCTTGAAGAGTTTAAGGTTTTGTATTAGCAATTCCATAACATTTCTCTAATATTACACAGAGTCTTAATTAATAAAGACAGAGGGCTACTGTGCACATTGTCTCTCTTGGATCTCTCAGCGATGAGTTGTAGCCACTAGCTTCCACTTTCCTATGAATAACATTTCAAAAACAAAAAAACAGGATTGACCTCCAGCAGCTTATTTAGTATTTTCAGGCTCTTTACGACCTGAAATCTTTTATTAACTCCTATCAATACGTATTTGCTGGAAGAAAACCTTAAATACAGAACTTACAGAGCTATCACGCGAAGGCCCTGCCTCCCCCAACCCCGAAGTACCTTTGCTGCCCCGCCCCCCCACGCTGGCAGCACCGCCGGGCTGCGGACAGGAGACGCCAGTGGGCGCGCGGCTCCGCCCCGGAGGCCCCATCGCGGTGCACGCTGGGTATTGTAGTCCTGCGATCCGCCGCTCGGCCCCGTCCCGCCGCCTATCGCTTCGCTGCCGCGCGGGGAGCGCCGGGAGCTGTAGTCAGGACTCCGCCTGCCGCTTCCGTGCGGAGGGGCCCCTTAGCTTAAGGCAGAGTAAGTAAAAAATGTTGGTCTGTTCTACCAGCTTCTCCACAGTGCCACCATCAGTTCTTCA
>JANHGO010000001.1:37640955-37675584 GCA_024606505.1 Aquila spilogaster | reverse complement strand
TATTGTTGAATTCTTACCGGATTCGATCCTGGCTTTAAATCAGGCCGGCCCCGAGGGCCCGCGGCGGTGCCTGTGTTGCGGCCGCGGGGAGCAGCGGCGAGGGGGCCAGCGGTGAGTGTCGCGTCCTCCCCCCTTCCCCGGCCCGGCCGGGGGCTGCGGGGTCCTGCGCTGCGGAGCCGGGTGTGGCTCGGAGCCCAGCCGGGCCTCGGGGAGCCCCTGCGAATGCCCCGGTCGGGGCTGTCCCCGGCGTCGTGGGGAAGGGAGGCGGGCGGGGGGCCCTCGTGTGGCCGGCGGGCCCCGGCCCCTCTCCCTTGCTGCTGGGCGGCAGCGGGCCGGCGTTTGGCCGTGCGCCGTCCCCTGCCTGCGGGTCCCTTCTGGGGGCAAACGCGGAGGCCTAGGGCAGCGGCTGGGGGCTCGGGGCTGCGTCCTCCCCAGGGTGCAGAGTCGGTGCCCTTCGAGCAGAAGAGTGAAAGGGTGAAGTAATGGATGAAGCAGCCGTTTGTCAGTACGGTTGGAAACGCTGAGGAGGGTGCTGCCCGCTAGGGACAAACGTTAGGTAGCCTGGTCGGTGTGCCACATTGCCCCGCTGCGGGGAAGGCGCGGGCTTTGCCACGCATGGGGCTGCTGTGAGTGCAAGGTAGTACTCACGAAACACTTCTCAGGTATTTCGCCAAATCTTGAGCTCTTTTAAGTGGCAGCGTAGTTTCTGAAGGAAAGCCTTAAAACTTGACCAAACCCTAGGAAATGTATTGCGTGCGACAGTCTAATATGGAAAACTAGGAGGTACTTTTAAGACCTGTGGTTTGTTGAAGATTTTTATATTTCCGTGGTGTGTTATCCTAAAGGCACTTTGGTTTATTATGAACTCGGTTACGTTACATAATTTTTTTTGTCCATGTGAGAATCTTCCTCTATTTCACGTGCAATAACTTCTTAAAAAACTTATGTTAAAATACACTGTCACTTTTAACGTTGCCAGCTGTAGAAATAGCATGAACCCACTATTGCAATGAAGAGTTGTTGCATGCAGGGAGATCAATAAAAGTCATAATTTAAAAAGTAGCAAATGCTGGGAGAGGTACCTGTAGGGTATCAGCAAATTATAACAATTAGTCTTGTCAAGAATTGCCTGATTTTTTTAATTTCTATTTTTTTCTTCCTCATGCTGTGAAAGTTGTGTTTGTGTGTGGTGTGTTTGTTTTTTTTTTTAAATATCGTTTTAGTAAAGCTGCATTATAGATGTATGTATTCTAGTATATTTGGTTGGATTTGTCACCAGTAATTGACAGATAGTAAGTTCTGCTGTGAATTTTATGGATAATGCACAGATAAGAAGAAAATGCAGTTTATATCTTCTTGTGTGGTATTGAAAATGTAGCAACATACTGCCCTTAAAAACAGAAAATCAGCAAGCTCTCTAAAGAAAAGGACAGTTGAAAGTATGTAGAACTGAATGTGGTGTTATGATTAACTGTCATGGTATTAATCATCAGTAATCTGTTCTCTTAATAGAATTATCTTCACAGAGGAAATTTGATGAAATTAAGAAGGCTAATCAGGCTGCAGCAAAAAAGCTAGTTGAAGACCAATTTAGCTCCTCATCTGAAGATGATGATGAAGATGCTGAAGTAAAACAAGGAAAGATTTTGGCCAAAACATTTACCATTTATACCAGCCAAACTGGTAAGTTTTTTTCATTTATTGACTTTCATTTCAGTATGATAGCATAAACAAGGTTGTAGTGTTGTCTGTATATAAGAGTTTTTCCATAATTGGAGGGAAAGCACTTTATTCTGATGTCTTGTATTAAAAATATTTGTTCCCAGCAATGCATGCTGGCAGTACTACTTGCCTTTTTATGCAGAATCAATGGTATGGGTTTGAAACTGTCTTAAGTATTTCTAATAATGTGGTTTTGTAATAATACATGACTGGCCTCTCTTCAGAGAAAAAAAAATAATATACTTTTGCAGCGGTCTCAACATGTACAAAATAGCAGATCAAACATTACTGATTGCTTTAAAAATCTTTATACATTAAAGATGGAGATGCAAGTGAACTGGAACGTACAAGACAGTACATGAATGAAGCTTTTCAGTCAGGGGCTATGACGTGTCTGATCTGCATTGCTTCAGTTAAAAGGAACCAAGCTGTGAGTATTTTACAGTAGTCTTTTAGAATAAAGCAAATATAGCTATCTGAGTAACTTTTGTTTAATTATATTACTAAGGTAATTCTTGGGATTGATAGTTTTAAAATGAGAGACTACTAAATGCGATACTCAGCATCTTTGGGTTTTTCAAACACTTGGGGAAATAAGTGCTTATATGTATGTAGCTTGTAATCAGAATATGTGTTTTGTGACATGTTTGTTACTGTAATGTAAACAGTTTTTTTTAAATTTTAGAGAGTAGCAGATGAAAAAAAGAAGTGCAGGAAGGCCAGTGCTTGCACTGAAGTGTTCCATAAGCCTTGGAACTATGTTGTAGCAATCACCAAAGCAAGAAATACTAGGAAGTTAGGAAATATTACTGTTAGATTTATAGCAAGGGAGCTAAGATAAACTTTGCCACTACAAATGCAGATCGGGAAGGAGAAGGATGGCATGTCTAAGAAGATTGCCTTATTTCATATAGGTGTATTTTTCGTGGGAGAGATTTCAGGACAAATCTTTTTCATTTTTATTGTTTTGTATCAACTTCCCTTTGACAGGTCCAACCCTGTTTCTGTTACAATTACTTGAATCAAATACATGTTTGCAACTTAACTTCTTATGCTGAATGTACGTGGAGTACAAGTATCCAATGAAACTGTAGGCATTAACATTTTTTTAGAAAGAAATACAGTATGTTTTGTATGAATTCTTAACATGTTTCATACATAATTTTTTGAATCTTAACATATGTGTTTAGATTTTAAAGTTATGTGTCTCTTGATAGAGTTAACTAATCTCAGCAGAAGTGAGATGGTTTGGCAACTCGGAAGTTGTCTTTTATAACTCAGTGGTTTGTTAGTTATCTTGAATCTGTAAAGTTTCGGTCAAGTGTGTGTGTGTTTACTTAACATCTCCTGTTTAGCTTTAGTTCTGGGAAGTTAGTTACGGTACTTTTAGAAACTTATGTAATTGACTTTGTCCTCTATAAGTTAATGAGGAAATTCTCCTTGTTTTCACAGTATAATTTTATAACAATGTCATAAGTTATTAAAAAAAAATAAAGAAATTTAAAACTTAAATTTTCTGCTGCATTTCTCTTGCCAAATTGTTTTAGTTATTCTAAGCTGACAATTTAAGACATCAATATGTGGAGAGTACCAAAGTCATAAAACTGGATTTCTGTTACTTAAACTGCTTTTCAGCAGCAGGCTGATATTCTAAGCAAAGGATTGTGATTTCACTCCAGAACTGACAAAGAGAAGTACACTGTGAACAAGAACATAAAGGTTTAGTGATGGAGACAGGATACTGGCAAAATCAACTGTCTCTTAAACACATTTCCTTTTAATTCTGTTCCATTTTATGTCTGCCTTGCTCTTTGAACAAAAGACACTAGGTTGAAAGCCACACTTCTAATCAAATCTTTTTCTTACTAGCACTGTATGTAAATCCTGAAGTTTGAAAGGGGGGAAAAGTCTTTTTAGTACTTCTACTACAAAGATGTCTAGAGACCTGGAGTATGGGACAGAGAGAGAGGTGGAGGGAGAGCTTGTTTAGTCTGGCAGAGAGAAGGCTAAGGGATGATATGATTGCAGCCTCGATCTGCTTGAAGTTGTGAAGGTGGCTAAAGCCAAAGTCATCTTTGTGGTGACAGGTGGTGTAATAAGGGGCAATGGCACAAACTGGTGCTTGGGAGGTGCAGTTTGTGTACTAGGAAGGTAGTATGACACTTGGAGTAGGTTCCCCAGGATCATTGTGGAGTCCCCATCCTTCAGGATTGTTCAACTTTGCTAGGCAAAGCTGTGACTGAACTGAGCTAAGTTGGCAATAGTCCTACTTTGGGCACAAGGCTGTGCTACATGACCTCCAACAACATGTTTATATCAACATTTCTGTGATTATATGAGTATTTTGGGCTTCATAAGCCTTGGCAAAAACTTCCCACAGGAGCAGGAAAAAAGATTATAGGTATGAATCTGTAACAGTAAAAATGCCTCTATTAATCTAACAATAGGTATAATCTATCTTTGGAAACCCATTTTTTAAATGGAAAAATAGCAAGCTTGTATTTCTTCAGATATTACAGATGTTTGTCGATGGAAACAGAAAGAAGCCTAATATAAAGCAATTGGCACTTATATCTGCTCTTTAGGTTTGGAGCTGTTGTGGATGCTTTTGTATTTTTCACCTGGTGTGTATCCAAAAGTGGGCCAAGGACAGCCTGTTCCTTGTGTCTTCTCCTTTGACAGATGACGATTTTGGGAAGAAAGATTATCCCTGGCCATGGTGAGCTCTTCATGGTACATTTACAAAGATACTTTTATTGTGAAAAATATGTGAACTGGAGTTACTTTAGAAAGGAATGGTACTTGTAAATGACGTACACACAAAAAAAAAAAGTTTAGAAGGCTGACTTTTCTATTGCTTTTTTGAATTATTTTTAAGTTTTCATTAACATGATTCAGGAATATTTCACAGTGATATTAAAAACCTGCTGCATCAAATTTGTTTTAACTTCTGAGAAGGTAACTTATCCATCATGTGTCTCAGCTTCTAATATTTATTTATGAATGGCTTTACATATTTGTCACTTTTAAAATTGGCACGATCAAATAAATAAATTAAAACAGTTCTAAAATAGCAAGGTTTAGGTGTTGTTTGGTGGGTTTTTTTGGGTTGTTTTTTTTTTTTTTTTAGTCTCTGTATAACTTGAGCATTAAAGCCAGTCTTACAGTTTTACATGAGACTGTATAAAGAAGAAGGTAATATTGTGGCAGCATGAATAATGAAGCTTGCTTTTTCAGTAGGTTTGTGTCTGAAAGTTCAGTCAAGGTTTCTCTGTGCATGTTTGTTCTATGCTTTATTTGCCCGCCTACTTTCATGTGGAAACTTGTAGTAGTATCTTTGATACACAGTCCTCTCTCAAATTTGGTAGAAAGTGCCTGGTGGATTCAATAGTGCTGTTAATGTGGGATCTCAGAGAGCAGGTTTGCGTAGGAAGTAAGGTATAGAATTGTTGGCTGGCAGTGTCTCAAGTTGATAATGCCTATTCTACTACAAACTAGTTTTGTGTTTAAGCATAATGTTTATAATGAAAAAAATTCAAGGCGAATGGTATTTTATTTGACATTTAAGCACATGATAAAACTGTGCAGTTACTATGGAGAAGTGGTTTATGGCCTGTAATGTATTATATAAGGGTAAATTGACATTTTATTTGATGAAAATGAGTACATAGGTCTTTATTCTTCTCTGAGGAGGAGCTCCTTGTCTGTTGTCTTTTCTCAGTGTAGCCAGAAATAGGAGCTGCTTTGTTTCTCCTTCCTTGTGTTGCCTCCCTTGTCCATGGCTTGCACCTGAAAGCCTTTAGGGCCTGTGACACTAACAGGTTCCAGACCTTTGGTGCCTATCTTACCTTTAGGAATAATGTATTTTTTAATATCTGGCACCATCAAGGATAACAAATAAAGGTGTGCATCTTATAATATCTAAGATGCTGAACTGATACAATCTAAAATCTTTCAGATAAAATTTTCATTATTATGCATAGCTTTAATAGCATTGCTAAATCTTGTTTTACATAGCTTATAAATTGCTACTGGTAAAAACCATTTTAAACCTCTTTTTTTGATTGGTTCTATTTAAGTAGGTTAACTCTTTGTTGCGTACATTCCTTTGGTATAACTTGACATAAAAATTATTCTGTATGCTATGCTGAATTTTTTTTTCATATATTCTTAGAGAAAAAAGATTGCAGTGATAGGACAATTCCTTAGACATTCTAATGAATTTATTGTAAAATTTGACATATAGCAAGACCTTTATTGTATATTATAAATTTAATTATGTTGTTATTGGTTACAGTAGTTATAAAAATGTTAATTGGTAGCATGGTAACAATCTTGTGAAACTGAAATGATAAAAATGGCTTTTCTTTTTAAAAAAATTCTTAAAAAAATTGCTTTTCTTTTCACTCCCTTTTTCCCTTGTTGTAGTCCAAAATGTAGGTTTGAATACAAACGGTCTGAAACTCCCAGTAGGTATTACTGTTACTGTGGAAAAGTGGAGAATCCAACAGTGGACCCATGGCTGGTACCTCACTCCTGTGGTCAGATATGTGAGAGGGAATTCAAACCTTCTTGTGGTCATAAATGCCTGCTGCTTTGTCATCCAGGTAAATCCGTTGTGTCTCTTGGTTGTGTGACCTGTATTTATGTAGCTGTTACACAGT
This sequence comes from Aquila spilogaster, assembly GCA_024606505.1. NCBI lineage: Eukaryota > Metazoa > Chordata > Aves > Accipitriformes > Accipitridae > Aquila > Aquila spilogaster. Next base: position 37,669,198 of record JANHGO010000001.1, on the reverse strand, counting down.
TTTACTTAAAATCTGCTAACTATATTTAAAATTCTCAGAGTAAAACAGATGTAGTCAAGGCTGCATTTGCTGAATGGCCATTAGCGAGGTATTCTTTTTCCTGTACTTAGGACCCTGTCCACCTTGCCCAAAGATGGTCACAACAACCTGTCACTGTAAGAAAGCTAAACCAGTGCCCCGACGGTGCAGTGCCAAGGAATGGTCGTGTCACCTGCCATGTGGACGAACGTTGCTATGTGGACAACACACTTGTGAGAATTCCTGTCACGCAGGTAGACCTGCCGCCTTAAACTTCAGAGGAGTAGTTGTTTAATTGTTAACATACATCATTCTTTTGCAATTCCTACTCTCAATGTCACTCACAATTACATACAGGAGATTGTCAGCCTTGTCCACGAGTCAGTAAACAACGGTGCATCTGTGGAAGACAGACAGCAGAAAGACTTTGTGCAAGTCCTCAGTGGCAGTGTGATCAGGTATGTCGAAGCTGTCCTTTTTAACTTATTTCTCATTTTTATAAAATTAGATTACTCAGTGTATTAAGGATGGGAAAAACTCATTCAGTAAGAAAATAATTTTATTTTTTAGGTTTTGAAAGTGCAATCAAAAATGTAAGCAGCAGTGTTTGAGAATGGGCCACCAAGTAGATCCAGTTCATTTTTGACAGTAGTTAAAATGTCATTGTTCTGGAAATGTGCTGGGGTTAAGCTAGCAGTGAATTTGACCTTGTATATTCTGTTTTCTTGTACTTGAGGTTGAAATTTCAGCTGCTCTCTTTAAAAATAAGCATGAAACCACACCTTAGTAGATAAGAGTTTCATACTTATTTACTTCTAGTGACTGTAACAGAATGAAAGATTTGTGATTCATTCTTTGAAGTATATTTGCAGCTCGTTCTTAGGACCAAGGCTATAGATTGACAGACTGTAAAAAATAAAAAGAATAAAAAAAACCCCTAAGTGGCAGTGGGAGGTTGCACCAGGAGGTACTTGGTCATTAACAATCCCAGTAAGAAAGGCACTCAGCCTCTGTAAAGTGTCAGTTAAAATGTCATTTATTTCAGCTAACACTATAGAGAAAGGGAGTATAATATAAATAATAGTATGGCCCTTTAGATGTTGGGAACCCCAAGCTGTGCAGCATTGAATGACCCTCTGATCCACATGCAGTGCAGACCCCATCTGTAGAAAGGGTTACCCCATTTTGGTCACTGAAACTATTGTAGGATTTTGTTACAAGCAAGCAGCTCTGTTAATCATTTCTACTGTCAGACAGAAAGGATGTTCAGATGAGAACTTCTTGCTGCACTTTTAGATAAAGGCAAGGACATGCAGGTGGCATAATCACTGGTACCAAGTGGGAGCTGCCTCCAATCTCCTCTGCTACAATAAGTTTATCCTGTGGCCAAGGGCTATGTGCAGCACAACACACGCCTGAAGGCCACCAAGCTGTATGTGCGGCACAGCACAGGCCTGGGGCTACTCAAGTCAACTGTTATGTGAACCACTAACTCCTCAGTATACAGTGGTCTTCTAGTCAGGATCACTGCAGGGGTGATCAGTTTTATTTGGCAAACTCAGCGAATATAAGATTTGTTAACAAAATTCAGAAGAAGTTAAATTACATCCAGATGTCTGTCACCCCTGGTTTGTCCCCTTGGGTTGCTTTGTCTTGGTATGTAGTTCCATTACATTGCATTCACTTGGTTTCTCTGACTTTCCCAGGTGTGTGGGAAACGTTTGCCTTGTGGTAATCACACATGTGAACAAGTTTGTCATGCTGGTCCCTGTGGAGACTGTCCTCGTTCTGGGAAAAGGTCCTGTCCCTGTGAAAAATCAAGTAAGCTGTGGTTTTGTTTGTTTGTTTTTTTTTTTTTTTAATAAGACAAATTAAAAAAGAAAAGTCATCCTGTCTTTGACAGTCAGTAGTTTAGGTTAATTCTGCAGGGTAGGGTCCATAAAAAGGTCTTACAAACAGTGAACTGTGACAGCTTATATTAACTTTTTTGCTTAATCTTTCAAAGCTTTATTTAGTACCAGGGGTTTAATTGGCAATGTGAATAACTGAGTAATTCTAGAAAAGCTTTTAAAAAAAATGAGAGAGAATTGGCATTTGAACTCAAATTACACAATGCGTTTTTTTCTAAATATTTTGGCTTTTTTCTTAAATGTTTGCTTGTACTTCTCTCTCTTCATCTAGAGTTTACATTGCCTTGTACAGAAGATGTGCCCACCTGTGGCGATAGTTGTGACAAAGTTCTGGAATGTGGCATCCATAAATGTTCACAGCGCTGTCATCGAGGTCCCTGTGAAATATGCAGACAGGTTAGTCTTACTGTAGCAGGTTCACATTTTGTTAGGGTTTTTAAACACTATATGCCTGGAACAGTGCAAGTCTCCTAAGGAAAATGAAGTCGTATCTATCTCAAAATCTATGACTTTCTGTTCATTAAAAGCAACACATTTTTTTCCCTATTCCTCTCCTGCCCCAACACAGTTCTGAATTAGTAGTTTAACATTATGTATCTGAATTGAGGCATGGATGACGGTTTTATTGTTTTGGCTTGGTTTTTTTTCATTTGGGTTTTTTTAAATTAATTATGCCCTAAAAGAGACTTAATTTTTTCCCCAGCCCTTCTAGCTTCCTTGCTGCTCTGTCTTATTACACTATTTCTTCATTAGTGAAATGGAAGGTGTTGTAACATAACATTATTTCCTTGTTAGTAAGAAAATAATATTTTGCTCTGCTCTAAATATCTATGCAACTTCTGTGGTCTGGCCTGTAAAGCTGTTGCTCTGTCTGCTCTCAGTTGTCTCTTCCTGAACCAGCTTTGTCTATGAAGTCTATGGTGAAAGTAGTTAGCCCATGATAGCTGGGATGAAGGTCAGATAAACCTGCTCACCTACTTCTTAAATTATCTGTATACACGATGGATGAATCTAGTTTACTATGCAGGAGAGGTACTTTTTTGCATGAATTTGTTTTGCATTTATGCTTCACATCTTGCACTACACACTTGAGTGGTTCCCTTGAAGTGGCTTCCCTCTTGGTGAGACCAAGGCTGCAGAGAGGTGCGATCTAGAGCACAGTGTTTGCAATACAGACCCAAGGTTACCAAGTGGTTATTGCACAGATAGGTAAGCTGCTCAGAGCGTGTGATATGCTTCCTGTTGTGACAGAGCACAGTAGTGTTACTCTCCCATGAACTTTTCTTTACAGCTAGTAGTAGAACATTTTATTTACCAATTTTTTTTTTTTTCTTGTATTAAAAATACCCTGCTTTTTTTCCCCTGTCTTGCTGCCCAGGAAGTTGAAAAACAGTGTCGCTGTGGAAAGCACACTAAACGCATGCCATGTCATAAGCCATATCTGTGTGAAACAAAGTGTACTAAAATTCGTGATTGCCAAAAGCACCAATGTAGGAGAAAGGTAAGTGTCCAGAGATGATCTTTCTCAAATGTATTGTTCAGATAACATTTTTTTTATTTAGATAGAATATTTTATATTATATATAAATGACATCAGTCTGTTGTTCCACCTCATGTTATTGTATAGAAAGAGAAGTTTTCTTCATTGTCATTCAAATCAGTTTGCAGTGTACCACAATTCTCTGAATGCATGTCACCAAGAAAAACTCAGTGGCCTTAAAAACTAGGAGGAGATTTTGACAACTTTCCAGTTCCAGAAGGCAGTTTTGCTTTCAGATACTTGAGTAGTTACTGATGCTTTATGCATTCTGGGGTAGTTAAATCCATTTATTTCCTTACTTTGTAGGAATAACTGGGAATCTCTCATAACTTTGTAAGGGACATACTCTTATTTTTGACAATGCAGCATTCCACCCCACCTTCTAATATGCATCACTGCAAGCAGCAGTGGTCTGACAGTTGGGAATTTGAGTTTTGTTTCCCTTCTCATTTGAAGTCAAAGGAATGATTGATAGCTCAGACCTATCTTTGCAGTTTATTGATTCAAGAAGGCCTGAAAGTTGCCTGCTATGTGTGAATTAAGACATTACAAAAGTTGGACTTCTTACCCCAAGGAGGCATGAAAAAATACAGTTTTATTCTTAGGTATTTTTGAGTATTATTATTATTATTATTATTGTGAATTTACTTTATGTGAAAAGATGGAAAAACAAGTTAGTGCAATCTTGACATCTTTAATTTATGCTAAAAAATCCGGGTTTCTCTTCCTAATTGCCATCCTTCTTTATACAGTTTGGAAGGAGGGTACCTTTCAAGTTAATAGAAAAGATGGGGTTCTCTCCTGACCTGGCATCCATGAATGTGGTGGTGGTGTGATGTGTTCTGATTCTTCCACATTACTACTTTATATAAGAACAGAAAGTAAATAACTGATCCTAAAGTTATCTGACCTTTACTACAAACGTAAAAGGTGTTTAAAAAAAGGTAAAAGGTGTTTAAAAAAAAAATTGGTTAGCAACATTTTTGTTCCAGGGACAATGTAGTATAAAAGTGGAAGAAATTGCAGAGTAATGGGGCAAACTGTTGGATATCCTACATGTAATCTTCTGAAATTATTTTGGAAGCCCTCTGCCTTTTTCGTGTGTTGAAATGATGCTTTCAAATGTGTATTTTCTTGTTATTTTATAATTTGAATTTTTTAAAACAACTTTACAGTTGGCCTCCTTTCTATACCTGGTATGAATTTGAGGAAATTTGACTAAATTGCATGAAATTTTTTTTTAAGAAGTATTGAAAAAATGAGATAGTCTAAGAGGGCAAATTTATACCAGAAATGTCTATGTTTTCAGTTATATAGATTATATTTTCTTTTAATAGTGCTGTTCTGGAAACTGTCCACCTTGTGATCAGGTCTGTGGGCGGACTCTAGGCTGCAGAAATCACAAATGTCCCTCAGGCTGCCACAGAGGTAAGAATAGGTGAAGGATCCCCATAGTGATGGAATATTGTTTATTTTTGCCAAACTTCGTGCTTGCATGACTGTGTGGTGCTTAATGAATTCTCTCCCTTGTTGCATGTAGGCTTTTTGTGGGGGCAGTGTGTTTGAAAGGTTTTTAGTGCTGGTTAGTACTTAAGGACTTACATAATGACGACCTGAGTTTTTACCTGGTAATTTTGCTTAGCATTGTTCCTCTGAAAATGCTCTGTCCCCTTTCCAGCTGCTTAATTCAAAATCCGTAGCTTGACTTTTTTCCCCAAATAATTCTATTCACTTGAATATGCATAATGAAGTCTAATTATATATAGAAATGACTGTGCTGGTTGAGTCTAGATGGTTTTTAAAAATCCTAGAATACAACGTGTGATACAAGTGGGCTTAAAAAAAAAAAGTTGATGGAATTTGAATGTATATTGGTATCTTACTGGTAAAAGAGAAAACAAGAACTTGTTACTGACTATATGAAGGATAACAAAAAAGTTTACTTCTGCATCCAGTGACCTTGGTTAAAAAGATGCTGAAAACAGCCCAAACCTGGCAGCTTTTATCCTGGCCAATTGCTTTGACATTCGCTTGGTAGGGGATTAAATTGGAATGACTGAAAAAGTGGCTGCCCTCTCAGCATTTTTCCCCACAGAAGCTGCTACCCTGCTGAAAGAGCAGCTGAGTAGCCTATGTAGTTTCTTTTAGTATTCTGGACTATAAATTGCAACAACTCAGGAAATATTTCACAACTTGTTCAGCCAATCTTGCTTTTGAGGCAGTGATTCTTAAGAGAACAGGACAGGTAAATGTGGTAGATGTCCCCGTTAACCTGCTATTAAATCCGTCACCACAAACTAGTGGTTTGTTTTTTCTCTGTTAACTGTGCCCCTTCTTTTCTTCCCCTTCCTTCTCCTTCCCCTGTGCCCCTCTGAAATCCTGGAAATGCCTTTTTTTTTTTTTTTTTTTTTTACTGTCAGAAGAAAACTGGTAACATTGCACACTGATACCTAAATCATAGAATAAAATTCTGGTTGGAAAACTAAGGAGCTAATGCTGCATTATAGGATAAACTTTACATTGAATAGCTGTTTATATTTGATACTGCTTGCATCTTATAGCCTGGCTAAAAGTGACAGTGATTTCTAATAACTGACAGCAGTATAAAAATAATAAAGCAGTGCCTATAAGAAAACAAAAGTGAACTTTGAGAATGTAAATATCAAATATATACACTTTAAAGTCTATGTAATTTATCAAAACGGTACAATTGTCAATATTTAAGTGCTAACTCTTGCCAAAAGTTGTATCTAATAAAGCTAATAGCGATCAGATGATAAATTTAGAAGATAAAATAACTTGTGTGCTTTAACAAATTAGTCGAGTACAATTTGTAATGTCTTGTCAGAATGTTTGAAAATTCTCCTAATAAAGGCAATGATTTTGATTTCAAAATATTTCTATTCATGTGTTTTTCCTTGTATGCTAATATTTTAATAGCTGCTGAAAGTTATGGTTACTTATTTTATTTTTAGTACGTAGTACCAGGTCAGGTTAATTTTGCAATGAGTTGCCAGATCTCAGTGACTGCTCATTTTAAAGGAAATGGTATGCCTCCTAGAAAATAACTTGCCAGATCAGGTCCTTTAAAAGGTACCTGTTCTCAGAGTTATTAGAGATTGCAGATAATAAGCATTTGGCCTTTAGCAGGGGTCCCTGAAAAAAGGTAGATTGTTCTGTTTGAGGTTTGATTTTTATGTATCTTTTTTCCCTTGGTGAAATTTAGGTGTTGCCAGGGAATAGAAATATTTTGTTTCCTACTGTAATATGTTATAACACTTGATTTGAGAACAGTATGCTCTCACCTTAACTTCAGTCTTATATGCGATCTCTGCCCTTCCATCTTTTTGAGAATGTAGGCAGTTGTCTTCGTTGACAGAATATTCTAAGTAAAGTGTATGCATATTAGCCACTCTGGGCAGCATAGCTTTAGACCTTCAGTTTATTTTGTAAAAGTAGCTGTTTATGTGTGCTGATAATATATTATAATTTAATTTACTTTTGCAGTATAAAGACTGTATACTTCCATCCTTTTTTCTTCAGCAGCCTTTTGTCATTGAGAGATCTGCTTCTGGAAGTGTTGCTACTTAGATCCTGCTAACAAGTCGGAATTGCTTAAAAAGTTGTGCTGTCAATAATGCTTTCAAAGTATTGCTTTCTTTAAAGTTTCGGAATGCAACATGATTAGTAAGCCAAAATCCCATGTCTAAATTTGCTTTTTTTAAAAGACGCATATTCTTACTGTTAATTACTCAATAATAAAACTTAGCAGTTGGCACTTGATGAAGAAATAGTGTGGGAGAGCTATAAATTAAACCAGATATTTTACAGATCTCTTTTTAAAAATATATCAGGTTAGTAGCATGAGTAACTTTAAAAAGGAGGAGGATCTTTTCAAAAAAGCACTAATTATACATTGGCTGAACACTCCTTTAGTATCGTACAAAATCTGCAAAACTTTATTGTACCAGTTTTTCAATGTCTCTTTTTTATCTTTTGAATATAGATGAAAGATGACATGTCTTCATATGTATGTAAGACTGAAATGTAAATAGCAAATTTAAGTATGTGATCCAAATGACTGGACTTTAATAATGCTGACTTCTTTTTAAAATGTGAGAGACAGATCGTTTCTAACTTGATAGCAGTTAACAACTGTAGAATAATCAAGATTATTACTACTATTCTTTAAGAATGGTGAAATTCTCTTTCCCAAGAGGGATTTGAAACTAAGCAGAAATAAAAAATTGACAGCCATCTATTATTTAGATCAAATAGAATAGGACAATTACACCACGTGCATATTCAGAGGTAATTAATTACCATTTTTTATAATCAGTAGCTTATTCAGATTATCATATTGTTAATATATTTATTTTTAGGTAGTTGTAATCCATGTCCAGAGACTGTAGATGTGAAATGCAATTGTGGAAAAACTGTCATTAAAGTGCCCTGCGGCAGAGAGCGCACCATCAAACCTCCCAAATGCAAACAGCTGTGCAGGTCAGTATAGAAAGTGTGTGTGTTTCTAGTTCTTCAGTGGAGTTTAAGGTGTCCTTAAAGAAAGCAGTAAAACATAACTTTAAAAGCCAAAAATTATTCCTTTAATATGATTACAGATATTCTCAGTCTTCTGTATTCTTGACTATGCAGATGGAGATTAGCAATAATCCTTCCTATCAGACACCTCTTTGATGCTGTGGTTTCATGAGCAGCTTGCTGCTGTCAAGGGGGAGGTTCTGTCCCACCGAGCACTTCTAATTCTATAGTCCCATTCACTTCTTCAAGTCACCTCTGGTACGTTTTGAAGTACCTCCATAAGGCAGTTTACCAAGAAAACTTGACTAGCAAAAGGAAAAAGGAGAGTATTTTCTGCTGCGGTGTAGCAAGGTTACTTAGCGTACAGTAAAATTAGGATTGAAAAAGCTGTTTGAACATGCAAACCCAACTTTGATTTTAATTTAATTTAGAACTCCTGTATAATTTTACTGTAGTATTAACCACTGCTGAAGGTGAGAAGTAAACTAATTTAAAAAAAAAATAAGTTGTTCATCTCAATTCTTTTTTTGAGCATAATTGTCTAGTGATACTAACTTCATATTTCTTGCTGTCATATTGATTCATTCTTGGATTTTACTTCAGTCGACCACCTACTTGTCACCACCCTACACAAGAGAAACACTATTGTCACTTTGGTCGGTGTCCTCCGTGTCGTCAGTCCTGCCAGAAAACATTAACATGTGGTCATTTGTGTCCTGTTTCCTGCCACGATGAAGCACTTGTGAAGCAAACTGGCTTAGTAAGTAAATAGTGAAAACTGGTGTGTTATTTGTGTTCTAAAGAACGAGCAACGGTTGTTTGACCTTAATCTTGTGTTGGAGGCTTTTGGAGTTCAGAGTAAATTAATAATCAAGCACAGAGATCTGCATACTGCTTAACCGAGAAACTAAGTGGTTCTAGCTCCTTTTTTGCAATCTAATTAATTTTGTAATATATATATAATTGAATGTGCAGTTTTCAGCAGTTATAATTACTCAAGAAATTACGAGATTTTTGTTAGAGTTGTTTTACAAATGTTTAATTTCAAATGTAAGCAATTACTTTTAACATAAGAGCAAAAAATAAATTTTAACTCTGATATTTACCCTCAAAATTTGCAGAAGTCAGAAGTGAGAAATTGTTTGGCATCTTTAAACATGATGCATGCATTGCATGATGATAGTTCAACTTGTTTAGTAATTGAAATATTTTTATATTTTTACCTCTATTAAATGCTTAGAATTGTTTTGCTGGGTTTTTGTTTGGCTTTGTGCTTGATTTTTAACAGTAGGGCCACAGGCTTTCATTTTCCTATCCCTAACCATGCTAAGGATGAAATTGTAATTTTTTGTGTGTAGGGGGTATTGAGATTTCCATTAGTAAAAAGTTAGTTACTAGAAAGTGGATTTGTTAGCACTGGGATCTCTTTAGATATGTTTATTTATGGTCAAGCAGATAGTTGCAATTGTGGATATGTTTATTTACGGTCAAGCAGATAGTTGCAATTGTGTTTTGTATTCAACTAGTGTTGTCTCTTGCTCAGCATCAGTCTGCAGGTCCCTGGGAACAGCCATCTGAGCCAGCTTTTATTCAAACTGCATTACCATGCCCTCCCTGTGAGGTTCCTATACCAGTGTAAGTATTCAAAAAGCAAACAAATAGAAGAAAGTTTTGGTATGGAAAGAGATTTTTTTCTTTTTCTACTGTTGTAGAGATGGACATAAAATTAACCATATTCTCCTCTTCAGATTCGAAGAACCTATGTGAAGACCATTCTCGTAAAACTGGGAGCATTGGTTGTTGTTTAATAGACATTTTTGTAGTGTGTGCTCACTGTATGAAAGGACTGATAGCGTTAGTAAAGATTGGTTGTTTCTAATACATATTGTGCACAATGCTACCTTAAAAGAAAAATATGAAAATTGCAGGGTCAGCCATTCAGTAACATACAACTTTTTCCATATAGTTTCTGTCTTGTTTGGTTTATGGGATCGTAATTTTCTGTGTAATGAATTGCTGTTTTATTTCTCAGTTGTTCAGTTATTACCTGCTCATGAATGGCAGGTGGATGCCCTTCATCCTATCTGCTTGTCTCCTTTCTATTTTTGACTTGTCCAGAAGGTTCTGCTCCTTGAGTAGAGCCTGATCAATTATTTCTGTGATGATGCTTTGGGTATAAAGGAAGATATGATGGTGATGACTTTTTTCACTATTCTTTTCCAATTTGATAGAACTTCTGTTTACATTGTGCTGTAAGGACTCAGAATTCAACTTTTATCTGAAAAAGGAAATACTTGGGGTTTTGGTCTGGTTTGGTATGGTAGTCTCTTACTGTTTTAAACCCTGCATACTTCACAGGCATTAGTACCTATTTGTTTTTTTAAACATCCGTTTTTAATGAGGGAATATTATGTCCTCATTTTATGAAGTAAGAAGTAGACAGAGGAAGGTGATCAAAAACATTCATTTAACTGCCTATGTAGATATGTTTAGAACTTAATTTCTTGAGGATTGTACTGTGATAGGTTGTACTTCTGTTCAAAACTATCAACACTCATACTTCTGATACTTGGGCTCAAAGTTCAAAGCCAGACTGCCAAAAGGTGAAAAATGTCTAGTTATGAAGAGTCTGGTTTCAGTGTTTGGGTAGGTGCCTGTAGAAACTGTCTCATGTAGGTATTCAGCACTGTGTAATATGCATTGTGTAGGGCACATCTAGTTCCTCTGAATTCCAACCTCAAAATCACCTCCTTTAGTCTGAAGAATCCAAGGAGGAGGAGGTAAGTCTGCTAAGTGAGAAGGAAACCATACTGCAAAAGTTGTACTTAATTTTCTAACTAGAGGAAGCATTGTTACATTTCATAGCACTTGGGGCAAATTAAGCTTTTATTAGCATTAGATCACATTAATTCTGGAATATCCTAATTCTTGATCGATCTTTGCAACTGTCATGTTCTCCCCCCCCCCCCTTTTTTTTAAATGAAAGTGATATGAGAGAAGTTTCCTGAATTAACAAAATAATAATAGTAAACAAAACCATAATTATAATGTGTTGCTACAAAGCAAAATATCTGACACCTTCTTAGATCATTAGCAGGGCTTTTAGAATCATTGCTAGAATGGTGGCATTTGAACAAATATGATAATGGAGAATAGTTTAAATAATCCTATTCTGTGTGGATGGATGTTAGTGGGGATTCCATCCTTCACCACTGAGGTTTTGCAATACTTTTTGATGATGTTTTTAATAATTTGATGTCTTTTGAACATGAGCAGTCAGAGATTTGGAATGGAATGTATTTGGTATCTGTTTCTGTAAATAGTTAAAAGGGAGTTTCTGGAAAATTATTTGCTCTATTAATTTCACAGAACCATTGAGGCTGGAAGGTACCCTGGGGTGGGGTCATCTAGTCCAGCCTCCTGCTAAAAGCAGATCAAAACTGAATTCAGACCAATTTGCTCCAGATTTGTCCAGCTGGACCTTGAAAACCCCCAAATACATTGAATCTGCAGCCTTTCTGGACAGCCTCTTTCAGTGCTCAATTATTCTTATACTGATTTTTTTTTTACTTTTTCCTCCACTGTGTATCCAGTCAGAACCTTCCTTGTTTAAGAGTATGATTGTTGTCTCTTGCCTCTCTGCTATGAACCTCACTAAGGAGCCTGGCTTCATCTTCTTGGTAACTTTCCCTTAATGCTGAAAGACTACTATTATATCCCCAGCCTGTCAGTCCCCAGCCTGCAGTGTTGCTGGGATTTAGTCAGTTCCAGATGCAGGTCTTTCTTTGTCCCTGCATTTCCTGAATTTCCTCTCGGCCTATTCTTCCAACCTGTCTAGATCCGTCTGAATGGCATCCCTGCCCTTAAATGTACTGACCGCACTATCCTTTAGCATTGCCTGCAAAATTAGTGCATTTTGTCTCTTCCAAGTTACTGGGAAAAAAGAATTTAACAAGATAGGTCCAAGGCTGAAGAATTCTACCTGTACCTGGAGTCCAAGTAAGATACAAACAACTAGCCACTACCCTTTAAGCCCAGGGATCCTGCTGGTTTTTCATGCATGTAGTAGTTCATCTGGCACCGTTACATCTCAATTTGAATGCAGGGTTGCTGTGGGGAACCTCTCATCTGCAGATTTAGTAGTTACATGGCAGAAGGCAATCAGGCTGGTTAAGCAGTTTCCCCTTGCAGTGGAACAGAAGCATGCTACAATGGAATGCAGAGGTTCTAGAAGCCAGATTAACTGCTTATAGGAAGATTATCTTGGATATAAGATAATTGAGCAGTGTAGAGTGAAGAACAGGCTTCTGTGCTACATCTGCTTATACTAGGTGAAAGACTGATGGCTCTTGTTAATATCGTGCTGTCCTAAAGACCACCTGTAGCTATTGGTAGTTGCTTTGTGTTAGAGAAGTTATCAGGGATACTATTTTTTAAATACTCTTCTAGAAATTTTTAGGAACTGATTTACAGGTATTTTAGCTTGAATATTAATGATGTTTTCATTACTGTCCCTGATAAGATTTCAGTAGAGAAATCAAAATAATACTTGGGAAGCAGATGACATATGAAATCAGAGGTAAAAAAAAAAGATACTTTTCAAAATAAATTGAGCAAAAGCTTGATTTAATTTTCAGGAGATCAGTGTTTGAATGAGTCACCATTTAATACCTTCAGTGAAGCTTTTCTTTCCTAGGAATGGTAGACCATTCTAAAAGGGATAGAATTGTAAAAATAAGAGTGGACTAGATAGTTCTCTGAAATAACTGAAAACTATGAAGTGATATATTAGTAGAACCAAAGAAGATACCTGGAAGCAATTCAGGTAATTTTCTAAAATAAAAATTATTAATTTCATATACAGCTATAATTAATCTGGACATGAAACACTGAGTTGCGGATTGCCATCATAAAATACAGCAATCCAAACAACTGTTGAAAAAGAGGAGACATTAATCTGCATAGATAGATGATTTTCTCTTAGTTTGCACTTTTTAAAAATAGGTTGCATTGTTTTTGTGTGAAAAGTTCTGTCACTGTTTTAAGTCCCTTAAGAAATAAATGTTTTCTAAATCTCTGATTTTTCTGTCTTTAACAGGGAGTGTCTTGGGCAGCATGAGGTGAGTCATGGAAACTGCCTTTTTAAGTGGAATATGAAGTATATTTCACTTTGTCAGTCTGCAAAATAAAAGTACTAAAGAGAAATATTATACGGCTTTTTTATATTTTAAAGCCAATGAAGTACCGTATCACAAGGGCTTACATATCAGAAGGTATTTTAGTTCCTTTTTTGAAGAATATATAACTACTTAACTTTTTAGAATTTTTGGACAGAAATGTGAACTCATGATTTATGAAGCTGTTTGTGTATCCTTGCAGTTGTTTAAATAGTATTTAATTTTTTTTGGGGGGGGGGGTCTTTTTTCATTATATTCTTCTGTTTTGTTCCCCCACCCCCCATTCTATAGTTGTTATTATCTCCTTGTCACAGACTTTCCTCAGTTCTTCTAGAAACTGCTGTGTTTATTTTAAAAGCATAAGGAACATAGTGTCATACAGGAAAATTCTCATGTGTCTTGGATCTGAGCATGCACGGATGAAATTGGACAATATAGTGGAAACTTTAGTGACACTTATTAGCTTGTCTTTTTGGTGCGCAGCCTTCTCCAGTTTTGGATGAAGTCGTTGTCTATTTTGGATTACATGAGAAGAAAATCTAATTGATGCTTGAAGCTAAATAACTATCATCATTATTCACAGTCATTTCTAGAAGTCATAAAATTTAAGGTCAACTCATTTTTCTCTATTTTAAAAGATGATTGCTAAACTAATCTTTAAAAAAAACTATTGCTGGTATAGTTTTGTCTACTAGTAAGTCTGGCATAAATTCACTATGAAAGTGCAGCTAACAATAGTATAGCAAACCTAGTTTCATTGTAAGCTAGTAAAAAATTCTAGAAAACAGTAAACACTTTAAATATTTAAAGACACCCCCCCCTTAATAATCTTTTGGTATATGTTGTAATGGTGGCTTGATTATGTGGTGGCAACATCTACAAATGTTGTTAACAATGTTTATATATCTGCAGTCTGTTTGTGCAGCACACTTACTAATCCAACCAAGCTGTGAATACAGCTTCCATAGGGCTACTTTGCAGCTTGTCAGTTGCTAAAGAAAAACGCTGTGAAAATGGATGAAAAGAACAACTGTGCCTATTTGTTGAAACAGCTGGAGTTTGTTTTTGTTTTCCGCAGTAAAACTTGAAGATGTATTGGCCAATGTTTTATCAAGTCAATTACGTGCTTTGTGATAGGACATATCAAATCTCACCCTAACTTTCATGAATTTATGTATAAACAAAATGTAAGCTGTGGTCAATTGACCCAATATATAACTGGCTCTAGACAATTGTTTTGGTACTGTTCAGATGAACATGGTTCTGAAGTTTATGTCCCTCCCCATAACAGAGGACAGTATGGCTGCTCTTATTAGAGAAAACAGTTCCAATTACTACATATTTATAAATACTTATTTCAGAATAAGTAAAAAAAAAAAAAAAAAAAAAAAAAAAATCCCTTCTGTGTTGCATACTAGTCTTAGCAGAATTGGTCAGTGGCTTTGGGTCATGTTTTCTTTATGGATTACTATAGAAAATAAGGAAAAATCCCAGGGAGTCTATACCTAACTTTAATTATTTATATTTATTGATGCTTTATGATATTCTAGATTAAACATTCCTTCTCTCAGCCAGCAGAGTGCAGTGCTTCCTTCCTGCTGAAGTTTAGCAGTTTCTGGAGTTTCCGGAATGAAGTGTCCTAATATTTGAGATTTTGATAGCAATCAAAGAACAGAATGATTTGTTCATGTGTGTGTGAGGGGGTGTTTACAGTGTATTTTTATGTGCATTGTACATTTCTATGTTGTTCTGAGATCTCTAAAAGGAAAAACCAAAACATGCAAGGTCTGCTCACTGTTTTACAGCCACATTGGCTTTTAACAATTAATCTCGCCTCAAACTAATTTACTTTTGTTAACAAGAGAAAACACTTGTATGTATTTATGAACACTTCCCTCCTATAGTAGTTTCCAGCCCCTGAAGGGATTTTCACTGGGAAATGCAAATTTTTCACAAGTGATGAGAGTAGTAATTTTCTGAAGCCAAGTTTTGCTGTGAAAAGGGGCTCATTTCTGTACTGTGTTACTACTTACATTGGACTGTTCTTATACCTCCTATAATGGAGGAGGTATAAAAGAAACAAACTAAGAACGAAATGTGTTATAAAGTCATCTTGTGTTTTACCGGGATGCCTGCAGATGATGAGTAGAAGAGAGAATGAAAGCAAACAGTTTAGGAGTTGTATAATAAGCAAATCTACTGTCTTTACATTTTTACTTGGATAGTAATTTTAATTTGTGTAGGTATTGGAGTTGGTTGTTTTGCTGGGGGGTTTTGTGGGTTTGGTTTTTTTTATTTATTTGACTTTGGCATTTAGTTTGAAAAGTATTTTTAAAGGATTGATTTAGTTTGAGCTCTTACATGTCTTTGGGTATTTAGAACAAGTAATTTATCACTTGAAACAACAGAGCTGAAGCTGCTTTTCAGGTGATATAATTGTATAAAATCCGTGTTCAGTGGAAGTATGATTCTACATGATGTTTAACCTAAAATAAGATTTCTTTTAGCTATAGTGTGCAGCCTTCTTTTAAATAATTTTACTGTGTAAGTTTTGGATGTTTTTATATATTTTTAGAAAAAAATTGATAGCTCTTCATTCTTCAATTTGTATATGCTTAAAAGTAGCTTTCAATTTTTTTCAGGTTGTAGGTCAGAAAAATCACCTATCATCAACAGTTGCTGCCACCCCAAACTGAAAACTTAATGTTTTACTTTTTCTTTGAACTGCTATAAGCATTGGCATTTCATAGCAGTAGCATACATGTGCTCTTTTAAAAATCAAATTATGAGAGCTAATGTTTATATTAAAAATCTGTTTTTTATGGGAAGATATTAATTAAAGCCCATACAAGGTAAATGAAGACAAATGAGGAAGTCTTAACTGGATATGGTATTAATTTATCTGCTGTATTCAATTATCTTGTAGTTGCTTCATTTCATTAAATATTCTAGGGGAGGGGAGATGTTCTGGTTTTGTTTCCTTGATGAGTATTTTGAATATCCTGTAATATCAGTCTTGCTTTCTTGGGCAGATAGAATTCGCTTTCTTCTTTTTGGTTTGTGGGGGTTTTTTTTGTTTTGTTTTGCTTTGGGTTTTTTTGGTAGGAATTTAATGCTATGTTTTATTATTTTAAGGTTTTTTTTTTTAGCTGTGGTTCATTTATAGGAGGAAAGCCATTACTCTGCCTCTTGGTAAAATTTTATGTAAAACTTCATGAGATTAATCTTTGTGGCTAAATACCTTTATGAATATTTCCAAAATTTCCCTGCCCTATTGTACTTGACTTTTATTTTCATATCCCAATTGATGTATCTGTTAGTTGCTTTTATGCATTTGGGAGATGTGCTGGAAAGCTTCTGAAAGTTGTCTTGTCCTTTTCTCCTTGCTTTCCTTTCCTTATGCTGTGGAAGACCTGTGGTCTGAAAATTGTGCCTCCTTATTTTTTTTCTTTTTCCATCCAGCTTTCATAAAATACTTCTGGTTCTCATCTGTGTTCTTTACTCTTCAGCTCCTCAGCCTCCTGGAGTTTGTGGCTTCTTTGATATTCGTCTTTGTAGCAAGAGTAGCAACCTCCATTTAGCCATTTCAGAAATGCATTTCAACTATAGAAAGTAAAACTTTTCTCTGCTTTGTCCTTTGGATTTATTACTAATACCCACAACAGATTGACTTGTCAAGAAATGGAAAAAAAAAGTTTGAAAATGTAATGTAGGTTTAAATTAATCTAAATTCTTTTGGTTTTGGCTACAATGTCAATAGGTTCCAGAAGACTCTCTTATCTTTTATTGGACTCAAGACTTAGGAAGGTCAATGAGTGGGGCGAGCTGAAGCTATGCTGGATGCTGCCAGAGGGCTGGGATGTCTGAAAGCTGCTGCTGTTGTCTACTGGCTTGTGTGCTTCCCTGTCCCTGGCTTCATTCAACATTGCATCTCATCTGGTGTACTTGAAGGATGCTACCAGAAGGGGTGCTCCACTTCTGACTATGTGCTTCTGCTAATTCTCTTTAACTGGAGCTAGTGGCTGTGTCCTTATCTGATGGAAGGCTAACTCTTGGTAAAAGAAGCATATTGAGCTGTGCAGCCATAGACCTAGTCTGCTATTACTGCCCTGATCTGCTGTAACTGAGCAGCAGCAGAACCAATAGTCATAAAAAGTTGAGTGGAAATGGGGGAGCAAGGAAAGGTAAAGAAGTGGTCAGTAGCAGATCTTAATGTTTAGTACACCTTTTCATTGATTCTTTTGCCTTCCAGCATCCTTTGACTACTTATGTTGCTACTGAAAGGAAGTTGTGACTCTGAGGAAGGAAGAGGAGGGAGCTGGAGGAGGATGAGAAGGGACAGGATATTAGGAACGATAAAGCTTTGCTAATTGGTGTGTGTTTGCTGGGTGTAATACTGTTCTCTGCTTCAGACCCTTTTTATTAGGCCTATTGCTGACTTCTGCTCATTTGGTCAACAGAAACATAAGCCATCAGAGACTGAGTTGTAGGATGTTTGCGGGGGATAGTATGAACCAGGCATTCAGACTACTTGCTATGGTTGTATTAGTGCTTTAGCCAATGTAATGAGCCTCAGCTCTGACGTAGGAATGGGAGAGTAGTTGGACATGATAGCCTCAAGCTTTTCTCCTGTGTGTTCCATGCTTGATGTTCAGCCTGCTATGCAGATTCCTCCTGTTCACAGTGTCTCTGTGGGTCAGGATGAGGAGGAGTTCAGAAGTCTTGTGAATTAATTGCATTTTGCAATGACTTGATGTGGAGTACAGTTTTTTTGGGTGAAGTCCGGAAAACATTTCTATAGGCAAGGGGATTCAAATCCTACTTTGTATATTTTTGCTTTAGGGTTGAGGGAAGTCAACATGGACAGTGCTGAAGAGAGAACGTCCCTCGCTCTGCACTGTGGGGGACTGTCCTGTCTTCCGTCGTTTCAGTTCCAGTCCTCACCTTGGTGTATGGCTAATCAACTCACAAACCTAGCAAAAGACAAGGAACTTTTTTCTATTAATTCCTTTTCTTCCATTTTGATTAGTTGAATTGTCTTGCTCTAAAGACAGATGTGTGGTAGGACTTGTTCAAAGTAAGTGGCAGAAATGTGCCATTAACATTGTAGAGTTGGAAGGTGGAAGAAGTATCGTGCAAAGCTGTTCAGTCAACTTAAGCCATAACACAAAATCACACCCTTAGCCTAGTCAAAATGAGTTATGTCACATTAGCCTGTTGTGTAATAACATCACAAATAGTTGCTGTTTTTCTCTGCGAAATGATTATGATATTAAGAAAAAAAACCCTACAATTTTTTTGACAGCATCACAGAAACTAATTTTTTTCCATGTGAATATTATATAATGGTTGGAAAATAAGAAGAGCAAGTTTGCTCTAATACTTGTGATATGGAGGGACTTGTACTATTCAACTTTAGGAAAGTAACCTAGTTAACCAAGTTAGGAGTTTACGCTCCATTTCTGTACCAATGAAGATTAAAGGCTTCTAAATAGATGTTCTGAATAGTACTACAAAGCTCTGTTAACTGGAGTGTTAACCTCAAATTAGAAAGTACAAATATATCATAAGACATTAAAATCCTAGTCCTGTCATAGAGCCATTTCTTCTTCCCCTTCCCACTCCTGGGAGTTATATTTGATATAGGCAGTATTTGGTTTTTAGAATTTCTGGTTTGCAGGTTGCATTCTGCTTGTAGAATTGTAAAATGTTTTGGGTTTATGATGACTATAACACTATTAGCCCTGTGAAAGCAAACTGTAACTGTCTTCTGCAATAACTGTAAAGCAGTTTAGGAACCTTTAATGGAAGGCGCAAGTGTAATTCAGAAAGAAGGAATAAATCGCACTAAAAGATTTTAGAATGTAATAGTCTGTTTAAAAAAAGGGAAACTATGTTGTAAAAGTTAGACAGCTTGTTTAATTAAGAAAGCAGGCTTTTTTGCCTGGTATAATCAGTGTAAAACAAACGTGTGGTTATGTTGGGATGGGAACCTAAAGTCAATTAAAAAAAAAAAAGTCAAGTGGACATTGCACTGGTTTCTTTCTTTTAACAAAGACAATCAAGAACCAAAATTTCTCTGTAATGATGCTGTGCCTCCATTGTGTGTGTATATATGTATCACACACAGCACTCGTGCAATGTGTGTATATATACACAATCTGTGTGTATATATATTTATATTTATTTATTTTTAACTTTTAGGTTAGTCCATTACCGTGTCACTCTGCAAATCCGTACTCATGTAAAAGATTTTGTGGGCGGCTTCTTGATTGTCAGAATCACACCTGTATGAAAGAATGTCATCATGTTACTAAATTGAACAGTAATGCAGATGGAAAGAAGGTAGGCTGATTTCCTTGTTGCTTTTATTTTTGTGTTTCCTGTGTTGTCTTCAGTTTTAACTGGAAAATAAAGAATTTGCAGCTGGAAGGCACAGGATCTATACCAGATTCCACTGAGACACTTCCATGTGTTCTGTTCCCATTGATGTTGTGACATTTAGCTAACCTGTACCTCTTTAGACTATAAAACTGAGACAATATTATATATTTTGCAAATGCTATACTTTTTTGTTTTATGTTAACATACATTACTTTGTTGTCAAAAGTGTTAATTAAGGTTTTGATGAAAAGTCTCTTCTAAAGTCACTTTTTGTAACTGTCAAGATCAAGTGAACTAGTGATAATCCCTATATACAAATGCACTTGCAATCTACTGGGGAAACTGTTTACTGAGGACAGCTGTAAATGGCTTGAAGAGGCTAGCAAATCTTTAGGAGACACCACTGGAAATGTTGCAGAATTGGTGAAGACTTCTTAAAGCACTGGGGTGATATATTCATGTTTACCAGTGTCTACTAGAAATTGTTGTTTATGCAATTAAGAAACTGTAGGTGTTAGTTGCTGAAGATAATATGAAACAAAAATAAAAGTAAGTACAAACCTGAAAATTGTCCTAGTTTTGAGCAGTCAAAAGCACATAGCTTGTGGCTTGAGAGAGTCATGATTTGGAGGAAAACAGTTTTTAAGCATTACTCTAGAAAAAGTTGCAACGTGGTCTCTCTGGGAATTCAGAAAACTGAGCAAGCGTTCAGTACGTTATATATAAAATATATAAATGATATATTTTAACTTACTGTTATATTTTAACTTCAATAGGATGATTTCCCTGTGGGTTCCAATCCTAGAAGTGGTGTTGTCATCTAATAACTATATATATTGCAGTTACCATATTGTTCTATTAATGATTGTGGAACATGAGCTGTTAGTGCAACTTGTGGAACAGTAACCTGCAGCAACAGAGTGACATCAGGAAATACTGAGAGTGACAGTTGTTTAAGCATCTCTAGTTGTGACTATAAGAGGCTGTCTGCCTACTCCTTCAGTCAAACCAATTAAAATATGAATGGGTCAGGATTTTTCCTAGCTCCATTTTGAATGAGACAATACATTCTCAGAAAACAAGAGTCTATGTACATGTGAAATATGGATAAATTTCATTTCTCAATTTTCTTTGAATTTTTATAAACTCAAGTTGGTTTTGACCTTTGGAGCTTTTGTTCTGTTGTTTTGATAGACTAAATTGCAGGTGTAGTCAGAAAAGGGCTGATTAAATTTCTTGCTTATATGTCCGAGTAGTGATATTTCTGTCTGGAATTTAGGGTTTTTTCTGCATGTTGTGTTAGAAAATGTTGCAGAAAGGCTAGGTGTTTGCTTTTACTGTTAAATTTTATATCACATTCTTAGACACGAATTTTTGGGGGTTTGGTTTTGTAAACAATCATTGTACAAAGGTTCCTTTTTAAATTTCAGCAAAAATTGTTCAACTGTAGAAGCAGAAGAAAAGGGGTCTGGAAGAAAAGGGGGAAAACTGTATTAAAAACTTAAATTCTTTTGCCCTGATTTTGAACAGCATAAAGTGAAACATTGGTGTGGAATTAGTCCTTTTGGGGAAGCATTTTGTAGCTTCATTCTTGGATAAATTGGCTTTACTTTGACTGACTTCTGTGAAACTGAGCATTTGAATGTGATGGTGGACCTTAAATACTGTGCTGTGTAGGTTCAGCTGATAAATCGTGTCACTCTATCTGTGTGTATCTGATGGCAGACAGGGGTTCTGGATGAGTTAAGATGAGAATATGAATAGAAATGGAGCTTAATTTACTGTGCTGATGTTCATCATGTTGCACTGATGTTGATCACGTCACCTGGAATGAGAATGACACCACAGCTCTTGTAGACTTTGTGTAGTATACGGAGCAGAAGCAACACCTTAGCAGCTCTCAGCATATACCTAAGCTAAGACTTTTTGGAAGATTATATGAACTATTGTACACCTATGGAAATGGGAAGACTTAAAGTTCGCTTCTTAAAATCAAGCAAACAAACCTCCCCACACCTGTATTACAGGGCAGTATGTCATGACTAAAGTATTACAATGACATGGTGGGTTGGAAAAGTTAGTTCTGAATACAAAATTACTTCTTTTTCTGACAGTTTTCCATGGAAGATCAACAGGTTTAATGGCAATTTTCCAAAGCACCAATATTAAGAGGTCCTTTTATGCCCAGGAAGCAAAACAGAACTCTGTCTCTTTGACTGACAAACACTGGCATTTTTGCTTTGCTTTTAAAGCATATTTTAATAATTATTTTTGCTTGAGGGATATCTTACTGAATAGCTGGATTTCCTTAAAAAAACCACACCAACTCTTTCTTCTATATAAAAGCTTGTTAATGGCATCTAACAAACAAATGTTTGGCACTTTCTTTAGTACTTTGTTTTTATCTTGTTAGGCGGGTCCAGAATGTTCGCAGTGTGAAGAGGAGTGTACCAAGCCCCGGCCATCTGGCTGTCCTCACCGATGTGTTTTGCCATGTCATCCTGGGGATTGCCCATCATGTCTCCAGATGCTTAAAATAAAGTGTCACTGCAAACTATCAATACTGTATATTGAATGCTTGTAAGTGTCAGAACTGAACCCAACTTTTCATTTGAATGCTAGTAACTGAAAACCATTTGAAATGTCTGGGAATGGGAGCTACTCTTACGGCAAGTTATAAAATTTCTTTTGAAGGTTATAATTTGTAATAGAATGCTTTTTTTTTCCTATTTAAAATTTGCCAGTGTTTTATTTAGTATTACTGGTAAAATTATTATACATGCATGGAGTCTCGTAGGCAGAACTGGTTTTTACAATGTTTTTATAATACAGTAATATTTTTGAATTATGCAAATATATAGTAATCTACCTAATATTTGATCTATATGTGTTTCTTTTACAGTATGTAAAGAAGAATTTTATAACAAGAATTAGAATTAATGTAGATAGTGTGAAAGGTCTTTACAGCTAATGACCTTCAAACTCGAGCTCTTTTAATTGGAAAACTTCTTAGTAATCATTTGTACTCCTTTTTGATCATTTGTATGTGTGTGTGGATAGAGGGTAAACTAGGCTTTACGAAATATAAAATGGGACTTCTGGATTTAAGCATTATCCTTTGTGTATTGCTCTGAAAACATTCATCCCATTCATGTATGCTCTTCTTTGTGCATTTTCTTTAAAGTACCTCAAATTCTCTAAACTTATGTGGTTTTGTCTGTAAAATAGTGTAGTTTATATTAGTCCCACAGGATGTGGACAAATGAACCCTGTTTTTTTTTACAGTGAGATATACTTAAAATATATCCCTAACTGTATTGACTTTTGTTGTTTTTAATTTAGAATTTATCACAAATAATACATCTTTTCTTTTACAGAAAACTAACAAGTGCTGATTTAAAAGAAAAGGAGCTTCTTATTTCCTGCAAAAATCAGTGTCCAAAAGAGGTAAGCCATGTTAACAAAGAAATACTTGATTTGATGGATGTGTGGAATTTTGTGGATTTTAATTTTTTGTAAGGTTTTTGGTACAGTTTCATAGGCCAAGCAAACTACAGAAGCTTAGTCTAAATGAATATGCTAAATGATAGATACAAAGATGGTTAGTGAACTGCACTCAGAGGACAGTTATTAATGTCTTGCTATCGAATTGGAAGGTTATATTAAAGGATCAGAGATTTGTCTCCAAGGCATTAATGGCTTCAATGTTTAAGCATGCAGATGAGGTTGAATGTGGAAGAGTATGTCCTCTATTGTGGTTGAAATCTGGTCTTGAATTTATGTCTCCAAAATAATGGGATGCTGTTTGATTAGGAAAAATACTGAGAATTGTGCTTGCAATTGTTCTTGTCTAAGTGGAGGTCTAGTAATCCCTGTCTGTGCAACAATTCCTGGGGGTGGGGGAGGAGGATTTTGTATTTAGCAAGTGAGATGATTTAATAATGCCCTATGTTAGTGAAATATATGTTAAATAGTGTGAAACAGAAGACAAGCCAGTTAATCTTTCTACTGTATCTGGGTATATCTAAAGGGTCGCTGTAAAGAAGAGAAGACTAATATCCTTATGGCAGGATGCTTAGACTATGAACCAGTGTATATAGGCATCAGTAAGGAAGATTCATGTTAAATACTACTTTTGAGTAGTAAAGTTTGTGGAGCAAAGGAAGAACTGGTTGGAGAAGCTACCAAATTTTCATCAGTAACAGCTTAGACTTGTATCAGGATTTGTCCAGTTGTGGATAATAACTGCTGTAAGACATGAGGGATGGGCCAAATGACTTCTTCCTTGTCCCTCCCAGTGCTGTTATGTGCTGCTTGTGTGCTTTCAGAAATCCATGCATTAATTATTATTGTATGTTTGTTCTTTAGTTGTCACTAGTTGTGGTGAGAGTGACAGTCCTTTGTTCACACCATTCCCCACTGTAGGGTTAGAAAATTTATGAAGTGGAAATAGTCAGAAATATTTTGGAAAGTAGTTCCACTGCTAAACTCTTCAGAATTTCTGAGAAATTCTCCTTCCCTGCAATAAAAATGCCTTTTTTATCCCATGATCACTTATTATCCCAAAAATATTTTATCCCATAATCACTAATTTGTTGTTCTGGTTTGGCCTTTTACTGTGTTGCT
Source organism: Aquila spilogaster (assembly GCA_024606505.1). Taxonomy (NCBI): domain Eukaryota; kingdom Metazoa; phylum Chordata; class Aves; order Accipitriformes; family Accipitridae; genus Aquila; species Aquila spilogaster. The sequence goes on along the minus strand of JANHGO010000001.1, from coordinate 37,645,004 downwards.
GAGTCTCTTTGTCTCATGCAGTATTTAGCTGGCACTTGTAAATAAATTCATTCAACCTATTCTCCTTCCCTGATTCCACTAAGTTCCCTTATGCAGGTTTACCTATGATGTCTTCTAGTCCCAGATTTCTGTCTTCTTACCTCATCTCTTGTAGTTCTGAATTCTGCCTCAGCCTAATAAAAGTAGGTTCAAAACTTTTGTTTCATTATTTTCCAGTGTCAGAAGCATGAAATTTGAATCCTTGCCTTTATTAGAAAACTTTTTTGGTTTTGAGTAAATGCAAAAATTCACAGGGTTCCTGCTTGTTTCCCAACAGTCTTTGTTCCCCTGTGTTTCAGACAAGATTGTGTTAACCCCAACAGGAAGGTTGTGTTCTGTGCTGTATGCCTAGTTGTATGTTCTTTTTGCCCTTGTAGATGCCTTTCTGATGTCTTTTTTCTGTAAATGAATTTGCCTGTCCCAATTTTCTCATCTGGATGTCTGAAAACTCTCTTCCTGGTGGGGGAATGCTTTTGGAAGTTATTTCATTGTCCATTTACCTCTTAATTTTGTCCTTTCATTTCCCTCTCTGTTACTTTGGGTTTATGTGCTCTAAGACTTCCTCCTCTTTATTTTCAAGAGTGTTTATAATCTCTTAACGTGAACTATGTGTTCCTGTACTTCAGCTTCTCTTAAAAGATTTTTTTTTTTTCCATATCTCATTTTTGACTTTGATTAATGTAACTGTTGTGATTTTTCTGGACATACTCCCAAGACTCAGTCTGGGATTTAAAATCCATCTAGTAGTGGTCCTGAATTCTAGCTTCAGTTCAGAATTACCCTGTTCCACAGATGATGTCTTTTTTACTTAATTCAGTGGGATGTAAAAGAAAGCTTGGGACAACAGAGTCCACTTCAGTTTTATAAAGCTTTTATTTAACTCTAGAATTCTCATTCGTATAGATGCCTTGAAAAACAAGGTTTTATGCAGCTTCTGCTCTCCAGAGAATCTTTTTAGTGTAAGTGATGATGTAAAAATGCATGCTTTTCCCTTCCTGTGATTCTAGCTCTAGCTCTTACTGGCTTTCATGAAACATAAAAGTATTGGTACAGTCCTGCTTCAGGCAGTTCATATCTTTGTGTTACAGTTCATTTTACTTTCCTCAGATCCTATTTAGGTAACTTCATCAGTACTGTATGGGGTTTTTACCATTTTTTTGTCTAAAAAATTTGTTCCCATTTCTCTGAATATTGAACAGTATTAGGGGTATTTTGTCTGTTTTGTAAGTATACAGTATTTGTCTGCAACTTTGGGAAAATTATCTACCTGTATCATAATACAGATTGTACTGATAGTTTGCTTTTAAAGGAATCATTGATAAAGATAATTTGAAGGAGCAGCCTTAACAGACATCACCCTGCCACTACCACCCCTCCCCAGCAAATATAGAGCAAGCCAATTGAGGGGACCTCATGACAAGAACTTACAAACAACTTGGCCAAAAGATAAGATGGATAAGGCTACCAAATTTAGAACATTTAAAGTTTAGAAATCAAATATGTCTGCCCAAAACTAAATTGGAAATGTTTTGTGTGTAGTCCTGACAGCCTCAAGTAAATTTCAAATTAGTGTTTTATGAGAATTTTCTTATTCAATGTCAGAATCTGACCTTGAGTCATTAGCAGAGCTCAGTGAAGTTGCTGTTTGTTAAAAATCAGCATGCGCTGTCACTCCATGAAGCTTAGCATGGTGCACCTTAGGTTCAATAGAATACAGTATTTTACTGAAGTCTTATATTTGAGATGTTTTTCTTTTTGGTTAATGGAAATTGTGGTAGACAGTACACTACCAGATTTGAATTACAGGTAGCATGGTATGTTTGGGGATTATGAAAATCAGTTATATTGTCTGGTGCCTTGAAAAAATACAACAGGAACTTGAGAAAGTCTTGAAAGGTTTCATGCTTTTGTTTTGGCTATGGCAGTATAAAACTATAAAAATTACTTATAGTATTATACAGTACAGCTCACATTTCCTTTCTGCTTTAGGGAGAAGCAAAGTCTTTGATATTGCCACAGCTGTTCGATGAGATGCTTTAATTAAAAAGCTCTTTCTCTGGTTTGGTAGCAATAACAAAATATCCTGTTGGAGGAAATTTAACTTTTTTTTCAATGAGGGGTGATTAAATTCTTATGAACATGTTTGCAGATGTTTTGGGACAATTCTTACACAGAAGTTTTAACAGTCTATCAGTTTTCATCGTTTATGTATTAATATCAGTATTTGTGGATCTGTGTTTAACACTTTATTCTGTGTAATTAGTATTTTTTGACAAAATAACTGTACTTTGTACTTTTACTGTGCACTCTGCTACTGTCTTGATGTGAAATATGGGACCTTGCTGTGATAAATTTATTTTAACATGATAGTGCAGTAGAGACAATGCCATAAATTTTAAGAGTATGTGTATCTTTTTTTTTTTTAATAAACAGAATAAACTTTATTTCCAGAATGCTTAATTAAATTCTGTAAACACACCTTGAAAATGTATGTGGGTTGCAAAAAATTTAATGTTAAAAGGCAAATGCACAGCTTTGGTCCATAATGAGAGGATTTTCCTCAATGTTTGGCTTAAGCAGTAGAGGTTTCCCAAGATGTCTGGAAGCAGGGCCACGCTTTAAATTGAAGCATCTGCCCCTTTGTTTGGAAGTGATAAACTTGTCTTTTGTACTTAGCTTTTTGGATTGCTGCTCAAAAGTGCTGTTTTCTTTATTAACAGGCTATTTTCTTTATTATCAGGTGTGTATTAACAGGTTGTGTTTATTATCTTCTCGTGTAGATCAGTTAAGCCTCCATAAATTGATGCATTTTATCATCATCGGACATAATGTTAAGATGTAAATGCATTGCCTATGAGGAAAATACTTGTAGGATTTTTGGGTTTGGATTTTTTTTTTTGTCAGAGCTGTGCATTAAATACCTTTCTTTTAAAGGTCTTGCCATGTCAAACACAAAGCCTGTTCATTTTGGCCTTGAGTCCACAAGCTATTGACAAGAGATCTTGTATGGTGAAAAAAGATCTAAGGGGGCACATGCTTTCTATTTTACCACCAAGTAGCTCAGCATGGACGCTTAAAAACAAGTGAAAAAAAAATCCTTTCCCACTACATTATTTATCCAGCAGAAGCAGCAGTAGGATTGCTTTTGGTTTCTGAGATCATGGGGAAATGTTGTTTTGCCACTCATTTCACTGCTCCTCTTGATTATTTTTTTTTTTTAATGTTGGTTTTGCATTGGAGGGAATAAAAAGCAAGTTACACTGCCAGCTTAATTCTTGTCCTGCATCGCTGTGGATGTGAACTGTGTAGCTCTATGCAGAGAACTAAATGTGTAAATTTGGGTTTCACTATTGGATTAAACATATTTCTGTGCTATGCAAATTTTGCTCTAAGGGTGTGTAATGTAAGAATTTTATTGCAGTAGCACCTGGAGGTTGAGATGAGGACTACTGTCTTGAATTTGTAACTCTGACATGTCACTTATAAGACTGTTTGGGCTTTGACTTTCTTAATGGAAATATGCCTAATTAGTATGGAAGAGTAAGCTGGAAGTAATAGTTCTAGCCATGGATTGTTCTGGCCAGCATGGGATGACTTGCAGGTGAGACTAGATAGTGTTATTATGTATGATGCTCTTGGGTAGGGAGCCAGGATAAGGGCCCTCTTACTGTGCAGAGGTTATGCAGTAGTAAATTGGTTTTGCCAAGATTGTGGTCACTAGTGAGTAGACTCTGCCATTCGTGTTCTGGCTGATAGTCTGACCTCAGTAGCATACAGGGCTTGAAGACAAATTTGTCCCCTCATCTTTTCGAACTGAGGCAAAATACAAGATAGATTTGCTGATGATCAGTTGTGCCTGAACAAACCTAAATTCCTTCTTTGCTAAGATGACCAGTTTATATTTTTTTTCCCTCCAGATAAAGTGACTAGATTAGATCTGCTACATAAGGCTTCAGCAGAGCAATTGAGTCAATGCCATTTAGTGAATATCTAGTTCAGACCCCCAGATC
>JANHGO010000001.1:37570976-37640855 GCA_024606505.1 Aquila spilogaster | reverse complement strand
CCCCGCCCCGGCCATGAAAATCTTCCTCAGCTTCACAGACAGTAACTTAAAATTATTATATTAAGGTACCCTGTGGCTTCTAATGTTGCCATGAGCCCACTATTGCAATAAGGACTTGTTGGTTGGAGGGAGATCAAGTGAAGTCATAATTCAAAAAAATCATCAGATGCCAGGAGAGATGGCTGTAGCACTGTAGTATTTGCTGTTGCCAAGACTTGCCTGATCTTGGTTTATTTTTTTTTTTTACCTCATGCTGTGAAACGTGTTGGTTGTTTTTTTGTTGTGTTGTTGTTTTATGGATGTTCATAGTAAAGCAGCATTATAAATGGGTATATTTCAATGTCTGGTCGGATGTCAGAAGTAATCAACAGATAGTAATTCCTGTTGTGAATTTTATGGATAATGCCCAGCGAAGAAGGAAAAGTAGTGTATGTTTCCTGTGTGATACTGGAAGTGTTACAAAATAGCACCCTCAGAAACGTAAAATAAGCAAACTCTCTAAGAAAAGGGCAGTTGAAAGGATGAAGAACTGAATGTGATGTTACCATTAATGATGATTAAGATTATGATAATCTTTTCTTTTAAATAGAATTATCTTCTCAGAAGAAATTTGATGAAATTAAGAAAGCCAATCAGGCTGCAGCAAGAAAGCTGGTTGAAGAGCAGTTTAGTTCTTCATCAGAAGATGATGATGAAGATGCTGAAATAAAGCAAGGAAAGATTTTGGCAAAGACTTTTACCATTTACACCAGTCAAACCGGTAAACTTTTTTTTGTATATTGACTTTTATTTGGGTATGAAAGCATAGAAGAGGTGATATTGTTGGTGACATCTTAGAGTTTTTGCACAATTGGAGGGAAAACACTGTTTTTCTGATGTACTTCTTTCTTTCTGATGTACTGAAAATACTTGTTCCCAGCAGTGCATACTTGCTGTGCTTCTTGTCTTGTTCAGCAGAACCAGTGGTATAGTTTTGCAACTTTAAGTACTTACAATAACGTGGTTTTATAGTAATATATGACTGGCCTCTGTTCAGAGGAAAAAATTACTTTCTGTAGCAGTCTCAACATGTACAGAATAGCAGATCAAACATTACTGATTGCTTTAAAAATTTTTGTACATTAAAGATGGAGATGCAAGTGAACTGGAACGTACAAGACAGTACCTGAACGAAGCTTTTCAGTCAGGGGCTATGACGTGTCTGATCTGCATTGCTTCAGTTAAAAGGAACCAAGCTGTAAGTACTTTACAGTATACTTTCAAGTATTTTAATTTGTAACAGTCCCATACAGTATTAAAAGGATGAAGAAATTTCTGCTGCTTTTCTTTTACCAAATATTTCCATTCATTCTAAGCTGACAACACATCATACGAAAGGTACCAAAGGCATAAAACTGCATTTCTATTATTTAGATTTCTTTTCAGCAGCAGGTTGATATTCTAAGCAAAATATTGTTATTTCACTCCAGAACTAGCAAAGAGGAATGTGCTGAAACCACAGAGGTTTAGTGATAGAATACTATCAAAGTCCTCTCTCTTAAGCTGAACAGAATTAAAAGCAAATGTTTGCTGCTTCTTTTCCATTATACTTCTTTAGCTCTTTGAAAAGAAAGACCGTATTGTAAGCCATTCTTGTAAAGAAGTCTTTTTCTTAATATTTTTAGGTAACTGTTGAAACTTGAACAGGGGAAACTACTTGATACTTTTACCAAGATGTTTAGAGACCTAGAGTATGTGATAGAGTTGGGCTTGTTTAGTCTGGCAGAGAGGATGCAAAGGAGTGATATGATTACAGGCTCTGGCCACTTGAAGTTGTGAAGAAAACTAAAGCCAGTCTTCGCTGTGGTGACAGGTGGTACAATAAAGGGCAGTGGCACAATCTGAGGCTTGACAGGTGCAGACTAGATACAGGAAAGGTAGTGCTACACTTGGAGAGATTGCCCAAGGTGATTGTGGAGTCTCCATCTTTAAGAGGTCCCCAGGACTTAAAGTTAGGCAACTGCTAAGGTGGCTGCAATTGCACTTTGGGCAAGAGGTACCACTGTATGACCTCCAAAGGTGTGCCTAACTCAGCATTTCTATGATTACATGGACATTTTGGGCTCTGTAAGCTTTGGTGAAAACTTCCCGCAATGGCAAGAAGAATAGGGATGTGAATCTGTAACAATGAAACTTTCCCTATTAATCTGATGCAATAACAGGTGTAATTTAACTTTGGGAATCTTTTTTTTTTTAAATGGGAGAATCAGCAAGCTTGTTGTTCTTTTGATATGGATTTTCATTAACTGAAACAGGAGAAAAAAATACTCATTTAAAAAAAATTCGCACTTATATCTGCTCTTTAGGTCTGGAGCTGTTGTGGATGCTTCTGTATATTTCACCTGGTGTGCATCCAAAAGTGGGCCAAGGACAGCCTTTTCCTTGTGTCGTCTCCTTTGACAGATGATGATTTTGGGAAGAAAGATTATCCGTGGCCATGGTGAGTTCTTCATAATATGTTTACATAGATACTTCTGTTGTGAAACGTGCACTGGAGTTGCTTTACAAAGGATTGGTACATGTAAGTGATGTGCAAACACATGCATATTTAGAAGACTTGCTTTTGTAATGTTTTTCTGATATCTTTTTAAGTATTTGCTAACATAAGTTGGTAATGTTTCATTGATATTTTTAATATTTTGCTGCATCAAATTCATTTTAATCTGTGAAAAAGTAAATGATCCATCATGTCAGCTTTTAATAATTATTTTTAAACGGTCTTATTTATCTGTGTCTTTTAAAATTGGCAAATGAAATTTCAAATTTTAAAAAGTCAGTTCTAAAGTAGTAAGATAAATAGTTATAATGATTTTTAAGTCCCTTTGTAACTCAAGTCAGTCATGAATTTTACATGAGACTGTGTAAAGGAGGTAGTAATACTATGGCTACATGAATAATGAAGCTTACGTTTTTCAGTAAGTTTGTCTCTGAAAGTTAAGGTTTCTTTTTTTCCCCACCTGCTTTTATGTGGGTATATGTAATATCTCTAAGATAAAATCGTCTGCCAAATTTGGTTGAAAGTGCTTGGTGGATTCAAAAACTCTGTTAATGTAGGATCTCAGACAAGCTGGTTTGCTTAGGAAATAAGGTATAGAGTTATTAGCTGGCGATGTCTCAAGTTTTGTACAAGTTAACAATGCCTGCTTTGTTACAGATTAATTCTATAAACACTGTGCTTAAAAACAGTACATTTAAAAATTTCAAGGCAGGTGATATTTATTGTGTGCTTAAATGTTAAATAAAGTCAGTGAAGTCACTTCAGAGAAATGGCATATATGGACAAATTGACATTTTATTTGATGATGATAATGACATAGCCCTTTCAAGGGCTCTCCTTTTGTCTGAGGAGGAACTGCTTTGTCTGTTGTCTTTCCTCAGTAGCTGCTTTGTTCTTCTTGCATTGCCTCACTTATCTGGTGGTTCACACCAGAAAGTGCTTTGGGCCTGTGAAACTGACAAACTCCAGACCTTCGGTACCTATCAACCTTTAGGAATGATGCATCAACCTTTAGGAATGATGCATCAACCTTTAGGAATGATGCATTTTTTTTAATATCTGACACCATCAAGGCTAACAGATATATGTGTAGTGAGACCTTTATTGTTTATTGTAGACATAGCTTTATGGGTTACACTAGTTGTAAGAATCTTAATTGGTAGCCTGTTAACAAACTTGGGAAACTGAAATAATTAAAACTAATGCTTTTCCTTTTCCTTCACTTTTTCACTTCTTATAGCCCAAAATGTAGGTTTGAATACAAACGGTCTGAAACTCCCAATAAGTATTACTGTTACTGTGGAAAAGTAGAGAATCCAACAGTGGACCCATGGCTGGTACCTCATTCCTGTGGTCAAATTTGTGAGAGGGAATTCAAACCTCCTTGTGGACATAAATGTTTGCTACTTTGTCATCCAGGTAAATTTATTGTGTCTTTGATTATTTGACCTCTTTTTATGTAGTTGTTGCATAATTTTACTTTAAATCAGCTGACTATGTTTAAAATTCTATGTTTAAAATTTAACATGGATTTTAATTAAGGATGCATTTGCTGAATACCTATTAATGGTTGTTGGTTTTTGTTTTTCTGTGTTTAGGTCCCTGTCCACCTTGCCCAAAGATGGTCACAACATCCTGTCACTGTAGGAAAGCTAAACCAGTGCCCCGAAGGTGCAGTGCCAAGGAGTGGTCTTGTCATCTGCCATGTGGACGAATGTTGCTGTGTGGACAACATACTTGTGAGAATCCATGTCACTCAGGTAGACTCCCTCTTTAGGCTTCAAGAAAGCAATTGTTTTTAAGAAAAATTACTGTTTTCCAAGTTGAATACAAAAAATCAAATTCCTATGCTCAGTGTAACTTCACAATTTCATACAGGAGATTGTCAGCCTTGTCCACGTGTCAGTAAACAGCGGTGCGTCTGTGGAAGGCAGACAGCAGAAAGGCTTTGTGCAAGTCCTCAGTGGCAGTGTGATCAGGTATGTTCACGAAGGTGCCTTTCCTCAGCTTATTTGCATCTTTTTAAAATTTGAATACTTTGTGTATTACAGATTGAAAAAACACATTTCTATATGAAAATAATTTTGCTTAAGTTTAAAAAAATGCATTTAAAAACGTAGGCAACAATGTTTGAGGATGAATCTACTTGGTAGCCCACTTCATTTCTGACAGTAGTTTAAATGACACTGTTTGGGAATTGTTAGCTGTAAGCTAGCAGTGAATTTGACCTTGTACCAAAAAAACAGATTATACTTGAAGCTGAAATGTTATAAACATGAAACCAGAGCTTAGTAGATAAGTTTCATGCTTGTTTACTTCTAGAAACTGTAGCGGAATGGAAGCTGTGTGATTCATTGTTTGAAATATAATTCCAACTCATTCTTAAGGACCAAGTCTGTGGATTGACAGACTGAAAAAAATAACTTCGAAAATTTAACTCGTGATGTGGATGTTGTACCAGGATGTGCAAGTCATTTTGATCCCAGTAAGAAGAGTACTGAAGACTCTGTAAAGTATCAGTTAAAATGATTTTTATTTGAGCTGACACTGTACAGAAAAAGAGAATAGCATAACTAATATTATGACCCTTTAGATGGTCGAAATCCTAAGCTGTGCAGCACTGAGTGTGCCTGGGATCAGTGTTCAGCAAGCTGCGCAGACCCTGTCCATAGCAAGTGCTACTCTGTTTTGGTCATTCAAACTCTTATAGGATTTTCTTAGAAGAAAACAACTATTAATCACTGCTACTACCAAACAGAAAGGATGTTCCTGTGAGAACTTCTTGCTGTGCTTCTAGATAAAGGCAAGGTCGTGCGCTTGGCATAATCACTGTCACCACATAGGAGTTGCTTGTGGGTTCCTCTGTTGCTATTAACTGGCTAAGTTTAATCTCTGGCCATGGGATGTGTGCAGTGCATGGGCCTGAAGTCTGCGTTACATGCAGCCTACCACAGTACAGGCCTGTGCCTACTCAGGCTGTTTTGTGAATCACTCACCCTTCAACCTACAGTGGTCTTCCAGTCAGGATCCCTGCAGGGGTGATTGGTTTCATTTGGCGATCTCTTGTTAACAAAACTATTGCTACAATTAGCTCCTCATTGCTGAGAAAGTTTAATTCCATCCAGACATTGGGCATCAGTAGGGATTTTTTTTTTTTGGACTGGGATTGCTTTATCATAATGTGTCATTTTGATACATTGTATTCACTTGGTGAATACAGTGTAACTCTCTGACTTTTCCAGGTGTGTGGAAAAGCTTTGTCTTGTGGTAATCACACATGTGAACAAGTTTGTCATGCTGGTCCCTGTGGAGACTGTCCTCGTTCTGGGAAAAGGTCCTGCCCATGTGGAAAATCAAGTAAGCCTTTTTTTTTTTCCCCAGTAAGTTAAAGAAACATCATCCAGCCTTTGACTGTCAGCAGTTTAGGTTACTTCTGCAGTGCAAGGTTCATAAAAAGTTCTTACAGTGAAATGTGAAAGCTGAAATGTACCTTTCTGCTTCATTCTTTCAAGGCTTTATTTAGTGGCAGGGGTTTCATTGTCTATGTGAATATTTCTAGAGAAGCTTTTTGCAAAAATGAGGTAATTGGTGTTTGAAGTTGTATTGCAGTATGAATTGTATTCTAAATTTTGTTTTTCTAAATGTTTGCTTGTACTTCTCTCTTTTCATCTAGAGTTTACATTGCCTTGTACAGAAGATGTGCCCACCTGTGGTGATAGTTGTGACAAAGTTTTAGAATGTGGCATCCATAAATGTTTGCAGCGTTGTCATCGAGGTCCCTGTGAAATATGCCGACAGGTTGGTCCAGCTGTGTAGCTGCTTCACATACACTAGTGTTTTCAAACACTCTATCTTCAGAACACTGCAAGTCTATTGAGGAAAATGAAATATCTGTCACAAAATCTATGAATTTGCTGAGATAAAGGTGTTTTATTATTATAATTATTATTATTTTTAACTTAAATGAACCCTGAAAGACGCTTAGTTTTTCCCTGGCTCTATAAACTTCCTTGTTGTTCTGTTTAATATTTCTCCATTCATGAAAGAGAAGATGCTGTTACATACTGCTGTTTTCTTGTTAGTAAGAAAAAAAAGGCTTTGCTCAACCCTAAATATCTGTGGAGCTTTTGTGGTCTGGCCTGCAAAGCTCTGTCTGGTTGTCTCTTCTGTACCAGCCTCATCTGCAGAATCTGTGGTGAAAGTAATTAGTATATTATAGCTGGGATGAAGGTCTAATAAAAACCACTCATCTACTTAAAGTGTGTATGTGGTAGATGAATTCACTGTGCTGGTGAGGTAGTTTTTTTGCATGCATTCATTTTGCATTTACACTTGATATCTTGCACTGCATACTCAAGTGGTTCTCTTGAAGTGGCCATCCTCCTGGTAAGACCAAGGCTAAAGTCTTAGCATGAAGTGCCATCTAGAGCACAATGTTTGCAGTACTGATACAAGGTCCCACATTGGTTATTGCTCTTAGAGCATGAAATACACTATCTGTTGTGATAGAAGATTGTAATGTTACTTGGCCATGAATGTTTTTTTCCAGCTAGTAGTATAACATCTTTTTTCTACTCCTCTTGCATCTGTTTTCTTTTCTTTTTTTTCCTTTTTTTTTTTTTCTTTTGGTGGTGGAGTTCATGTGTATTAAAAATACCTTGCTTTTTCCATACCTTGCTGCCCAGGAAGTTGAAAAACAGTGTCGCTGTGGGAAGCACACTAAACGCATGCCCTGTCATAAGCCTTATTTATGTGAGACAAAATGTACTAAAATTCGTGATTGCCAAAAGCACCAGTGCAGAAGAAAGGTGAGTGTCCAGAAATCGTCTGTCACAAATGTATTGCTTAGACAATTATATATATATATATTTATAAGTTAACTTTTAAGATGTTCTGATGTTTTTTGGCCTTCTGCCTTTTTAGTGTATCAAAAGCATACTCTCAAGTGTGTGAGTTTTTTATTAAGTTTGATTTTTTTTCTAAAACAACTTTATTGATATCCTCATTTCTATTTCTGAGATGAATTTGAGGAAATTTGACTAAATTTCATGAATAATATTTCGAGAAGTATTGGGAGGGAAAAAGGAAGATAGTAGAAGAGGACAAATTTGCAGTTGCATAGATTGCAGTTACATAGAGTATTTTGTTTCAATAGTGCTGTTCTGGAAACTGTCCACCTTGTGATCAAGTCTGTGGGCGGACCCTAGGCTGCAGAAATCACAAATGTCCTTCAGGATGCCACAGAGGTAAGAACACAGGAAGGATCCCTGTAGTGATGAACAATAATAATAAACTAAATATGGTTTATTTTAGTGTTTTGTATGACTCTGTCTGGTGCTTCATGAATTCTCCCGCCTTTGCATGTGGATTTTCTGTGGGAGCAATGTGTTTGAAAGATTTTCAGTGCTGGTTGGAGCCTAAGGGTTTGCATAATGACAGCCAGAGTTTTTGCCTGCTAATTTTACTTAGGAGTATTCCTCTGAAAACGCTCTATCCCCTTTCCAGCTGCTTAATTCAAAATGCATTGCTTGACTTTTCCCTAAATAATTCTGGTCACTAAATATGCGTAACAAAGTCCGACTACATATAAAAATGACAATGCTGGTTAAGTTGGAATGGATTTTGAAAATCCAATACAATGTGTGATATGAGTGGTCTGAAAAAAAAAATGCTGATGAAACTTGAATGTGTATTAAGATCAAACAGATGAGAAACTAAAAACTTGTTACTGAATACATGAAAGATATAAAAAAAAAAAAATGTTTACTACACCATTCAGTGACCTTGAATAAAAATATCCTGAAGAATACCAAAATCACCTGGCAACTTTTATCCTGACCAATTGCTTTGACATTCATTTAGTAGAGGATTAAATTGGAGTGACTGAAAGGGGGCTATTTTCTCAGCAATTTTCCTTCTAGAAACTGGTGCCCTGCTGAAATAGCAGCAGAATAGCATGTATAATTTATTTTACTATTCTGAACTATAAATTACAGCACCTCAGGAAATAATTCACAATTTGTTCAGTCAATCTTGCTTTTGAGGTAGTGAATCTTAAAGAGGATTGGGAAAGGTAAATATGGTAGTTGTCTCATTTAACGTCCTATTAAATCTATTCCCTCAGACTGGTAGGTTTTCTCTTTTTTTTCCCCTGCTAATTGTGTTCCTTCCTTTCTTGTACTGTCAGAAGAAAACTGGTTACTTTTTGTCCACATTAGTTTGATCTGGTTGATAGAATCGTAGAATGGCTTCAGTAGGAAGGTCCCCTAAAAGCTGCCTAGTCCTAGGCCCCCTGCTGTGGGTTGGGTCACCCTCCACTAGGCCAGCTTGCCCAAAGACCCATCCAGCCTGGCCTTGAACTCCTCCAGGGATGGAACATCCACAGCTTCTCTGGGCAGCCTGTACCATTGCCTCACCACCCCTCATAGTGAAGAAATCATAACTAAATAACAGAACAAAATTCTGGTTCGAAAACTTCAAGGAGCTAATGCTGCGTAACAGGGTAAGCTTACATTCAATAGTTAGCTTGTATTTGTTGCTGATTGCATCTTACTACCTGGCTGGGAGTGGCATTAATGATTTCTAATAGTTAATGTCGTTATTAGAAGGAATTATAAAGAAATAAATATTTTAAAGTACTTTAATGAATAAATCAACAAGGGGTGTTGATTTTGTGGGAATTTATACCCAGTGAAGCAAATAATTATAGTGTCAGATGTAGAAGATTAACTCCTGTGCTCTAATAAATTGTAACCTATTACAATTTGTGATACCTTATTGTCGCAGTGTTTGGAAATATTTCTAATAGAGGCAATGGGTTTGACTTTAAAAATATATATTTGTGTGCTTTTCCCTACTCCTCAATAGTTTTGTTGCTTCTGAAAGTTATGACTACATATTTTATTGTCAGTTTGTAATACCAGATCATGTTAGCAGTGACCTAATGTATCTTAGTGACCACTGATTTTAAAGGAAATAGTGTACTTCCTAGAAATAACTTGCCAGATCAGGTTCTTGAAAAGGTACCTGTTCTCAGAATTTTTAAGAGGGAGCTGCTGATAATAAGCACTTGGCATTTAGCAATGTACACGTTGTAAGTGTATTGTAAGTGTACTGTAAGTAAATCGTATGCATACTAGTCACTCAGGGCAGTGTAACTTTAGACTCCTGGTTTATTTTATAGAAGTGTCTGTTTATATGTGCTGATTCAATGTTACAATTCCATTTATAACAATTGTATACTTTCAACCTTTTTTTCTTCATCAGCTTTTTGTGAGAATTGCTTAAAAACTTGTGCTGTTGATAATGCTTATAAAGCATTGCTTTCTTTAAAGTTTGAGTGCAGCACGGTCAGCAAGCCAAAATCCTGCATCTCCTTTTTTTAAGATGCATATTCTTACTGTTCGTTACTCAGTAATGAAACAACAGTTGGTGCTTGAAGAAGTAGTGTGGGAGAGCTATAAATTTAAAAACAGATATTTTGGTGATTTTTAAAAAAATATATTGAGTTAGTAGTATGAATTACTTTATAAATGGGGAGGATCTTTTCAAAAGAGCATTAATTATATAAAAAGGATGAACATTTCTTAATATTGTCCAAAACGGTATCCTACCATTTTTTTTTTTCAGTGTCTTCTTTTATCTTTTGTATACTGAAGAAAGATGACTTCATACATATGTATGCCATTTGTTATTTAGTTCACCAGAGGAAGCTAATGATACCATTTGCAAATTCAGAGATATATTGATTACCATTGTTTATAATCAGCAGTTTATTCAGATGATCATGCTGTTAATGTATTTATTTTAGGTAGTTGTAATCCATGTCCAGAGACTGTAGATGTGAAATGCAATTGTGGAAGAACTGTTATTAAAGTGCCCTGTGGCAGAGAGCGCACCATCAAGCCTCCAAAATGTAAACAGCTGTGCAGGTCAGTATAGAAAATGGGTGTTTCTAGTTGCTTAGTGGAATTTAAAATATATTCAAAGAAAGTAAAATATAACAGTTTAAACGGTAAAAATTACATTGCTTGTCAGTTTCTTGACTGTGCAGGTGGGGACATAAGTACTAATCCTTCATTTAAGAGACCTCTTAGATGCTGTGGTTTCATGAGCAGCACGTTATGGGGAGGTTTGCTCCAATGAACACTTTTGACTCTTTAGCCCATTCCCTTTTTCAGGTCATCTCTGGTACCTCCATAATGCAGTTCACTTAGGAATCTTGACACTGAAAATGAAAACAGTATTTTCTGCTGAGCTGCAGCAAAATTACTTAGCCTGCATTTGTGTTGGGATTGTAATAACTGTAATATGCAAACCCAGCTTTGATTTTAATTTCACTTAGAACGCATGTATAATTTTACCCGAATATTGGCTGTGAAGAAGGTGAGAATTAAATGTGTTTTTAAAAAACAAAATTAGTTTTAATTCTTGTATTTGAGCCATAATTGTCTAGTGACTGTATCTTCTTATTCCTTAATGTCTTACTGATTTCTGCATTTTACTTCAGTCACCCTCCTACCTGTCACCACCCTACCCAGGAGAAGCACTATTGTCACTTTGGTCGGTGTCCTCCCTGTCGTCAGTCCTGCCAGAAGACATTAACGTGCGGTCATTTGTGCCCTGTTTCCTGTCACGATGAAGCACTTGTGAAGCAAACTGGCATTGTAAGTAACTAGTGAAAAATGGATTGTTATTTGTGTTTTGAAGAATAAGAAACAGTTTTTTGAATTTAATCTTTTGTTGAAGCCTTTCGGAGATCAGAAAAAGTAATTGAACACACAAGTATTCATACTGCTTAACTGAAAAATTAAGTGGTTCTAGTTCCTTTGTTGTAATCATATTAATTTCATAATCTATGTACTTGGGCAACTTTTAGCAGTTAGAGTAATTCAGGAAATTATAAGGACTTTACTGGCTAGAGTTGCTTTACATATGTTCAATTTGAAATATAGCCAACCAATAATTCTTAAGATAGAAAGAAAAAGTAAAGTTTAATTGATATTTACTAAACAATCAGTGTGCAGAAGTTAGAAGTGAAATTGTTTGACATCTTCAAATATGATGCATATGTGCATTTTGGTATGACGGTTTCAATTTTTTAGTAGGAATTTTTCTATATATTTTTTATATTTTTACGTCTCTTAAATGCTCTTTTTTTTGTTGTTGTTGTTTTTTGGTTTGTTTGACTTTGCATTTGATTTTTAGCAGTAGGGCCACAGGCCTTTCTTATCTACTGCCATGCTAAAGGTGAGATTGTAGTTCTGTTTCGGGAGGTGGTGTTGGGTTTTCCATTCATTTTTTTGTTTGTTTTTAAATTACTAGAAAGTGGATTGATTTTTATTTTAAATTTTTAGAACTGAGATCTCTTTAAATGATAAGTTTATTTAAGGTTAAGCAGGTGGTTCCAATTGTGTCTTGTACTTTGCTCTCAGCATCAATTCGCAGGTCCTTGGGAACAGCCATCTGAGCCAGCTTTTATTCAAACTGCATTACCATGTCCACCCTGTGAGGTTCCTGTACCAGTGTAAGTATTAAATAAATAAAGAAAACAAAGGTTTGGACTTGTAAATGCTGTTCTCCTCTTCAGATGAAGTGAGTTTATGTTTCTGTTGGTGGTTGTTTAATAGTTTTGGTAGCATGTATGTGTGTGAAAGGACAGTAAAAGGTGGTTTCTAATACAATGCTGCCTTAAAAGAAAAGTATTAAAATCTCAAAAACTGACATCGTAAGTTGATAATCCTAAGTGACATACACCATTTTTCCATGTAGTTTCTTTCTTTTTTAGTTTATAGAATTGTAACTTTTTGCATAACTAGTTGCTATTTCATTTTTCAGTTGTTCAGTGCATGGATTTTGCATCTAACTTATATGCTAATGGAAAGTATTCCTACTTAGTACTCTTGATACTTGTGCTCAGAGTTCGAAGCCAGGTTCACAAAAGGTGAAAAATGTAGAGATCTGGACAGCTTGGCTTCAGTATTTGGGTACATTACCATAGGAACAGTCTCGTGTAGGTGTTCAGCAGAGGTCATTGTGTAACATTATGTAGGGCATGTCTCCTACTTCTTCTGAGCTCTCATCTTAAAGTCACCTCCCTTAGTCCAAAGGCACCTCTCCAGAAGATACTAGTTTGCTCAGTGAGAAGGAAACCATACTGGGAAAGTTGTATTTGATTTTCTAACTAGAGGTAGCATTGCTACATCTTATTGTGCTTGGCAAACTGAAGTTCTATTAGTGTGAGATAACGTTAATTCTGGAATATCCAAACTTTTCTGATAGATCATTGCAACTATAATATTCTTTTTCTTCATGAAAGGTACACGACAGAAGTTTCCTGTGTTACAGAGTCCCAGATGTAGGACTTTGTATTTCATTACCTTCCTATCAAACTATTCCTCTAGTCTGTCAAGGTGTTTCTGAGTGGCACTGTTATCCTGAAAAAGAATTCCACTTATAACTGGTGTCCAAGTAGTATGCAGCCAACTAACCACTGCTCTTTGAACCTGGTGATCCTGCCAGTTTTTCGTGCAACTAATTGTTTATCTGACACCAGTACATCCCAGCTTGAATGCAAGGTTGCTGTGGGGGGACCCTTGATCTGCAAAAGTCTGATTCTTCTTGCTGATATCCTGTTGTCCTAAAGACCATATGTAGCTATAGGTAGTTGCTTTGTGTTAGCAATTCTGGAGTTGCCATCATAAAATAATAGCAAGAACTGTTGAAAAGGTGAAGGCATTGGCCTACATAAATAAATAGATTTATTATTTTAGTTCGTGCTACAAAAGCAGATTAGGTTTTGGCCTACTTTTCTTTTTTTTTAACTGCATGTGTTGCCTGCACTGGCCCGAATTGCACTTTTTTTCTTTTAAAAATGTATTACTTTCCTGTGAAAAACACTATCAATTATTTACTTCAAGAGACGTGTTTTCTAATTCTTTTTTTCTTTTTGTACTCTCTTTAACAGGGAGTGTCTTGGACAGCATGAGGTGAGTCTGCAAACTGGCTTTTTAGATAAAATATGAAATATATCTTGCTTTGTCCATCTGCAAGAAAAAATACTGAGGGAGAAATGTTATGTGGCTTTCTTACATTTTAAAACCAATGAAGTAACTTCTCACAAAGGCTTGCATATCAGAGGTCTTTTAGTTCCTTTTTAAATTAGAATTCTTGGACAGAAATGGAAACTCATGATTTATTTATGAAGCTATTTGTGTATTCTTATGTATTTGTTCAAATAGTGTTTAAATTGATTTGTCTGTCTTTCCCTATGTATTTCTGTGGTTTTCTTTCCTACTTCATTCTGTAGTTATTCTTCTCTCTCTGTTACACGCTTTCTTCAATTTTCCAGCACCTGCTGCATCTTTGTGTTCATTTTAAAAGGAAAGAGGATGTAGTGCAGTACCAGAAAATTCTCAAGTGATTTGGATCTAAGCATGAATGGGTAATTTCAGACAACATAGTGGAGTTGTTAGCTTGTCTTTTTGAGGTGCAGGCTTCTCCGTCTCACATCAAGTCGTTGGCTGTTCTGGCATGCATAGTATAGTGAGAAAATCAAATTAACACTTGAAGCTGAGTAACAGTCATCAGTATTCACAGTCATTTCTAAAAGTCAAGAAGTGGAAGTTCAGCACATTTTTTCTCATTTTTAAAAGATGATTGCTAAACTAATCTTAAAAAAAGATATTGCTATTACACCTCAGTGTGGTAATATCTCTATTGGTAAATAATTCACTATCGAAGCACAGCTGATACCAGTATAAAAAACCTAGTTTCATTTTAATCTAGTGAAAAGTTCTAGAAAATAGTCAACTTTAAATATTCAAGATACCCACTCTTTTTTTCTTTGACCTTCTTTAATGTTCTTTTGCTGTGAGTTGTAATGATGGCCCAGTGTGTGATGGCAGTGTCCACAAATGTATAAACTTTGTTAAAAACATCAGCAGTGTATTCATGCAGTACATTTATTGATCCAAGCATGCTGTGAAGACAGCTTCCACAGAGCTGCTTTTCAGCTTGCTAGTTGCCAAAGAAAAATATGCTCTTAACCTGCATGAAAGGAATAACCATGTCTTTTTGTTTGTTGTTGGAACAGTTAATTTATGTTCTTGCTTTCCACAGTAAAACTTCTAGGTATATCAACCAACATCTTATTTTGAATGAATGACATCTCTTGCGATAGATCATAATAAATCTCACCGTATCTTTTGTGAACTTGCATTTAAATGAAATATAAACTTTGTGCAATTGGCCCAATATATCGTGCTCTAGATAATGTAAGCTGTTTCAGTACTGTTCAGATTTGCATGGATGTGAACTTCATGGACCTCCCTGTAAGAGAGGACAGTATAGCTACTCTTATTGGAGAAAGTGGTTCAAAATTCTGTGTATTTATAACTGCTTATTTTATTTCAAAATATCTGAAAAAAGAAATCTCCTATCTGTTGTGTAATACTCTCTGTGGAGTCAATTAATGACCTTGGGTCATGGTTTTGTTACAGCTTACTGAAGAAAAATAAGGAGGAGTCTCAGAGTCTGTACTTAAGGAATTTATGTTTACTAGGTGGAACTTTCCTTCTTCTGGCCAACAGAGAGCAGTGTTTCCTTCCTGCGAAAGTTTGGCAGCCTCTGGAGAGGAATTAAGTGTTCTAGTCTTTGAGACTTTGGTAGCAGAATGACTTGTTTATTACTGTGCATGTGCAGGGTGTTTACAGTGTTTTCACTGCATTGTACATTTTATGTTGTTCTGAGATCTGTAAAAAGAAGGAAAAAAAACACACAAAACCATTAATGTTTGCTCAGTGTTTTACAGTCTCATTGACTCTTAACAAGTACTCTCACCTCAAAGTAATTTACTTTTGTTAGAAAGAGAAATTTTATAGATTTCTGGACACTTGCTCTACTGCAGTAGTTTCCAGCCCCTGAGGGGATTTTCACTGGGAAATATGAAAGTTTCACAGGTGAGCACTGTAACGGTTTTCTCAAGCAAAGTTTTCCTGTGAAGAGGGATTAATTGCTGCACTATTACTTTTGTTGGGCTGTTGTTATACAGCCTATAATGGGAGATGTACAAAAGCCATTAGCTGAGAATGAAACATGTTGCAAGGACTCCTTGTGCTTTTACCAAGATGCCTGCAGACAATGAATAGAAGAGAGAATGGAAGCAAGCAGTTTTGTACTAGCAATAGCTACAATTCCTAATTTACTGCCTTTACATTTTCATTTGGACAATAATTTGTGTAGATGCTGGATTATATCGGTGAAGTTTTTTTTTTTAATTTTACTTTTACATTTAATTTATTTTAAGGGATAGATTTAGTTCTACTTCTCACATGTCTTCGTGTAAATAGAGAAGTGATTTATCACTTGAGACAACAGGCTTAAAACTACTTTTCAGAAAACATAATTTTATCAAATCTGTGTTCACTGAAATATGATTCTATAAGGTGTTTAAAATAAGATTTCCTGTGGCTACAGCTTGCGGCTTTCTTTTAATTCTGGTGTCAATGTCAAGTATTTTTACATGTATTTAGAACAGTTGTTAATTCTTTCTTTGATTTATAAGTGCTTAAAAGTAGCACTCAATTTTGATTGAAGTTGTAGGTGTGAAAATCACCTGTCATCATAGTTGTTGCCACCACAAAATAAAATTTGATGGTTTACTTTTATTTTTGACTTTGATATTTTCTAGCAGTAATGTCCATGTGGTCTTTTAAAATTGAATTCTGAGAGCTGATGTTTATATTCAAAGTCTAATTTTATGGAAAAGTAGTAAGGCCTGTAGAAGGTTTTATTCTTGTTATTCTTTTATATTTATATACTGGAAAAATCAGTCTTGTTCTCAGGAAGACAGACCTCTATTTTCTTGCTTTTTTGGGGGGAGTATGTGTGTTCTTTGGTAGAAATTCATTCTGTGCTGTATTATTCTGAATTTTTTTTCTATTTTTTTTTCAGTTGTGGTTAATTTATAGGAGGAATACGGTTAGTCTGCCTCTAGATAAGTTTTATATAAGCCTTGATGAGATTAATCTTTATGACTGATGAATACTTTCAAAATTTTTCTGCCCTATTGTGCTTGATTTTATTTTTGTATTCCAACTGATGCATCTATTTTTTTTTTTTTCCATTTGAAAAATGTCCTGGAAAGCTTCTAAAAGCTGTCATGTCTTTTTTTTCTTTGCCCTTATTCTGTAGAACGTTGTGGACTGAGAATGATGCTTTCTTATTATCTTTTCTTCTTTTACCTTCCAACATCTTTTTGACTATTTATGTTGTTGCTGAAATGAAGTGAGTAGGAGAGGGAGGAGGAAGGAGATGGAGAATGGGAAGGGGCAGGATAATAGGAATGATACAAGCTCTGGTAACCAGTTCATTGGTTACAGGAGTATTCTTTCTTTTAGGCTCTCTTTCTATTAGGTCTGTTGCTGGTTTTTGCTCATTTGGTTAACAAAAGCAAAAGCCATTAGGGATTGAGCGGTAGCATGCTTGCAAGAGGAGGTAGGAACAGGCAGCATTCAAACTGTGTTTCACAGCTGCAGTAGTGCCTTAGCCAACATAATGAGCTGCAGTTCTCATGTAGGGATGAGAGAGAAGTTGGACACAATAGTCTCCTGCTTTTTTCTTCTGAAGTTCAGTCTCTCATATGGATTCTTCCTGTTCACAGATTTTCTGTGGGTCAGGATGAGAAGGAATTCAGAAGTTTTGTGAATGAATTGTTTTGCAATGGCTTAATGTGGAATCCAGTCTTTTTTTTTTTTTTTTTTTTTGTATGAGATCAAAGAAGATTTCTATAAGCAAGTGGATTCAAATCCTGGTTTCTGTAGTTTTACTTAGGATTGAAGGAATTCAGCATGTGCCCATTGCTGAAGGGAGAATGTTCCCCACCCTAACCTATGCATGTCCATCTTCTTGTACCTTGCTCACCTGGTTGTACGGCCAAGCAACTTGTGAGCCTGGCAAAAGAAAAGAACTTTTTTTTGTCAATTTATTTTCTTCCATTTTAATTAGCTGTATTGTTTTGCTGTAAAGACGTGTAATGGAGCCCATTCAAAGTAAGTGGTAGGACAGTGCAATTAGAATTGTAGAGTTGGAAGAGAAAAAGAAGGGGTGCAGAGCAAAGCTATTCAGTCAAGTAAAACCATAACATAAAGCTGTACTCTTAGTCTAGCCAAAGTGAATTATGTTGTATTAGCCTGTTTTGTAATAACATCAGAAATAGTTCCTCTTTTTCTCTGTGAAATGATCATGATGTAAAAAAAAAAAAAATCAATTTTTTGACAGCACTACAGAAGCAGGTTTTTTTCATGTGAATGTTATGTAATGGTAGGAAAATGGGAACAGTGAGTTTCCTTTAATATTTTTTTATATTGGAGGCTACTTTAACCATTCAGCTTTAGGAAAGTAACTTAGTTAAGAAGGTTAGCAGTTAACAATCCATTTCAGTACCAGTGGAAGTTAAAGGCTCCTAAGCAGATGCTCTATCAACTGAAACGTTAACCTCAAATTAGAAGGACCCAAAGTAGCATTCATTAGAAATTAAAATCCTAGGCTGTCATAGAGCAATTTCTTCCTTCACTTCTAATTCCTGTAACTTACATTTGATGTGGAAACTACTTAATTTTTAAAATTTCTGGTTTGCAGGTTGTTTTCTATTTGTAGAATTGTAAGAATGTTTTGCATTTATGATGATCATAACGCAATTAGCCCTGTGAAAACAAACTATAGACAGCTTTTGTAATAGATATAGAACTGTTTGGGAACCTTTACTGGAAGACATAAGTGTGAATCAGAAAGAAGGACTAAATGGCACTAAAAAGTTAGAGACTGTAGAAGTCTGTTTAGGAAAAAAAAGGTGAGGGGGAGGAGGAAAGCTAAGTTTGAAAGTTAGCAAGATTTTTTTCACCATGTGTAATCAGTATAAAACAAATGTGTGATTGTAGGGATGAGAGCCTGAAATGTCTGTGTGTGTATTAAAAAAAAAAAAAAAAAGTCAAATACTCTCTACTGATTTTGTTCTTTAGCAAGGGTACTTAAGAACAAGTTTCTCTGTAATGGTGGTGTGTGTTTGTATGTAAACGTTTGTACACACATGCCATAGTACACATGTGCAGTCTGTATACACATGCACGTGCTGTCTGCTTATAAATATAAATACATAGATACAAAGATACCTACTTACAGAGATTTTTTATTTTTAACTTTCAGGTTAGTCCATTACCATGTCACTCTGCCGGTCCCTACTCATGTAAAAGATTTTGTGGGCGGCTTCTTGGTTGTCAGAATCACACTTGTATGAAAGAATGTCATCGTGTTACTAAAATCAACAGTAGCGCAGATGGAAAGAAGGTATGTTGATTTTTCTTTTGCTTTTACTTTGTGTTTTATATGTTGTCTTCAGTTTTAACTGGAAAATAAAGAATTTGCTGCTAGAATGCATAGGATCTATTCCAGATTCCACTGGAATCTGATATACATGTGGTCTATTCCCCCTGATTTTGTGATGATTAGCTAGTCTATACTCCTTAGACAATAAAACTGGGACAGTATTATGTATTTCATAAATGCTGCACCTTTTGTTCTTTGGTAGCTTAATGTTACGCTGCTTTGTTTTCATGACCTACTGATAATGCTTCTATGCAAATACGCTTTCAGTCTACTGGGAAAGCTGCTTACTGAGAAGAGCTGGATATGGGTTGAGGAGGTTTGACATCTTTGGGAGAGAGCACTGGAAATACTGCAGAACAGGCCAAGACTTCTTGAATCACTGGAGTGATATATTCATGTTTTTCAGTTTTTTCTAGAAACTGTCACTTATGAGCTATAGATCTTAGTTGCTGAAAATAATATTATGAAACAAACAAAAGTGCAAAGGTGAACGTTGCTGTAGTTTTGATCAGTTGAGAGCACATAGCTTCTGGTTTGAGAGAGTCATAGTTTGGAAGAAAAAGACTTTTTAAGCTTTTAAAGCATTACTTTAAAAAAATGCAGCATTGTCTCTGGCCGTTTAGAAAACTGAGCAAGCATTCAGCTGGACACAAAACATAGCTGTTACGCTTTAGCTTATTGTTGTATTTTAACTTGAATTGGATTACTAATTTCTGAATTTGAGTCTTAGAAGAAGTGTTGTTGTCAGTGGTTTATGGGCTGGTTAGGCCTGGTTCCATGACAAATGGGGCGGGGGGATCCACGGCCTAGAGAAAGGGAAGGGGAAAAGGGAAAGTCTAGTGAGATGGGCCTAAAAACAAAACAGCGGCAGCAATCTGAGGAGGAAAGGTAATTTACTAAATAAGATATCAGAATGCAAAATAATACAATATAATACAATATAATCAGAATTTAAGCTAATAAATCAAATAAAGTGAGAGTGTCTGAAAACCAAAGGTCTTAAATTAACACTGAAGGCGAGACAGCTAGGGAGCTCACATGCTGCTGGAACAAGAAGAAAGGGAAAAGAGAGCGATCTTGTGACCTGCCAACAGTTTTATCTTTCCCTCTGAATAGAAAACGAAAGAACACAAAGTAATACAAAGTCCTCTGGGGTCTGTAGTTCTTCTCTTCTGAGATGGGTATACCCGGAACTATTGACAATCCATGGAACTGGAGCATTAACTCTTTAACTCCCAGTGTACTACATGATGTTATGATATGTAATACCAATAACAAAAAATCAGAAGATCGAGACAGTTGTTTATCTGATAACTGTTTATATTGCAGTTATGATAATATTTAATTAACAATTGTAGATTTTTTTGTCTGAAGAGCATGAGCTGCTAGGGCAACTTGTGGATCAGTAAACTCCAGCAATAGAATGACAACAGTAAATACTGAGAGTGACAACTCTCTAAGCATCTTTAGTTATGAGTGTAAGAGAGAGTCCGCTTACTCCTTCAGTTTAACTAATTGACATGTACATGGGTCAGGGTTATGCATGGCTCCATTTTGAATGAGACAATGCATTCTCAAAAAAGGGATGCTGTGTACATATCAAGTGTGAATAGATCTTATTTCTCAATTTTCGTTGAACTTTTAAAAACTCCAGTTGTTTCTGGCATCTTAGATCTTTTGTTCTGTAGTTTCAGTGGACTAAATTGCAGGTGTATTCAGGAAATGGCTGTTTAAATTTCTTGCCTGTGTCTTTAATGATTTTTCTGTCTGGAGTTAAGATTTGTTCTGCCTGTTAGAAAATGTGTTAGAAAGGCCAGCTGTTTTTATTTACACACAGTTTGCTGCATTTCTTGTCACAGTTTTAAAAATGCTTTCATTTGTTGTTATCTTTCCTAGGTATTGATTTAGGCTTGGTGTGTTTTGTAGGTAATCATTGTAGAAAGGTTCCTTTTTAAACTTCTTCAGCAAAAATTGTTCAACTGTAAGTGGAAGAAAATAAGAGGAAAAATATTTAAAACTTAAATACTTATGCCCATATATTAAACAGTGTAAAACATTGGTTGGATCCACGGGCTGAGGCCAATTGTATGAGGTTCAACAAGACCAAGTGCTGGGTCCTGTCCTTTGGTCTCAACAGCCCTAAGCAACACTACAGGCTTGGAAAGCTGTGTGGTGCAAAAAGGTCTGGGAGTGCTGGTTGACAGCTGGCTGAACATGAGCCAGCAGGTGGCTAAGAAGGCCAATGGCAATCTGATTTGTTTAAGAAGTAGTGCAGCCAACAGGCTCAGGGAAGTGATTGTCCCTCTGTACTTGGCACTGATGAGGCCTCACCTTGAGTACTGTGTTCAGTTTTGGGCCCCTCAGTACAAAAAAGACATTGAGACCTTGGAGCATGTCTAGAGAAAGACAATGAAGCTTTTGAAGAATCTGGAGCATGAGTCTTATGAGGAGTAGCTGAGGGAACTGGAACTCTTCAGTCTGGAGAAGAGGAAGCTCAGGAGAGACCCTGTTGCTCTCTACAACTACCTCAAAGGAGATTGTAGAGGGATAGAGTTCAGCTTCTTCTCTCAGGTAACTAGTGACCAGACAAGAGGTAATGGCGTCAAGTTGTGGTAGGGAAGGTTCAAGTTGGATATAAGGAAAAATTTCTTCTCAGAAGAGTGGTCAAGCACTGGAACAGGCTGCCCAGGGAGTTGGTGGAGTTACTGTCCGTGAAGGTATTCGAGAACTGTGTAAATCTGGAACTGAGGGACATGCTTTAGTGGGTTGATGGATTAACAGTTGACTGGATGATCCTGGAAGTCTTTTCCAACCTTGATGATTCTATGAATTGGTTCTTTTGTAGAAGCACTGTGTTGCCTCATTCTTGGGTAAATTGGCTTTACTTTGGTTGGTTGATGTGAAACTGAGCATTTGAATGTGATTGTGTGAGCCTTGAAAACTATGCTGAATGGGTTCAGATATTAAATCACATTCCTTTATCTGTGTGTATTTGATTGCAAACTGGGGTTCTAAGTTATTGAGACAAGAATGAGTAGGAATGAAGCTTATTTTGCCTTTCTAATGTTTAAATATTTTCTGGAAGGATTACACAAACTATCGTATATGCAGGAAAATTGAATGATTTTGTTTCTTAAACCTCCACACCCATGTATTGTAGATCTGTGTATCATGACTGAAGTATTACAATAATGTGTTGGGCGGGAAGAGTTAGTTCTGAATATGAAATTCTTTTTTGAACAGTTTTCCATAGAAAATGAATAGACTTAATGGCTATTTTCCAAAGCACTAATGTTAAGAGATCCTTTCATGTCTAGGAGGCAAAACAGAGCTCTTTTTGTCCCATGTACACTGACATTTCTTTAAAAGAAAAAAACACATTTTAATATTTTGCTTGAGGGATATGTTACTGAATAGCTGAATTCTATGGGAAAAAATACCCCAACTCTTTCTTCTATCTAAAAGCTTGTTAGTGACATCTAGTAAACAAACATCTGGCACTTTCTTTAGTACTTTGTTTTTATTTTGTTAGGCAGGTCCAGAATGTTTGCAGTGTGAAGAAGAGTGTACCAAGCCACGGCCATTGGGCTGTCCTCACCGATGTGTTTTACCCTGTCATCCTGGGGATTGTCCATCATGTCTCCAGATGCTTAAAATAAAGTGTCACTGCAAACTGTCAATACTGTATATTGAATGCTTGTAAGTGTAAGAACTGAACCTAACTTTTTGTTGGAATGCTCCTAATTGGAAACCATTTGAAATGTCTGGGGATGGGAGCTACTCCTATGGCAAGTTATAAAACTTCTTTTCAAGGTTATCATTCGTAATATAATGCATTGTTCTTATGTTTAAATCTTTCCAGTATTTTTATTTGGTATTACTGCTAAAATAACTGTACTTGTATGGAGTCTCATGAGCAGGATTGATCTTAATGCTTTTATAATGTGGTAATACTTTGGGTTATGCAAGTACATAGTAATCTATGTAATGTTTTTAATTCATCTATGGTTCTTTTACAGTAAATAAAGAAGAATTTTGTAACAAGAATTAGAATTAATGTAGCTATTGTAAAAGGTCTTATAGCTAAAACTCTTAGAAAAATATGGACTTCTGAAACAAAATGTCCTTCAAACTCTATCTGTTTTAAGTGGAAAACATCTTAGTAATCATTTGTGCTCATTTTTAATTATTTATGAGTGTGTGGGTAGAGTGGGAAGATAAGCTTTACAAGATATAAATTGGATATGTGGGTTTGAGCATTATCCTTTGTATGCATGTTGCTCCAAAAACATTAATCCCACGCACACATGTTTTTGTTTTGTGTTCTCTTTAAAGCACTGTAAGTCCTCTAAATTTATGTGTTTTTGTCTGACAGAGACCCAGTGTCATTTATTTTGGTCCCACGGGATGTGGACAAATGACCCCATTTCTCTTCGCAATGAGATACACTTAAAATACATTTGTTGTTGTATTGACTCCTGTTTTTTTTTTTTGTTTGTTTGTTTGTAATTTACCACAAATACATATTTTCTTCTGTAGAAAACTAACAAGTGCTGATGTAAAAGAAAAAGATCTTCTTACTTCCTGCAAAAACCAGTGTCCAAAACAGGTAAGCCATTTTAACAAATAAATATGATTTGATGAATGTCTGGTAGCTTGCAAATTTTACTTTTTGTAGGGTTTTTTTATACAGTCTCATAGGCCAAGCAAGCTAAAGAAGCTTAGTGTAAATGAATGTGCTGAATGATAGGTGCAAAGGGTAGTTTATGAACTGTACCTGTAGGACAGTTATTAATGCCAAGATGTCAAATTGGAAGATTATATCAAAGGATCAAGAGCTGTGGAGATGCAGTAATGAGGGACATGGTATAGTTGGCGTGGTGGTGATAGGTTAATGGTTGGGCTTGATCTTAGTGGTCTTTTCCAACCTTAATGATTTTTTGATTCTACCAGGGATATATCTCCAGGACAATACCAGTGGATACTTCATTCATGGCTTGAAAGCTGAAGCTTGAAGCCAATGAGGTTGAATGAGAAAGAGTATGTCCTTTAATGTGGTTGAAAACTGATCTTGAATATATATCCTTAAAATAACAGGGTGTTCTTTGGTTGGGACAAATATGGAGGGTTGTATTTGTGATTTTTCTTGTGCAGGGTTAATGATCACTGTCTACACAACAGTTTCAGGAAACAAAAAAAACCTGAAAAAATGTTTGAGACCTAAGTAAAATGAATTCTTATTAAGAATCGTCTGTAGAACGGGGCCTTTTTTGAACTGAATTCAGTGGGATTTGAACAGAAAACTCAGGACAACAGAATCTGTTTTAGTTGGATAAAGCTTTTGCTTAACTCTTAAAATTCTCATTCCAATAGATACCTTAAACAATAAGGATTTATGTAGTTTCTTCTACATGAAAAATTTTTGTAGTGTAATCAGTTATATAAAAATACGTACTGTTCCCTTCCTGTGTTTCTAGTTCTGTATCTTAGTAGTTTTCTTGAAACGTGTTAGTATAGTCCTGCTACAAATAGTTCCTATCTTTGTTTTTCAGTTCCTCCTACTTTCCCCAATCCTGTTTTGATAACCTCAGAAGTATTCTATGTTCTTCTTAATTAATTTTAAAAAAATTGTTCCCTCAACACCAGATTTGAAATGTTTTTGTGTTTTCCTAGCAGCCTTAAAGTAAGTATCAAGTTAGTGTTTATGAGAATTTCCTTTTCAGTATCAGAAACTGAGCTTGGTTTACCAGAATAGCTAGCAAAATTGTTTGTTAAAAATCAGTGTATTCTGTAACTCCACCAAGTTCAGCATGATGCAGTATCAGTTCAATAGAATGCAGTATTCTACTGGAGTCTTAGTTTTGAGGTGTTTGTCTTTTTGGTAATGGAAATTGTGGTAAGCAGTATACTACCACATTTGGATTACAGGTAGCATGCTTCTTTGGAGGGTTATGAAAATCAATTGTATTGTCTGGTGCCTTGGAAAAAATAGAACAGGAGTTGGAAAGTCTTGCCAGGTTTGATACTTTTGTTTTGGATATGGTAGTATAAAGCAATTAAAAAAGATTTCAAGTACTGTGTGCAGTACAGCTCATATTTCCTATCTGCTTTAGGGAGAAACAAAGTCTTTGATATTGCTACAGCTGTTGGATGAGAAGCTTTAATTAAAAAGTTCTTTGCTTTGTTTGGTAGCAATAGCTAAATATCCTGTTGAAGGAAATTTAACTTTTTTTAATCAGTAGACATTAAATTCTTATGATCATGTTAGCAGATGTTTTGGGGCAGATCTTAAATGCAAGTTTTAACAGTCTTATCAGTTTCCATTGTTTACATATCCATTTATCTCTTTAACACATTTTTCTTTGTTCTGTGTAATTACTAATTTTTTGACAAAATAACAGTACTTTCTGCTTATACTGTGCACTCTGCTACTGTCTTAATGTGAAACATAGGAGCCCATTGTGATACATCTATGAGGGCTGCTCTGAAAGTAATGCCTCCTATTTTATTATGTTGGCCCATGACATCAGAGGCAGATGTTGGTGGGATGGCAGTAGAGGTTGAACCTTCCCACCAGTATTCCATTACATTTTGTTACTGTGCAACAGAAGCTTTGCTTCTATCATAAGCATATTTTCCTCCATGTTTAGCTTAAGCAGCAGAGGTTTTCACAAAGCTCTGAGAGCAGAGCTGCACTTAAAACTGGTGAGCCTAGCCCATGGATTCGAACTGATAAACTCAACTTTTGTTCGTAACTTTTGAGACAGCTGCTCAAGAGTGGGGTGCTTCTTATGTGTATATTAACAGAGTGTGTTTATTACCTGCTGGTGAAGATTAGTTAAGCATCCATAAATGCTGACTGTTTTTGTCATCGCCAGGCATAATGTTAGGATTTAAATGCATTCCCAAAGTGGAAAATGCTCATGAAGATTTCTTTTTGTTTTCAGAGTTGTGGATTACACTGCTTTCTTTCAAAGGGCTTGCCATGACAAATATAAAGCCTGTTTATTTCAGCCTTTAGTTTACTAGCTATTAACAACAGAATATTTACAGTGAAAAAGATCTAAAGGGACACACGTTACATTTTAGCACCTAGTAACTCAGCATTTACAAAAAAAAGAACAAAAACCCTCCCTTCCCACTACAGCACTTATCTGGCAGAAGTGGTAGGATTGCTTCTGTTCTCTTAGCTCGTGGGGATGTTGTTTTGCCACTCATTGAACTGCTTCCCATGATTTTATATGTTGTGTTTGCATTTAAGGGGGTGGTAAAGAACAACCAGAAAGACTATGCATGTCAAGACCAATAATAAGCCTCCTGGGAGACAGCAGAAATCCTTACTGTCGCAAGCATGAATAACTGAAGAGAAATGCAGAAAACAGTGGAAGATATATAGGGAAAGATATTCTGTTAAGAATAAGTTGCAATTAAGGCATTGTACAAAGTTCTTCCAGCTGGAATATTGCTTGCAGTTCTGGCTGCTATATTCAAGAAACATTGATTAAAGCTGCTTGGAGTTCAATGAAAGAAATATTATGGGAATAAAGAGCCTGTTATGAAAGGACAGTAGAGAGGTATTTCAGTCTGTGGATAAGTACTAATGGTTGGATAAAATAAATGTAAATGAAATAAAGAGCTCTTGCCTCTTAAAGTGGGATCTTGGAAAAGCCTCTGTGGTCATGTGTCTGTTGTGTTCTCCCCCAACTCTTTCTGTGGGAAGGAGTGATCCAGTCACACAGGGATCATAGTGGGAGCTTGGACTTGGTGACTGAGACATTCCTTCTGGTCCTGTGTGGAATATTCTGGGACATTGAGTGGGAGCACAAAGGCCAAACTGCAGAATATCTGTTAGTGTAGTAAGTCCATGACTGGT
Organism: Aquila spilogaster; assembly: GCA_024606505.1. Classification (NCBI taxonomy): domain Eukaryota; kingdom Metazoa; phylum Chordata; class Aves; order Accipitriformes; family Accipitridae; genus Aquila; species Aquila spilogaster. The sequence continues at coordinate 37,614,063 of JANHGO010000001.1, read as the reverse complement.
ATTGACATGAAAACAGGTATACCTGTTCTGTAATTTCAAGCTGGAAAGTTTTATGTTCTGCTTTAGGTGTGGTTTTTGTGATTCTGGCTTTGAAGTTAACTGAGCTGTGCTGTACTTCTAAGAATCCAAATTTACTTATCAACAAGAAGTGCATACACTTGCATGTTATAATTTATATGTAGTGTTCTCATTCTTGTGAAACAGATGATGTAGCATATGAAGCTCTTCAATTATTAATAAATGTGAAAAATACGTATTTTAAAATTGCATTCCTTAAAGCGTTTTCCAAGCAGTGCTAATTGCTTGTTTGCAGTTAAAATTAAAAAAAAGACAGTCTCTAAGATAATTTTCGGTAGTTTTATTATTTAAACCTACCTTTATAAATGAGTCAGTTGAGTATCTTACATGAATTATCACCTTTGGTTATCAACAGTATTCAACGGTATTGATTTTTGTAGTTGAAAATGAAAAGTCATCATTGTGAACATTTTGTATGGGACCCGAGCAAGGTCAGTTGAGCTCCTAACAGATAGTGGAAGAAAATTTGTTTTCACTCTTGTGAATTATTTTTTGTATCTAATGTCATTCTGGGAATACTGTTACATTCCTAAAAGGCACCAGCATATTTAAATTACTATCTCAGTTCTTAATACAGTAACGAATAATAGTAGTTTCATTGATTGTAAGTGTTAAAAATTTCACTGACAGTTTAAAAAAAGGAAATGCTATTCATCAGATGTCAAAAACAGAATAATTGCAGAAATTTAGGATTTTGTGAAATTAACTCAGATGTAAGAATATTGGTGGTCTTAACTTGACTCCTGCATAGTTCATAAGATTGTTGTACATAAAACCTAGTTCTGTAGTATTTTTGCTTCTAATTCTTCCCTCTTGTTAGCAATTTGTATATCAGGCTGAGTCACAATGCTTAATTTCAGTTTTCAGTTTCTTCTTACCTCATCTATTCCTCCAGCATACAGATAGTTAGGGTAGTCATTGTATGGAGATGACTGTTCCTGCAACATTTGAAAGAAAAAATTGGTTTTTAATCAAGCTGTCCCAATAGAAGATAAATAATTATATGTGAACTGAAAAACTGTGAATAACTAGTGAAGTAAGTTGACTTTTTCTTTCAGATTTTGCAAGTAGGAAAACAAATCTGATAAGCTGAATGAGTTTTCTGTTTAACTGCTATGTCTGAAATAAAACTAGTTCATAGATTGCATGAAATTTCAGTTATTTATTGTTGGGGGCATTTTTTGTTTTGCTGTTTGTAGTTGCCTTGTGGTCACCGGTGTAAAGAGATCTGCCATGCAGGTTGTTGTCCTCTGAACTGCAGCCAGAAGGTTAAACTCAAGTGTCCTTGTAAGAGACTGAAAAAGGTAAGTTTTGAAGTTACAGTTCTAAGAATGACGTATTTTCTTTGTATGTTCCTAGGCTTGTGTAGATGGTGTAGATTGGACTAGAATCAATTACGTGAGCAGAGCAATAAAAGCAGCTGAAGGTCTGGGTGGGACAATCAAAATATTCACTGAGGAACATAAAATTTATTTTAAAACATGTTAGCTGCCAGGCGTACAGCACCTTTATCTTCAAGCACACTTCAATTTTTGTAGTTCCGTTAGGAAAATAATCAGATAATCTGGAGTGATTTAAGAAGTAAAAGCACATTTTTCTGATGATAACGGGGAAGTTTAATGTTTTGACTCCCTAATAGATGTTTTTGGTTTTGGTTGTCTGCAGCCCTTAAAGCAAATAGAGGCATCAGCATCCTTAGCTTTTAGCAGAGATAAAGGACAAAGCTTATTATAGCTGTCAAGTATTATGAGGGGAAGAACAGAGGCTGATGTGAACTCTTGGCTTCTTGGCGAGTGTTAATAACTTAATGAAAAATTCACTATCTGGCTTAATTAAAGCATGCTTAAATTATTTTCAAGACCCAGTTAACTTCTGAGCTTTCCACACAGACTGCAATTCCCCAGAGTTCTTAGCTTCTTCAAGAAATGTCTTCTGCAATCCATAATCTTGTAGGGGGCATGATCAAGAAAAACTCTGGGCATTACCAGCCTAAGTGCTTCCAATTGGACACTCTCTGCTTATGGATAGCAAGCTTTATTTATTCATAAGTTGCCCATGGTACAAAGCAATGTTGACTTCTGCTCTGGATAAATTATTTTGTTGTGCCTAAGTGCTCCCATTAATTTCAGTCTTTCTTTCACTACTGTGTTCAGTAATATCAATGATATCATTGGTTAAGTATATAATTGTACTTCTGCTTCTTGCTCCTTAAGCTACAGGTTGACAGTTGGACTTGATGATCTTTGAGGTCTTTTCCAACCTTAATGAATCTGTTAGAATTCTATTCTATATACCTATTAAAAAGTATGCCTGTTTCTTATGCCAAACTTAATTGAATAGGGAAGATGTGTATTTCCATGGTAGCTCTGTTACATCTAGTTGTTACTGTCCCTAATTTTCATAATATTTTTGGAAAAGTGAAATGTGATATAATCTTTTGCTGAATTCTGTCACTGTATAGCTATTTATGTTCAGACCAGTTCAGATTTTATTGTCCTAGGATGCCAGGATGTGTTCAGTATTTATGTGAATCTCCAACTGAAGTGAAATGGTGTTTCCCTTCTGAAAGAGAAGAAAAAACTGTCACCACCTTAAATATCATCTCACTGTTTCCAGGTCAAGCCCCAAATGCATGCTCTCTTTTGTATAGAGAATTACAGTGTAGAGGGTAAATGATGATTGAACCAATAAGCCATTGATAATTGGACCTTGTATTATTTGCAGCTATGAAATCTGACTTGCTTCTGTGGTGTGAAAGATGATGTTTTTTTAATGTTTGCCTTATATGAATCTGCCCTTGCCAGTGATAATGAGTCTCTGTTGACTCCAGAAGTTCCTTATGCATATTTGCTTAGAGCTGCATACTTCAAGTAGTTAGTGAACATCTTTCTTAGCTTTTTGGATAGGATAGTGTATCTGTATATTTAGTCTTTTGTGCCTGCAGCCTTCCATGTGAAGATAAGGAGAAACAGAATTCAGTACCTGATATTTACAGTTGAATTCTCCTCTACAGAAGTAACAGTCTTCTGTGTATATGCTACTGGTGAAGCTGGTAGTTGATAGGACACTTATTCCAAGCTGCCCTGTAAATATGCCTCACCTGAACCAGCACAACTAATATCACATGTAGGAGTTCACAATTTGAGTGCAGAACAGGAGGATTTTTTCTTCCTTTTCAGGTGTTGAAGTCAACTGTTACATCATGAGGCTATGCATGTAAACATACAAGGTCATATAAACGACTTGAGTTTGTGATTGTCAATTTGTAGTGGACCATATTCTTAACCATCTAGGCAGGTGGTTTTTCTTAACATGCTTGAATTGCTCTGAAGGAAAGTTAATTTTTGGATTTTGCTGTGTGTTACGACAACTGAAAACTTGTTCTACATATCGTCAAAAGTATGAAAGCCAGTGTGGCTTCTGGTTATGTTACTATGCTTTCCTGACAAAATTCATCATAGGCTAGTAGTATAGATAACAACTTCCTGTCTGTGGTGTTTTTTTGTTTGTTTGTTGTTGTTGTTTGGCCTTCAGTGTAAGGGGGAGGAACAAGGGGAAGTGAGGGAGATATTCCCATGACTAGACCTTGCCCTGTAATCTCAGCCAGTTGTGAGAATTGATATGAAGTTGCATAACAGTTACTTGTTAGTTACTTTGCATGGTAACTTTTTTAACAGAGTTCAGGAAGTTATATTGCTTTGTCTTAGATAAACAAGTGAAAAAAGAGAGAAGAAAAATTTAACTGAATTGTTTGATTTATTCTTGCTTTCAGTTTAGCTTATCAGAAAGAAGGAAAATAGAAAAGGATACTTGAATACAATTACGGTTTCAAATAATATTTATTCCTTAGCTTCATTCTATAATTATACTAAATAAGAATGTTTTACAATTTTCCTTACAAAATGAACATTATAATTCAATTCTTATGTAGGGAAATGAATTACAAACAACTCAATTTATATTTAACAGGAAATGCAGTGCAGCAAGATACAGGAAGGCCAAGTTTCACTGGAGTGTGATGCATTATGCAAGGAAATGAAACGGAAGGCATCTGAGGTAGTGTATTCATTTTAGTTATAATTTATACTCATTGCCTTGAGAAAACTTAAAAAAAACAAGCAGTTCATTATTTTTTCAAGACAATAACAGCAAGAAATGCAACATAAGTCAATGTACTGTTTTGCACATTTAATTTTTGGACTATTGAATGTAGCTTACTGTTGACAATTGCATTACTTGTAGATGGTGTTAACTAAGTCAATGAAATACTATATTAAGATAATACTCCATTATTTCTTCTTTATTTTTAATGTACGTTGTTCTAACTGGAGTTTTCCTCTTCAGCCAAGAAGTGCTAATCAATGATAAAATCATCGCTGCTAATAAGAGCTATAGAAGCACTTCACTTCATTTAGGCCTTACTTTTCCTTTGAGAGCTAGTCAAGTGTGATCCTTGAAGTGTGTGATCCTGTCACACAGTTGTACAGAGAGTTTTCAGCTATTGCATGTGCTTTTCAGCTGGTTGTAAACATGAACACTCTTCATTTGTTTTGTTTGAAGTAAAGAAACTGCTGCATAATCTCACCTAAAGAGATAGGCCTATAAAAGCAGTGTGGATATTCTTTTATGAAAACATAAGGAATTGGTGCATGTTTTGGTTTACTTTTATCAACTTAGTAGTATATGTAATAAACATTCACTCCAAAAAGTCACTCTGTAAAAGTGACTTCTATCTGTTTCTGCTCAGAATTTCAGGATTGACAGGCAAGTTCTAACATGTACCACATAAACCAGATCCTACAACTTTGCAAGCAGCTTGAATGCTAAGATTCTTGGAATATACTTCTAGAAAAACCAACAATAACTAATCATTGTAGTAAAAGTGTGCAAATGAGTTTGGACGTGGAGTGCACTAAAGCAGGGTGAATTCGTAGAAGCCTGCATCAACACAGGAGCACATTTTGGTGGGATGCAGTGTCAGCTGCTGTTTTAGTTCAGCAGATGCTATTTCCTGTTTTCTTTTTTCACCTGTGACATTGCCTTCCACTGGGAGGAATATTCTAATACAACAAGCAAATGACTACAAGTTCTTATGATAAGCAATGCCATGGATGTACTATGTGGCATAAACTAGCTTTGTGTTCCTTCCTCACAGAAGAATGTGGATTTCTTTGTTTTGACTTTGTATGATGCAACCTGTGTTGACTTGCAGATGACGTGCTAGAATGATATTCTATTATATGCACTTGACAAAATTAGATTATTATGTTAATTGCTGTTTAATGTGTTAAGACTGAAAAAAATAGCTTTGTTAAAAGCGCAGGTAAAGAGAACTTAGTTTGCACCATTTGCAAAGTGACCATCACTTTCCAAAAATGAAGTGTATTAATTCTTAATAAATGAACTCTTAATATATGGCACAGTGAGCATGCACTTTTGAGAAATTCAATGTTGTTTACTGTTGATTTTATTAGTAGTTCTAGATTTTTTTTTCCACACTGGTTGTAGTAGTTAATCTTGCTGCTGTACCTATGTATCTTATACAAATATGACCACAGCAGTGTACAGAAGAAGCTCTTCTGTTGCTTCATTCTACATTTGTAGGCCAGTTTTGCTTTTGGAACTGATGTTCTGCCATTAGATGGCAGTGAAATACCAGGAGGATAGTTGTGCAATTTTGAACACCGAACTTTCCTATTCCAGGTATGCATGACTGAAAAGATCTTTTGTATGCTTTTCTGAAGAGAGACTCTGTCATTGTCTAGGTTAAATGAAATTGTCGGTGATATTTCATATATGGTTTAACAATTTTTTAAAAATCATCTGAAAATCCGCAAATGTGACTACTTGCTCAGAGCGCACTCTTTGAGCTGCTGTGTTCTAAAAGCATGAGCTGATGTGCCTTCTGCTTAGTCTTCAAGAGCTCTTAAGTTGCAAACTGATCGGAACAAATTCCATCTGTGCATACCTTATTTGGTTAATTACCATTTTTAGTATGCAAATTATAATATATATATACACACACATATACACATGACCCATTATTGGGATCAAGGTGGTTTTTAATTTCAAGTTGTCAATCATATTACTATATCTTATAATATTTTATAATTCTGTGATCTAATTTTACTAAGGTAGTGTTAGGTGGCTACAGAGTTGAAGGTCCAAGAAACACATACAAGAAGCAGACACATATACATAGACCCAGCATACTGGTACTGCTGTTACTGTAACAATTCCTGACTGAGGGAATTTCAGAGATAGAGCTGGTATCTTAATATTTGATGGCTTTGATACATCTATCTCCAGTTTGCTAGTAGGTCTAATTGTTTTTCAGCTGCCATAAACTTTTGACATATGTAAATGTCCTGTGGCACTTGATTTCTAGGTTGAGCCAAGCATTAAGCTGAAGTAGAATATTTTCCTCTACTGTAAACTTGCCTCCTGTTAATTTCATTTTATACCCTTCTTTTTGTGTAATGAAAAATACTTATTTATATATTTTTCTTATTTGGCATCTTCACTCTCTTCAGGATGTTGTCCTGTCAGTCACCTGCTTTTCACCTGATGAATCCAAGTTATGCATCTCTTATCTAGGCAGAAGCCACTCCATCCCATTGTTCTTTGCGTATATTCAGACTTCACATCCTTTTGTTATTGTGGGATCAAAATAATGCAGGAACTATGGTTCAAGTGCATTGAATTCTTATATTGTAACACATTTACTGTGCCATTCTTTTTCCTCATAATTTCTAGCATTTAATTTGCTGTCTTGAATGCTACGTAACAGTTGTATAGAATGATCAGTTGTAGTTCCAGGATTTATTTTTCATAGGACTTTCTGATGATGGAGCATATTTAGTTACATGGACAGTTTGCATTGCACCAAGGGCCCTAAAGCAGTTTGAGTATGCATTATCCAATATGTCATTGCGTACAAAGCTGGAGGTTTCCTTTTGCTCTAGTAGTCAGGATATATTTGAACTACTTGGAATGAAGTGTGTGTGTGTGTGTAAATTATATTTATATATAGGAATTGCCTGTCAGTGTACAGTGTACAGTGTCAGTGAGTTACTGAAAGCTTAGAGTGATTTTCTTAAGGAATTTTCCCTGGTATTAATGAATGAACTTTTTTTTTCCAGGTTTTATATTTGTCAGTTGAGTTTTCCAGTTAGTCAGAAGTTTAGTTTTATAGCATGATAGCATCTCTTATGTTCAATGTTTTTCAAACATGAATTGATAGAGCTTTTTTTCAGAATGTTTTAGAATCTGAGTAAGCTCATAGCTCACTTGATGGAGGTTTTGCTCACTCTTCTGAGAACTGTTCTGTAAAGATTAATTATGGCTCTGTAAGAGAAAAGTTTTACCTGCTTTTACAACAGTTGCTTATCACTTTGTATATCTGGACAGATAAAAGAGGCAGAAGCCAAAGCTGCTATTGAAGAAGAGAAACGAAGACAACAGGTATCAAACTTTAGTTCTTCCTCCCCCCCCAACCTTGTTGTGTTACTAAATCATTTAATGCATGTGCAGCCCAAGTTGTATACTTTGTACAGTGGTGTTCCCGGTTATTGCTTTCAGCTGTTATCTTGCCCTTACGTGTGTGCCATGAGTGATCTACAGTGGTTAAAAGGAAGTGTATTTTCTCAAACAATTCCCATAACTACAGGCAAAATGGTAATCAGTTTGACATTGCATTAGTATAACTGTATATAATATACTTTTTTAAAATATGAAGTACTTCTGATTTTTATCCAACATTTTATAATGCATAAAACTCACAGAATTGCTAAGTAGCCTCTGTAGGGATTTGAATTATTGAGTGAAGCTTCTCACTTACTGCCCTTCATGAGAATGAAGAAACCTAAATTGGTCTCTGTCCTTCAAGGTGTGGTGGGGGTGGGGAATTTTTTGGTAATTGCTGGCTCTGGTGAATGTATGTTGTTGGCACTGTAATCCAAGAAGCTTCTGTGCCAGCTGCGTGGAAACACTATCACTAATCTTGTTGCAGAAATTAACTTTAAGCTTGGTTGCTGGTGACAGCCAGCTCAGGTTTATCATCTAGCGGCTACGGTCTCAATGCACTCCTTCCAACAGGCTTGTATACCTGTGCCAGAGCGTTTGACACAAATCATGTTCTAAGTCTGGTGTGTGGTTTCTAACTTTCCTTTTGCTCATTTATCAAAACAGTTGTCTTAGATTATGCTTGAGTTTTCACCTGAATTGCACATTCCATTCTTACCACAGCAGTGGCTCACTGCTTGGATGGGATGCAGAGGACTTGCTCACAGGGCTGATAATCTTGTACCATTCTCCCAGTCTCATTAGGACATTCTTGGTTAGGGAGCTTCTCTGTTGGTCACAACTTTGATTAATTGCCTAGAGGCTCTAAGTACTGTGTCTGTTAACCAGTGCTCCACCATGCCCTACTTTTGTTTCTCTTATAGGATTTTCTCTACGCACCATTGTGCCTGGTGTCCAGGGGGCCAGGCATTGCTTTGTGGTCATCTTGGAGTGTTTATTGTTACAGCCATGCCTCAGCTGTTTACAATATTGATTCCCTCATATGTCTCATAGTTCATCTAATTCTTTTGTTCTCTAAGCTGAAGTTATTTCCAGGACAAAGGTCAGGAAGTGTAGCCCATAGAAAGTGTTTGAAACATTTTGTTGGGGAGAGATAATCTGTAAATGACAGGGCTGCAAGTTAAGTACTGAAGTGTACAAATAGTCTTGTATGTATGTGAACAACATGCTTACAATTGCTGAGCTAGAAATTCAAAATTGCTGGTGCTTGTATTGCACTGGTTGCATTTTTATGCCTTCCAGAAGGCGTTCTACTCAGTAATGATTTCTGCATCAAAGCCACATAATTTATGATCCTTCCACTGTAGCAGAATTGTTCCACCAGCAGCGTGTTCATTATTGTCTTAATTGTTCAGCAGGGATTGTTTCTCCCTCCAGTCACATCACCATTGCTTTCTACTTGTGCTTTCAGAGCTACAGTCCAGCAACACACTGTGCAGTGTACAGCAAACACTTCTGTATGCATATTTTTGTGATGGACTGTGACTTCAGGGATGGAAGACTTCACCTATATGTAATTAAGCCTATTAATTAATAGGTTAATTAATAATGACCAGTTATATAGCGTAATAGGAAAGATTTTTCTAGGACAAAAGTAGCTAATAAATTGTCTCTAGAATTGCACTCAACTACCACTGCCTTTTAGCTAACATTGGTTCCTTTCCAATTTGATCTCATTATCTACTGTCTGGTGATGTGACTTGAAGCACATCACTGTCATAGGGTGCTGGTTCGTATGTATGTATATACATATGTATATATGTTCTCACTCTGTTCTGAAGAAATTTACATCTTGTACCATCTTCCTGATCTCATTAGTACCTTTTTGCATAGACAGTTCATTTGTTAGCTGCAGCTTCTTGAGACCTGTTTTTATTAATATTGTAAACTAGTTAGTACTTTGGTAAGCCTGCAGACTTGCATTTTGGTGTTTGCCATACTTCTATAATGTCACTTACAGACGGAATTGCTTGTTTCTTGTTGGAAGGGGAGATGGCTTGGTTGGGCTTTTCATCATGGCCTCAGCAGCCAAACTTTCCTTCTGCTTCCAATTCAGAAGCACTGTGTGAGGTCAGAGTTTTCACAATTGCTAGTGGTAGAAAACCATCAGTGCTTTGATTATTTAACTACTCCAGTATAAAAGATTTGGTTAAGTTCTTGGGAAAACTTGTATTGATCAAGAGTTTCAGTTCTGAAAGCCAGGGTCTCAAATGTGAATTCTAGTGTAATTAATTGTATGAAAGATTTTTTTCTCCTTTTTTCTTAAAGAAAGATGCTTTAATGTCTCCTTAAGTTATAAAAGTCGAGCCCTCCCCTCTCCACCTTCTGTAAAATAGAACTCTGATTTCAGGATATGTTCTTTTTTTGTCTCCATAGTCACTGTTTTTTGCTGTGTTTCCCGTGGGACTGCCACTCCTCTCAGTGCAGGAAGAATATAGAGAGTAACACATCAAAGAGCAAAATCCAGTACCTGAGCTACACTAAACTGCATGTTATCTGACAAGAAATTTGAGTATACAGATCAAATAAATGCATTTCATTTCAGTTTTAATGCATCGATACGCAAAGAAGATAAGTTCGTGCACTAAATAAAAGCTAGAGCTTGTTTAGTTTGAAAAAACAAGGTGGTCTGAAGGCTGGGCACGACTGTTTCTTGGTACTTGTTCAGAGATAACTGAGGTGACATTTCTGGAATGATAGCTATATAAAATCTGTAGGTAGCTTCAAGGATAGAGATTGTATCTTTCTCATTCTGTACCCACAAATCTCTGTTCATTTGTTGTTTTTTTAATAATGTATTTATTTTTAGCTGAGTTTTTATGAAAATCTCTAGGAAAGCAATTAAGTACCTGTTATGTAATCATTTAAACCTTATATTTTAATTCATATTACTGCAGTTCGTGAGGCATTTCGTGATCATGTGTACTTACTAACTGCAAAAGCCCAAAATTTTATTTAGCATTTTTATAAAATATTGCTGTATTATGTATAAAGTCCTATGAACTCTACACTTATCTCCAGATTCTGGATTTTGAAAAATTGTATCATTGAGATACTTCTCAGAGGGAGGATTAGCTAGTTGAAAGTCATTTGTTTTGAGCAGCAGGTTGTAGAACTTTGAAATTTTCTCCTGTATCATCAGAGAAGTGCAAGTTTCTTCTTTTATTAGGTAAAAAGTAGGAGACATTAAAACAGGCCCCTCACTCCTGCTGGTGGTGGTATCTGGCGCAAGAAGGGAAGTAAGTTGTGCTTTATGAAGCTGACAAATATTTGCTGTCAGTAGAGGAAGACTAGACAATCCTGAGCTTCAAATTAGAATTATATTGACTGGAGTGCTTTTCTGCCCATTTCCCAAAACACTGTGATCTCTGTTTTTTTTGATGGACCTATTTTATTGTCTAAATTCCACTTTTCCTGCCAGCGTGGCTGTAGAAGTCATGTAGATTTATTTTGTTGCATATCCAGTCTTTGCTCTGTTCACTGTCCACATTTCCTCTGCTGAAACTCGGTCATGCACCTTCTGCCCAGCCAGTCCTGGCTTGTTGTACTCTGCCTCTCTGATCTCTGTTCTCTCTTCTAGTGTCTGCTCCTTCAACCCTACCAAAAATCCATATACTCGTCAGAGCTCTTCTGTTTCTAATCTGTCTTGACTCACCCCTACAGCATCTTTTGTGGTATTCCTAACAATCAGATGGCTCCAATGGAGACATGTCACTGGAGTCCAGTCCCACTCTTAAACTCTTTCATCCAAGCTGCATAATTCCAGTTTTATTCCAGCTTCACACCCTAAAAGGAGTTTTGCCTTGAGCTGATATCCTTTTAAGTGGAGGTGCCTTCCTGGAGTGTGGTGAGGGGTGGAAGAGGGATCAGAGGATCCTACTGTGTCCATTCCAGACATGACCCTGAGACTGCTGTTCAGGATAGAAGCTTGACATTCTTCTTTTTCCAGTTGCTTTGCTTCTTTTCTGAGCATAAGAGCTTTCTTTGAAGAGTGCTATGTGGCTATTTTTTAAATTTTTTTAAAAAGCAGAGAATACATTCTTATTACAGGAAGGGCATCTTTTAAAATTTCTGCCAGTGCTTTTCTATATGTTATTTTAATGGCTTAAATACTTACGAGTGCTTTTCTTTAATGGGAAAATATATTTTCGCCTGTTTTTAACCTATAGTATGGAAATAGCAATCTAATTTTGGCTTAGTATATTCAACTTGAGGAAGGAATCGTATGTAAAACTTCATTTGGTTGTATTTTTGGCAATGTTCTGTAGGAAGCTAAACAATGCTTTAACACTTGGAAGCAAGGTGCTTTGTAACCATGGGATATGGTGCTACATTTTATCTGTAAGAGATGTATAACTTTCTTGGGCTGCTAGTTATTTTTATAAATGGCTTTTGGGAACATTATTTAAAATCGATGTGTTTCCATGTTCTTATTCCTGACACAACGTCAACAACAACTGATTTTCTCTTCTAGGCTGAACTGGAAGCTTTTGAAAACAGATTAAAAGGACGAAGAAAGAATAAGAAGAGAAGGGATGAAGTAGAAATTGAACAGTCATTATGGCAAAAATATAAAAACCTCATTATGCTGCCAGTGTTTGGAGTTGCTGTTGTGATGGTTGCATGGCTCATGGTCTACAATGACTGAATCAACTCAGTATTCAATATACCTCAGTTGGGCTTTAGGTAGCTTTTATTCTTAGAACGTTAGTCTGTGTGCAACAGAACTTAATATGCATAGATTGTGTATGTACGCTATTTGCAAGAAAAGTGGAGGGAAGAAATGTCACCTTTTGTGTTATTACATTTGCAGCACAAAACTGAATTCAGACGTTGAGGATAATGAAATAGTAAATTTTAGTCTACACTGAAGTGCTGATGTAATTTGTCTGAGATCCATTAACATCTGTTCTATTAATATATTATTACTTTTCCTTGTATCCATTTCACAATATTAAAAATAGCTTAGTATAAAATGCTTTCTTGAATATTTCTTTCTCATAAAATCAACTTAGTGTATGATTAAATGTTAGTATTCATAAGCTAGTCCCTTTGTTATATCACACAAGTTCTGTCCTTTGAGCCAGTTTTACTTTTAACAACTAATGAGGAACTTCACATCATTTAGGTTTTGAGCATTCTGTGGCCTCTCATGTTGAAACTTTCATTAGAGAAAAGAAATGTGATATATCTCTCAGTTCAACTATACTGCAAATAATAAAATGGGCCTTGCAGTCTTTTTTAAAAAATTGTTTTTGTTTTTCAGTGCTTGGTTCCTCAAAATCAAATCAACTGAAAACTTGATTTAGTGGATGGATACATACACTGAGCATAGGTGTGAACTACTTTCAGGATAGAGGGATACGTTCTCATCGCTTTCCATGTAGCCAAGGGCAGAAAAGCAAATTGAAATTGAACTTAGAGCATTGCTTCTATATTTTTATAGAGTATTGTCACATTTGAATATTTGCCTAGATGTACTCAAATGTAAAGTAGTTGAATAGTGTACCAGTACAACTGTATGTTGTTCTGAAGCCATCTGGATGGTACTTTCCAGCAGTGTATGAACTATCTAGCTAATCTTTTAAGTATTTGAATATTACTGACAATTTAAAATCCCTTGCTTTGGGATTGGTAGAACTGCAGGGTTTATGTGGCTTTGAGATTGTAAGAAAAACTATACTGTCTCAGCTGAAGGGCTGCAAGTTAAGTTTGGGGTGTAAGGGAGGAATCAGAAGAATGATTTTTTAAAAAAATCTCTGCTGGAAATCTTATGCTGATACTTGAGCAACATGTGTATCTGAAGAGTGCTTTACAGCATCCTTTGAAAGAGGATGTACAAAGCTCGCAGTTCTTGGAGTTCTGACTGTGGGATGTTTGTTTGCATCCCAAAGCACTTGTAATTTTAGCATATAGTTTCTTTGCAAATGCTTGCAAAAGCAGTGGGATCGTTTGTGGGAAGGAGCAGAGAAAATTGCAGTTTGTTTGAAAGCTCTTTCAGTCAGTTTTAGCCTACATGTAAAAAAATTCTGTCTGAGTTGATATCCAAATGTAATTATGGTTCAGCAGCAGAAAAAAAGCAAGAAAAGCTGCAAAAAGCAGTAGTTCTTGGGGAAACAGCTTCTTTTGATTTTTTTTCACCCAAGTTTGGTAAAAGAGAGATGAGGAAAATTTGGCAATTTTAAGCAAGAATGAATGTTATTTGGTAGTATTTTATATATTTTTTTAAATTGATGATTAAAAACTGTCATGGTTTCTTAGGCTGTTTAGTATGTAAAGCTGTGGAATTAAAATCAGTGTAGAACTGAAATTTTGCTGGGTAATCAAAGTTGTATCTATCGAATTCTCTTATTTCCTAGTATAAGGAGTGAACCATTTTCATATTGTTACTTTAACTCTTTTCTATAATAATGATGCCTGCGAGATAATTACGTATGTAGGTGTTGTTTCTTTAACCAAGTGAGGTAGTGCCATTATGCGACTGCTTGGCCTATGTTCTCCCATCACTGAGAAAAAAAGGAGGGAGATTTTTGTTTGATTGAAGTAAAATGTGATCTGTTCTCCAAAAATACAAAAAGAAGCTTTTGTAGCTGGAATATTTAGGTTAAGGTGAATGGGGAACATTGTAGAAACAGCTCTTATTTTATGTGAATGCAAGCCATTTTTCTATGTACTGTAAGCTATTTCTTTGAAACAATTACAGTGTAAAGTTTCTCCTTGCCTCTGTGGCAAAGAGAAGAAATCTCTACAGAGCTATAATAATGAACCGCACTTGAGTTATATGTTTGAAGTGGTTCTTAGTGTACTTTTCTGCATATTTTGCAATATTTGTGTGACATACTGGAAGGGATAAGACTTGCTTCTGATTGATCATCTTTATTAAAATAAGAAAGCATACAAATCCCTACATTTCATTCCATTTGTGTGTGTGTGTATGTGAGCGTATTCCCTTGAAAGATTCATGTCACTCCTGAACCTCACATATGCGAAAGAGCCCTATTTTTAAGATTTTATTCAAAGTAGTTCTGGATATTTTATCCAACCATCTGAATCATTTGCACTCTGTTGGTCTGCCTGCTGAACCAGATACTTGTTTATTAGCACAAAAAGAAAAGTGTGGGCTCAAGTAATGTGCAGTGTAATAAATCACTGTCTTCTATTTGTTGTTTTAAAATTATTTTTACAGTTCATTTTTTGCCTTTTGATTTTCGTTGAAGCTCCGCACGTTGCAAGCATGACAATCTTGAAGTAAAAGATTCAAGTGGAATCATCTGGTATTCAGTATGTATTAAGTATTTCGATTATTAAAAATATTTTGTATGTTAACAATTTACAACAAATAAAAAATAAAAAGCATACTGATAAATATACATTAGAACAAATGTTATTATGTGACGTGGTATTGGAGGGAAATCAGAGGTGAGCCTGATGATGGGCATACTTTAAAATATTTAGATACGTATGAAATGAAAAAAAAAATCAACCAAAATACAGCCAATAACTTGAGGGTTTTCTTTCTGATTCCAAACACATTCTGGTTAGCATTAATCTCGGTACTGAACCAGGGTGCTTACAAGTTGTCGGTATTTTGGACTGGAAGCTCCTTGGATGAGTTTGTTCCCTGTAACTGTAACAAGACTTTTGTGTATGTTAATTTAATGTAAAAACCAAGTCATAAAATAAACACAACCAAAACTACTTGAAAATTTGTTTGTTTTCAAGGACTAGTATCAAAAAGCATCAACCTTCTCCCAGGAAATAACAGCTGATGTGCAGGAATGGAAGTTCTAGTCATGCTTTTTTCCCTTCTTTGGCAGCAGTAGTTCTTACTGCTCAGATTAATACTGAAGCTACTTAATCATGTTCCTTCATGGTGGTACTGACAACTGTGAGAATGGGTTGGGAAGCAAATTAAGATGAAACAAATGGGAGTGGATTTAGGAGATTATTGTTTTGGCCTCGTAAATAGACAAGTAACTGATTTATTAGATGTTTGCTCTGGGAGTACTGCTGGAGAGGGAAATGTTACTATGCAGATTCCAAAATTTGTTCTTGAAAGCTTCTATGCATGATTATGGCTTTAAAGCACTGAACTCTGAGTGCTTGCCATCTCACCAGTTCTGGTTCCAAAGTGTATCTGCACTCCGTGCCAGCTTCTCTGCAGGTGCTGTCCATGTGCTGTGGGTTGGAGCGCTCAGCCTCAGGATGTCCCTGTGCCAGGCAGCAGAAGTTTGAGCCGAGTGGAAGCTGCTCTGGTGTGTGGCGTAGGATGAGGTGTTCTTGGGTGGGCACAGGCTGTGTGTGCTCCTGACAGCAGTTCCTTTTTCAATATCCCTCTTCTATTCTGATGTTCATCCCAGTTATTGGGCATGGACATTTAATTTGACCTCTTTTTTAGTGAATGGATGTTTACATTTGTGTCTGCCCTTCCACTTCAACTGAATCAATCACAATGAAAGGGATAGAATGAGGTATTGTAGAGGTCTGTATTTAGTAGGAAGGGAAATGTGAAACTTAAAAAGAAAAGAAAAAAAAAAATAAAAAAAAAGAAGAAAAGAAATCCAGAAAACAAGTTCCTACCATGACTGGCGTGTCAATACGGAATCGTAGAACAGAACTGTAGAATCCTTAGAGTTGGAAGGGACCTTTAAATGTCATCTAGTCCAACTCCTCTGCAGTGAATAGGGAATATGAATATAGGCCGTGGTCTGAGGGAGCTGTGGCTTAACTCAGCGAAGAATATTTAATCTAAATAATTGTTCCTCAGGCAATACTTCCCATAAAACTGCTAAAAGCAGAGCTCAGCTTAGGCTTTCTCTGTGTGCTGTACATTGGCTGAATCTTGTAGCTGTGAAACAGCATCGGAGTGGCTCTCCAGCTTGAGTGAGTTGCCATGAGGCTTGTGAGTAAAGATTGGGTTAGGGTTTGGAATTCATTGTTTCTGCTGAGAGAATGCAGCCTCCCACCAAGGCCAGGCTGGCCATGGGCTGTACCTTTTCATTTTCAGTTTTCATTTGCTCTCACTGTTTGTTTTGGTTTTTTTTTGACAGGGCTAATGAATCTCTGTAAAATGCTGTAACAGTAAATTATGGCTTGATTCCTTTTTTAAAGAAATGAATATAGCCTGTATTATTTGTTGTTTTACACAATGTCCAAATTGCCTAATGCATAAATGCTCTTGCTTCTGTCTTCCGCCCTCCTTTTCCTACTATCTGTGCAATTGTTTAAAAAGAAAGAGGAGAAAAAAAGAAAAGAAAAACAGAAAAACACATTGTACTCCCTCCAGAGTAGACTTTGGTTGGGAGAAAGAATGCAGGACTGAAATACTGTGGGCAGGGGTGATTTATGTACAGTGGCACTTCAGAAGCACAAAATGCCCCGACTTTACACATGAATGTGAAGTGACGCACCGTACAGCCAAAGGTAAAGTAATGGATATCTGGAACAGAAACTGGCTGGGAGCCGAGAGGAAGTTTTTGACTTAAGGTTTGCTTATAGATATATCTGCATCTGAATGGTGTCATCCTGACTGACAGCCAGAGTCGTGACTAGGGATAGAAGCCGTACTCATGTTGAACTGTTTTAACACATTTCTTGGGTGTTTTCTGACCTGCATTTTGAATGACTAGATCGGAAGCACTGGAACACGCACACTAAGAACTGGGAGCCTTTCTGCTTGCACGTGTAATTCCAGAACCTGGCCCTGGTGATGCTGGCAGCTATTCTGTGGCTGCTGGAAAGGTCTCAGACTTCTCCAGTGGTGGCGGTGCTTCTGCCGTGGTGTTTGTTGCTGAGTTGAGCACCCGGCTTGCGAGCTCAGAGATGCACGAACCCTCGCCATCCGTGACTTCAGGCGGAGCCCTCTCTGTGGAGCCGAGGAGGATGCGTCAGAGAAAGGCACTCCGCCGTGCTTCGTAAAAGAAGCGCTGGACCGCCCGTAGGCACGAAACTTCCTATCTCGGGGAGAAGC
The DNA here is from genome assembly GCA_024606505.1 of Aquila spilogaster. Classification (NCBI taxonomy): domain Eukaryota; kingdom Metazoa; phylum Chordata; class Aves; order Accipitriformes; family Accipitridae; genus Aquila; species Aquila spilogaster. The sequence goes on along the minus strand of JANHGO010000001.1, from coordinate 37,596,431 downwards.
GAGAGTTGCTGCGGGCTCCTAAAGCGCACAAGGAGCAGCAGGGAGCCGCGCGCGTCCTCTGCCACCCGCGGCAGACCCGGCCTGGGGACGGCGGAGGTCGGGTTCGGCTGGGTCAGCCCCAGCCCCGCAGCCGGGTGAGCCCCCCTCTGCCAGCCGGAAGACTGCGCGGCGCCCACCTCAACCGCCCTCCCCAGGGGATGGCTCTGAGGGCGAAACGAGCAAGTAGGCTGTCCCTCAGCCTGTCCCCAAGGGTAGAGCCTTTGTGTGGGAAAGGGGTGGGGATGCGGCGGCTTTCTCGCGGTGGTTTATTATTATTGGGCGGGTGGAGGGGGGGGGAGCGCACCGAGCAGACAAAATGCGGAGCCCCCCACTCCGCGCCCGGCAAGCGTGTGTGCGGCTCGGCGGCGGCGGGGGCAGAGAAGAGCAGGGGACAGGCGACAGTGGAGAGGAGCCGGCGGCAGCGCGAGCATGCTCTCCATGCAACAGTTCCCTGCCCTGCCCGCGGAGGAGGAGCGCTACCGGCAGGTCCTCTCCGCCAGCAGGGTAAGGCGAGCCCGAAAGTGCCGGCAGGCTGCGAGCGGGGGCGCGGTGCCGGTCCCTCGCCGCTTTGCACCGATTCCCTGGGGCTCGGGCGGGCGGCAGGGCGCTCGGGTCAGCGCGGAGCGGGCGAGCCCCGCTCCCGGCCTCGTGGCCGGAGAGAAAGAGTGAGGGTCGGTGCCGTGCCGCCCGAAGGGACGCGGTCCGGGGCGGCCGGGGAGGGCTGACCGTCGGCCCCACCTGTCGCTGCAGGCGCTCCGCCGCCTGAGCTCCCCGCCGCGCGGCTGCGTGAGGGCACGCGGAGACGGCCGAGCTCGGGGGCTCGCGGCGCAGGTGGGTCGCGTCGCCCACGGCTCGGTGCTAGCCTCTTGCCGAGACCCAGCTCCCACACAGTCGGCGGGGAAAACGAGGAGGGCTGACGCACACGTTAATTCCTCTTTTTCTATCAGTCCAGCGGCCGAAGGTGCGCCGAGCCCGGCGGCAACAGGTCCGGTCGGGCTTTGCGAGAGCGAAGTTAGGGCTTGGCCTCCGGAAGGACGCCGCCCGTGACCCCATCATCGGCGCGGAGCCCTCCCGCCGGACACCCCCTGACACAGCTGTGCTCCCCGACGGCACCGCCGCTCGCCGCCTCCCGCGGAGGGTCATCCCTCGGAGCATCACAGAGAGGGGCCGGGAAACTTGAAGCCAAAACGAGCTGTTAGTCCTCGCTGGGAGAAGCAGGGTACCTGGGCGACGGCGTTCCCAGCTACCCGCACGCTCCCCAGCGGGAAGACCGAGGTGAGAGGGAGGCTAGGCGGCCCCGCGGAGATCCACGGGTACGGGGGCCAACGCGCTGCGGCTAGCGCTGGGGGCCAGCGGCTGCCCCTCTCGCCTCTGGCCCGACGAGCAGGTGTCTGCCCGGTGCCCCGCTGCGGGTCGCACTGCAGGGCGGGCGGGACGGCTCGGCCGGAGGCTGCGGGCGCTCCCGGTGTCAGCACCGCACGCTGCGTGCCCGAGCGAGGTAACGCATCCGATTTGCTAACTTTGCGCTTTTGAACCTGAAAAGATGGTGGCAGAGCTTCCTGCGCTGAGAAATCCTTGCATATGCGACCAAAATGGTACAGCGGTGTTTTTAGAATTTCCTAAATATGGCAAGAATACTTCAGTTGTACCGTTTCTCTGCCTGATTTAAAACTCAGAATCCTTGGATGCATTTCATGGCAGACGATTAATTAATTAACTTTTTTATATATATGTAAAATTATTAGCAGTCTGGCTGAGGTGATGAAACCCTAAGTGAAATCAAGTACCTAGAGCTTTTAACGCATTCATAGGGTCTCTTGGGAAAGCTTAGCTTTCAATGGTAAAAACACGGGAATGGATTTTTCCATATGGCCACTTATGTCCTTCCCGTGTTCCTAAAAGATGGTCCCGTCAGCAATACTAAACTGTAGTTCTTAGTTTTGTTCTAGTCATGCGTGCCTCAGTCTGGGCTGATACCAGCCCCTCACGTGCTGGGACTGTTGGGGCACAGGCACACTTAATGACAGTATCAGGGGATATTTAGGTATCCTCTAAACATATACTGCTAAGAATCATCAACTACTGTGCTTATCTAAAAGTTGGTGGCATTGTCTTAACATCCTGGCCATCTACATTCTGTACAAAGCTTCTCTAGGGGACAAGGGAGTCCCAAACACAGTCCAAAACTTGTTCAGAAAGAAAACACTTGTGACTCCCCTAGTAGCAGTGAATCCCTTCAGCCTTACGCACCATCCTCACTCGTCATGCACCGTTAGTGCAGCCAGCAGCACTCATTTTCCTGAGCGAGTTCTTGGGACAGTGAGCCAGGCTGCACAGTTCACTTTCCCAGATCAGAGCAACCTGCTTGTCCTCCATTAGTATCTGATAGGACCATCAGGGTAGAACATTCTGAGTGTTTTTTTTTTTCTGGTGGTTTTTATTATTATTATTATTATTATTATTATTTTCCTTTTCCAGTCTTTTGGAGCCCAGAACTATAAGGCATCAAAGAAAGCATTCACTTCCTCTCCAAAAGTCTTTGCTGGCACTCAGCTGTGTGCCTGCGGTAGATAACTTGAGCATGTGGTGAATCAAGAGTGTAAGGCAGTTTCAAATATGTCGCAACTGAAAGTGTTCTATAAAATGTGCAGTGCACACTGGGCACTTTAACGTATCTGAGTTTTTGTTTATCCACTGCTTATATATTAGATGATGTTTGCAGATATGAATGAAAGCCAGGACTGTAAGCAGTGCCAGTAATTATTTAAAAATGCATGCTTCCTTGCATGTAGGAACATTTATTCTTTCATTCTTCCTTTTTATTCCCCCCGCCCCCTTTTTCTTTTTTTTTTTTTGCTAAGCTGGTATACATATTTAGGTCTTAGCACTCTGCTCCCTTGAGGAACGTTAATGTCCTGCTGTTATAGCGAGCCCACGTATAGTTGTAGCATTTCTTCTCGTTATTTGTGTGGCCAAGACAGGAGTGCTCTCGGAGGCTGAGGTGGATAAAGCCCCTGACAGAACCAGCAGAGAAGGTGGGTAGGCTAGACACGGTGAAGAGTCCCAGCAACTCTTGTGCTCACCACTACTCAGATGGTCTAACCAATCAATGCTGAATTTTTCATAAGCCTTTTCTGCACAAGAAGGAAGCCAGTGCTCCCATGGATGTGGCCTAGTGGCTCCGATGGAGGACCATCTTCAGGAGGGTCAGGCCATTGCAGTACAGCAGGCACAGCATAGGCACTGAGGTACTTCCTAAGGAGATGGGAGCTGTGGCTTTGACCTTCACCTGGATCAGGGGCTACAGATGCCAGGCCTCCTGCTTTCAAGCTAAACAATGTGTGCTGTGGGGCAATTATGTGCAATGGTGCTATCACCCAGTGTGGTCGGTCAACTTTTAAAAGATGGCAGATGATACTACTACACTGAGTGGGAAGAGCTGAATCCTGTCAGTGTGTCAGGTATTGCTGGCAGATGCCTATGAGGCCGGAGGAAGGCTTTGTTTCTGATAGACAGCCGCGGTTTGGCAGGGCTGGGTGTCAGGCCACTTCCAATAGGGCAGTCGTAAACATGCACACGCAGCATGAACCCTTCCAAATGTGGCTGCTGGTTTTTAAATGCCTGCAGCCAAGCAGCAGGGCTTCAGAGGGCCAGTGTGATTACAGCTCGAAATAGTGATGTATCTGCTTCTTTTCCTACCAAAAAGAAACGGACTTCATAAACAAGAAGCTTAAAATCCCCTTGTAAAGGTCTTCTCATGCAGAACCACCTCTAACAGCTGCCCTCTCCCCGGGGCTCCCAGCGCGGGTCGGGTCGTTGGGGGCACTGTCGGCCCGGCCCCTCGAGGAAGCACTCGTCCTGCCGCCCCCGGCTCGCAGCCCCGCGGCAGACAAGCACGACGCCTACCGCATCCCTTCGCTCTGCCCCCCACCCCTCTATAAATAACTCTCGCCGGGCCGACCTGTCAGATTGCCCCGGCACAGCGGATCTCCTGACCCGGGACGCCTGCAATGGAAAGTCCGAATGCAAAACATACCGTCGTAAAAATAGCGCAGCTGGGGAGCCTCCTCCGCACGTCCTCGCGGTGCCACTCCGACCCTCGCGGCTCATCCTGGGATAACGGCCCCGCGGCGCTTGGCTGTTCTGGGCACTGTGAGGCGGCGAGAGCCCTCCCTGCCTGCTTTAGTACCCTAATGGTGGAGTCTTTGTTTTTCCCCCTCTCTCTTTTTAACTGTCAGGAGGAAGCAGATTTCATTAGTTCCCTCCTGGCCAATGCTCTCTAATCATCCAGTGCAAACGAAGTAATGATTTAATGTCCTAAATGCGCAAACAGCAATGACAACAATCGAGCAAGGACGTGCTGCTTTAAAAAGAGGCGAGAAGCTTGCTGCCTCTGAGGGAATACTCGAGATTTCAGCTTGTGCCTTCCTTGCGTGGAGGAGCGTTTCCCTGAAGGGAGAGATTCTCCTCAGCTGTGCTTTGAAGCCGCTCTAATTTGAAGATATGCTTGTCATTATTTATTTAAGCGTATAATCAACATGCTGCTATTTCTGGTTGTTTTACCTGCACAGTTTGAATATCTGGATTTTAAAAGCAGCAATAAATACCGGAGTGAGGTATTTGGTTATTGCTGTGCTTTCAGCTTTGGTATATCTGCACTGCGACCTCCTGTCTTGTAGTGCCTACTGGGGCCCAGCCTGCCCTGCATGCTGTGCTGGGGCAGCCTCAGCTCACAGCCATGCACCCACAGTTATCTCAGAGACGTGGTGGCCACCTCATCAGTAATATAAGCTTGGGAATGTATGTTCACTCAGAAATGACCAAAGGTAGCATTACCTCTGTGGTTGTCTCCTCCCCGGTCTTCCTTGATCTTCAAACTAAGCAGAGATGAAATGAATTAATTTGTCCATCAGATCCTTTTCACTATCTGTGCCATTAGAGTGGAACTGTTGCTTCTCTGAGTACTGCACAGTTTATAATTCTCCCTTTGTTCGTGTTAATGTTGTTGCCCACTTAAGGTAGTTTTCAGCTTGTTGTCCCGTAACGAAAAGAGACTGAAAAAGTGATATTGCCAGAGCTGCTCTGCAATGATATAGTTTGTGCTTTGTTGATTCAAGCCCTGCCCCTCTTCACAAAGAATGTATTTCCCACAACAAGATGCATTCTGTGGGGCCCCATCTTTTGCCTATGTGCTACATATATACCTGTTGCCTTAAAAAGAAAAAAAAAAAAGACATGAATTGATGAGATTTTCTAATCTTTTCCTCATAGAATAACCTGTAGGGGACAGCTCCTGTAAACTTGTAAAGTAGACTGTCAAGCTGTATTATTGCAGGTGCTCCTGCAAGTTGCTTCTCTTCCCAAATTCCAAGGCTCACCTTTTCTCAAAAAAGTATTTTTATTTTGAATGTTTAAGTCATCTTCACCCAAGCTTTATCAGGAAGGAACTGAAGGTAGATATGAATTTCCTTTTTTGGGACTGCATCTATTCCAATTTATATTTTGTAGTTGAGGGAGAGTTCCAGCTTAATTCTCAGTGGATGATGCTCCTGCTTTGGGACAGGGTGGTCAGTGGCTGTCATCATAATCTTCCATGTATGATCTTTTTGATACCAAATAGATTTAATTTAGCAGTGATTTAACAGCAATAGAAATTGCCCAGATTGTCATTGCCCTTCACCTCACATTGCTCCTAGTTTCAGAACAGCCTATGTTGTCACTCCAATAGTACTGAAAGTTACTTGGGAGCGTTTCCTAGGAAGTTAAACTTCTTTTTTCCTTTTTCCCTATGAGTGAAGCAGTAAAAAAATCACTTACTTGCTCCTCATTAGGCTTCAGAAATCAGTCAGGGCAGTCTTTTAGAAATAAAACCACTGGTAGCACTGAGAAGCTTTGCACTGCAGATCTCTTGTATCTGCAGCTCCGTATTCATACCATAGGTGGGTTATATGTGTAGTATCTGCTCTGGAATTCCCTGGGATAGTGAGGTACTCCATCTTCCAGTCTTTTGCTGTGTGGATTATTTTGCCTGTGTTAAAGTGGTCACAGAACCAGTGGGACCTGGAGACTGTAGATGCAGAACATGCTAGCAGTTGCCAGGCTTTCCCCAGTCTCCTGCATTTTCCCATTTGCAGGAAGAAACACAGACAGCTGAGCCCACCTTGCTTTAATAGCCCATTCATTCTTGATATCACACAGTTTTTAGAGACAGACATTGCTGAAAGCTGGGTTGCTGCTTGGAAGGTGTTGGTTCTGTGCAAGTATGAAAATAGAATGGATAATGTATCTGAAAGGCTACTGGAACTTGCAGAGTAAGTAACTATCTTTATTTATTTATTTATTGCTAAATGATTTATGGTAAGCATGTAACAAAATAATTCAGCAGTAAATGCCTTTTTAAGACATAGGTTTGTTCTTGCTCAACTGTTTCAAAGATACAAGTTTAAGTAATATGTAATGCATGCAGACAAGGCTGGAAAAGAAGCCTGAGATGATGGTGAAACGTGTTTAGAAGTTAGTAACAATTCTTCCTTTCCCTTACAAAGTCAGAGTATATGTTGCAAGTGGCGTGGAAGGGCTGAGAACCCAGATGCTTTTCATTTGCTTTTTCCTCATCACAGATAGGATTATTATGTAATTCTTGTAGATTTCCAGAGAAAATGTGAATGGGAGGAAAACCGGCATCTGTTCTAGGGATGATAATGATGCTGAATAGTCCTAGCCATAAATACAGTAGAAATTTTCTTCTTTGGCAAAACAGTTCACTAGATTGTTATTGTTTCAGAGACTTAGATGGAAGTTTTTAATCCCATAAATCCATATGTGATCCAAAAATCTTTGATGCTATATCAAAGTCATAGCCAAAGTTTGCACCCATGTAAGTGCCTTGTTAATGCACTTGAGTTTTCTGTTCCAGCTCATTGTTTCATTACTTAGTGACAAATAGATTTAATCCCTAGTAATCTCTTCAATTATTTCTGTCATAATGTCCTGATATTTTTTCAGAAAATATCCTTCTTGTTCTTAATTTTCTTCTATTGAAGCAAAAGGTTCAAAGGTGATATTTCTGAAAAAAAGTGGTATCTGATTGAAAAAAATTAATGCATTTTAACCTCTGCATTTTATGCTTAGTAGATTATTGACCTGTAAGACATTGTGTAATTCCATTTTCATCTCTGGGAAGAGGACAAATAACTATCCAGCTCTGCTGAACAGATGAAACTTTGCTTTGATTCTAAATCATGTCTTTACTTTGATTAATATTGCTGCAGCTCTTATCCTTGGTCTAAGAGTCTCCTTTTTATTCACAATTCAGAAAAAAAGTAATCAGCATAAAATTAAAATTACACATTCAAATCTAACATTTTAATTTCTTCTAAGCAGAAGATGATATTGTGAGTAACCTACACATGAATAAGAAACGCATGAAATGTAAGAGACAAATGCTTTCAAGAATAATCCTGCCATTTCTCTACCTTGCATTCCAGATTAGCATCCATTTCATATCACTGAAACCTTATGATTTTAAATAGTTAGGTAATCGCATAATGAGTGATAGGCATGGCAGATATATCATGTACTGGTTGACTTCAAGTTCAGAAGGTAGAACCTGCTGATAAAGTATTTATAGGGGAAAAAAAAGACGTATATGCATTAATGAGGTCTAATTGTCTTTTTCAGGATGGGATTTCTGGTAGAATTTATACACTGACAGTGCACTGATTGTGAGCCACAGGGCAGCTGGGACTTCTCTTTGCTCATTCTAATTTTCCTAGCTTGAAAATTGCTTTCAAGAGGAGGTTTTCCTCTGACTGGATTCCTCTACCCCTTGAAATGATTTTCTTTTTTCTTTTTTTTTTTTTGAAGAATCTTTTCATTGGCAAAACTTAGGCCATTAAGATTTTTTTCTTTTTTCATGGTTTCCACTTTTGTTTTCTGGAGCTAATGGCTCATGGCATCTGCTTATTGAATTCTCAGCAAAACAAGAGCCTTAAGTCAGTACTGTAAGCTTGATCCCTGCATACTGAATTATGATGCTCAGCAATGCCAGGGATTTGCCATTGCAGATCTGCCTGCTTAACAAGCCACCGTGCAGTGAACATGTGCATATCCAGGAAGGAATTTAAGTGGTTTCTGTGTGCGTTCAGAAAAACAACATGGCATTGTTTAAACTTCATGTAAGTAATGTTTGCAAGCCCTAGAAACTTGAAAATAAATAAATCCCAAAGCATAAATTCTGTAATAATTAAAGATTCATTTCCCCCAAACACTTCCCTGCTGCCTGCTGAGGTAGGCTGAACTGATGTTCATGTTCTGGTACTGAGAAATACCAGACAATGCTAATCATAGCCTGGTTCCTGAAATGAATGTCTTTTACTTTAGCTTTTGAGAAATCTTTGATATCTTCCATATGCTTACTAAATCTTGCTTTGGTTATGTGGCATGGCGACATCACACATCTTTGTTACCAGCTGTTATTAATAAAGAAGTGAGAGTTTAGAATTGCAGTGATTGCCATAAACTCAACTGTTTCTTATTCTGAATGTTCTTGCAAATTCAACAACTCCATTGTAAACATGGGAAACATCCATTGTTGTAGTTGCAAATTTGTATCAGTGAATCTTACAAACAATTGTAAGTAAATGCAATATATAAATATGCATCAAAGTTATTTAGAAGCACTTCTTTCAAAAAATGAAGAGATTCAAAGATACTATTATTGAAGAGGTGATACAACTGTTCTCCCATAGTAGTAAATACTCTTTATTTTCTTCTATTTCATTTCACATTTGAAGCAGATGAGTACTGATTCTATTCAATGGCTAAATGGTGTGTCTGAACCTCTTTTTAAATGAGGTGAAGAGCAGTTACTGATATCATGCTAGATAGATGAAAAAATCCTTTCTTTTCTCTCTCCTCTGCTTTCCACGAGATGTTCAGTAGTAGTTCAGAACCAAGGTCAATATTTTGCTTGTGAGTACTTTTCTGATGACTAAATCAAATCTTTTCAGGGAGACCGATCATTAAATTATTTTAGACAAATTTCAATATCAAGTAGATGTTTTTCCAAGTACCTTAAGTGCCTTCAAAGTTCACTACACTGCCCAGATAAAACGCTGGAGCCTTTCCCCAAAAAATGGAATGAAATGAGAATAAACTCCCCAGAGCTACATCTCTCCTGGCTGTAGTACTTATGTGTGAGTGACCAACTTATTTCTACCTCCCTCAAAGCCTTCAGAAAGGAGAGAATGAATTGTGGAAGGGATGGCCTATTAGGAGCTGGCTTTCTTTTAAAATGAGTGTATGCTGTAAGATAGTAACATGAGCACCCCTGACAGCATGGCATTCACGTGCATGTGTCATCCCGGATAAAAACTCTGATTTGGATTTCTTGTTGCTGGCTCTGGTAGCTGTTAGTACCTCAGCTAGATGATTCAAGGGTGGATATGTCTAAGGAGACTGCAGTCATCTTCCAAAGCAAAAGCTTGATGGGCAGCAGTGTTGATTCTAAAATATGCAGATGGTACATCGCTTGTGTTTGGATTTTTTTTCTCAGTAAACTTACCCTTGGATCTTTCTTGAACTGAAGCTGGAGTGGAACCAGAACTGTGTTTTCACAGAGCAGGGTGAGACATGTCTCTTCTGAGCTTCTCATGCATATCTTTATACTTTTCTCAATCCAAAATTGTCTCAGTTTCTCATGAAACTGATGAAATTATTTGTTATGAATTTAGAATTACAAAGATGTACTCCATAAATGAATGAAATAAAGAACACCACATAAATTTTAGTTAGTTTGAATCAATGATTTCTGTTAATGCCCAGTTTGGATTTTTACTTTGCTGTCTCATGCTGGATTAATAACAGCTTCAAAGATCTCTTGAACAGAAGTGACCGATGGGTCTCTGTGGTAGTCTGAAAAGCAAACAACCACCTTACTTCCTACATTGTGTGTAGGAGGCATCTCTGATATGTGATTATCGCTACTTACTTAAAGTGAACATGAGAGATGGGAATGTTAGAAGTGTATCAGGTTTACTTCAGCCAAAAGAATCCAGCTGAACACTGCATCTAGCATCAGCTATATATTTCTGTATATTTATTTTTTGAAAAAGAGAGAAATAGAAGAAATAGAGGGCTGGAACACCTCCCAAATGGGGACAGGCTGAGAGAGTTGGGACTCTTCAGCCTGGAGACAAGAAGGCTCTGGAGGGATCTTATAGCAGCCTTCCAGTACCTGATGGGGGCCTACAGGAAAGCTGGGGAGGGACTTTTTATAAGGACATGTAGCAATAGGATGAGGGGAAATGACTTTAAACTGGAAGAGGGTAAATTTAGACTAGATATTAGGAAGAAATTCTTTACTGTGAGGGTGGTAAGATGTGGGAACAGGTTGCCCAGTGAGGTTGTGGATGCCCCTCCCTGGAAGCATTCGAGGCCAGACTGGATGGGGCTCTGAGCAACCTGGTCTAGAGGGAGGTGTCCCTGCCTATAGCAGAGGGGTTGGAACTAGATGATCTTAAAGGTCCCATCCAACCCAAACCATTCTATGATTCTATGAAATAAAGAAGTTCTCAGCTTTACATGACATCTCCCTTACTTGAATACTTTGTTTTTAAGATTGGGGGAATGACTCAATATGTTTATATGCCAGTGGTTAAAGTAAGGGTAACTCAGAGTATTTTAATACATAGGTAGGAAAGGAGGTCCTGTCATCTCAGTGAACTCTGTATTATGTCAGTAATTTGTAACTTTTTTGAGGATGTGGAATTTGCTGGGGGAAGTTACAGGATTACAGTGAGCTTGAACTACTAAAAAAACCTGATACATTTCATTTTGTAAATAATAATTCACGTGACAATAATATGCTGCTAATGTTTACTGCCTTGCTGTATGGAGAAATTATTTTCCCCCTCTAAACTTCACTATTTCCTTTTAGAATAACTGAGGCACTTTTAATTAGCAGGGTATACTCAAATCTGAGTATTGTGTTTCAGACAAAAGCTGCTTAATAGCCAATTTCTGTTGCTTCTTTAATGTCCATTTTTAGGATGATCCATTTCAGCTTGGCTCTCTGATTCCCCTAACATTTAAAGTGAAAAATTGTACAAAACCTCATTTCCAGTGACTTTTTGTCTGTTCCTGTTTTTAGTATGTGACTTCGCTTATTGTTGGATCATCATTTGGATGATTTATGCTAGACTTTCTGTTCGTTATGGTGCCTATTAGGGATGGTATTACATTATTTTTTTTTGATGGAAAAGTGCATTGCTGACTCCCATACTTTCTGTGAACGGGACAGATCTGATAAGAAATGCAGAACGTTTGCAGTTTCTGTTACTCGGGCATTTGAAATATTGTGTCGGTCAGAAGAGAATCTAAGAATGAGTACACCTAAATTTTTTTTTTTTTGCTGTCTTATGTTTAAACACTGACACTTCGTATGTTCAATTTTTGCTCTGTAACAGTGAGAACTGGGAACTCTCTTCCCTTACACAAAAAGGAAAACAGTAGAGGGGTGGCACAGTTACATGAAACTGATCTCTAGAGCTTTAAGACTAGTATCATGAGAGTTGATAAAATTACAAAAGCTGACACCAGAGCAGCGTTTCAACTTTGAAATAGGAACAATATCAAGGATGTGTAAAGAACTGCAGATATTTTTCATAATCTAACATTTTCCACACATAAACTATTGCTTAGCTGGATAGCAGATTCCCCCATAACACAATGGCTTCTACAAGGCGACATATTTACTGTCCTCTAGTGACATTCTTTCAGCATTTCATGGTAGTATTTTTTGTCCCCTTTCCACTCCTTTCCAAGATAAACACTGAACAGTGCTTTAGTGTATGTCTTGCCCAAGATATTTTGATGTTTGTGACCCAGAAATTGATGTAGAGATCCAGCATGTGCAGAAGGTACTGACTTTAGACTGTAGACTCTAATGATGTTTCCTTGTTGGGACATCATTTTTTTAGCTTTGTGATGAGAACAACAGAACATATTTTTTCCAAGTGCTTATACTGTGATTCAGGTTGCTTTACAGATTAATAGCTTAGATAATTTTTGTGTCTAAAAGAAAAATTGTGTGCTACCATAGGCTTTTCATCCATAAATGTTAATGTAATTTGTCATTTCTGGGCCTTAATATCACAGGCATGTTATTGAAATGACATCCTTGATATCGATTCTTCCCCATATCTTGCAGAAGACAAGCTGTGAATTTTGGTCCAATCAAATTTTAATCTTTCTGTAGTCAGATGAAACTCCATTTTTTTCCCCCTATCTTTTCTTTGCCCCTGTGGATTCAGAAAATCAGTGTGAGAAGTCTGATCCAGGCATCCTAAGTAAGACTAGGATTTTTTAAAGTTCTGAATTGAAATTAGCTGGAGTTCATATTGTATTTCCTTAATTGCAACCAGCACTTTAAGAACTGTATTTGGATATTAAGTATCAGTGAGTAGCATTTCACTAGGAACAGTGTTTTAGCTGTCAGAAGAAATTATCTGATTTTTTTTAAAGCATCTTGCATTCAGACTAAATTCTTGTTTAACACAGCAACTGTTTTAAAGGAAGTGACTTGTTGCCTCAAAACCCAAACACTGAAATTTCGTACCTATATTGTACACAGCATTTAGCTGAAAAAAGTCTTTCTTGAGTCAAGCTTTCTAACATCAGTGGTAGGAAGGGAACTTTCACCAGTGTTCTTCAAGAACTGAGAATGTGTTTTGGTCCAGTACTGTGCTAAATATATACTATGCCAAAAATGGTAGCATTTAGGTTTGATCTCTTTCAGTAAGAAGCAGAATCCTTGAGGGCAAAGTCTTCTTGATCTTTCCTTGGAAAGAGAGATAAGAACATATCTAGAAGATAACTAAGTCTTACAAACTTAGAGAATGATTCACAGAAATTATTGACCTCAGAGTTTTGAGAAACAAGTTTTTATTTCAGCCATTAACTTGGAGGACTGAAGTAGGCCAAATGAGTAAGCATCTAGTACCCAATGAATAAGTGTATTCCTTTTTACAGTCCTATTTTTTTTGTCAATTCCAGTATTTATGACTGGGTTTGGATTCACAGTCCCTTAGGAATATCACTCTTTGTAAGACTTTCCCTGCTGGGGCTCAGGAGTTTCAAGTTTTTTAATGAGACTGAAGTTCACCTTTCTTTTCTTGCCACTTACTGATCTAAAATTAGGCTACCAGGAAGTCACAAAATTGCAGAAATACCCTTCCTAATCCTTATGAGTAGTGGTGGGCAAGAAGAACTAGGAGGGCAGAGCAGGACTGAAGTTTATGAAGATACCATTAACTACTTAAAGCACTTAAAACTGGTACATGTATTCTTTGTGTATTGCAATATTTGGTGGCAAGAGGAAAAGAAACAGCATCAGGGAATGTGTAAAGAGTAGGTAAAATGCATTTATATTTATCTCTAGGACTCTTCATTAAATTCTTATTGATGACATAGGAACCATTAGCATTGCCTCTAGTTTTATTTCATATTCACCACAGAAGTTAATGGAAAAAAAAACCTCGAATAGATATACAAGTGATGGATAATTAAGGCTATGCTTGCTGAGTCACCAATGATGATTTCAAATAGGTTTAGTGTTTTTCATGAGGTCTTTCCCTGTAGAAGGGACAAATACAACATGCTGTTTATTTGACTATATTTACTGTTATACAAAATGAGCAATTGACAGTGCTTAGAGAAAAATCTTTACCAGCCTAACATTCTTTGCTTGAGCAGTCACTAACAATAAACTTTGGACACAACGGTCTCTTTAAATCTTTGGTGTTAAGTTGCCAATGAAAAGACTGGGATTTTTTCATTCCTTTTGGGTGTTGATAAGAGAGAAAAAGTTATTTGAAGTTCTCCTTTGGTATAAACATTTGGTTAAAGTATCTAGTATTCACAATGCCAAGAAACTTAAAAAAAAATTTCTCACAGGAACGTACAAGCAAGAGATTTCAGAAGCTCCGTAGTCTATGTAGTGATGGTCCTACTCCCTATTATTGCTGCAGCAGGACTGTGTTCTTTTTCACAGAATATCAAGAAACAGTGTGATTCATGAGGAGCCTATGTTCAGATGGCTGTGATACTCTACTGAATTATAGATCTAATTTTCAGGCCAAACAGGGAATTGAACTCAACAGCACCATTTCCTGAGGGAGCACTGTAACCACTGTACTGTTAGAAAAGGCAGTTTAATGCCATTTTCTCTTTCTTGGCTGTGCTTTCAAAAGTAGTTTAAAGTTGAAGTTAGGGCAGTTGTGTTTTGGAAGGCTTGTATTCAGAACGGAGCTGTGTTATTCCTGTGCTACCTGCATTCAGACCTCCCAAAGGGGCAAGATACAGGCTGAGCAAACCAAAGTTATCAAATCCAGTGAAGCTAGCTATGCGTAGCTGCTAAGCTGCCATACTCCAGCACGACCAGAAGCAAAACTTGGGGCAGACTTCTGAAGACTTCAATAAGAAAATGTAGGCAAGTATGGACTTAAAGATGTCACGTAGTCAAGCAGGGACTGTCTAACTCTTGCTTGGATTTAGGTTCCTGTAGGTCACCCTTTTCTCCAGAACATGAAAAATCCTTTTCCTTGTGCCTGGCTGTTTGAAGTATTACCAACCCTATAATTCTTACCCTGGTAAACTGTTTCTCACAGAAAAGGACTTAGAGCAAAAGCAGTCAAAGGGATTGTCTCATGCAGAGACTGTCATTTACAAGGCTAATAATACATGTGTTAAGTTCTTTGGGAAGATTTTGTCAGTGTAATGGATGCATTTACGCTCTTGTATCCTGTCATAACTTCAATATGATTGATTTTTCTGACAAAGAGGCTAAATTATTATTTGTAGGTTTTAACTAATGACTCATCTTTTTGGGAGACTGTCTGGAATTAATTGTTCTATCATCCTATTTCATCTTATTATAGGGAAAATGGGATTATTTTTAGTTAATTTTGAGTAAAAATGTATTAACTTAGTAATAACAGTTTCAATCTTGCTATTAAAAGTGCAGTTTGTGTTTTAGTTTTGTTTCTATTTAAAGATTATATGTTTCTAATATACAAGATTGTAGCCTTTATGGAGTTATGTTTTTGAATGTTTCTTTTTTTTTTTTCCCATGGCTACAGCATATATTTTGAATAACTGCTTCGGCTTTTGCAAAAGTTTGTGCACCTCAACCAAAATCAGAATATTATTTTTCTGTATTCCATTTACAGAATAGAAAATATTACTTGCAAACTCCACAGAATACTGTGATAAGTTATAGCATGGTAAAGTACTTTGAAAATGAGATAACATTATTGCAGGTAATAAGTGCAATGGTCTTTATCACTTCTATTGTCACTTAAAACAAAGGCTATAATCATTTCTCGTTTCTTTATTAAAAAATCCTGAAGAACATGAAGATCTTCAGTGGTTGGTAACTGGTTATTTTTAGTTAGAAAATAAGCTGTATTTAGTCTTATTACTGATTTATTATGTATTTCACAGTATTTTTAAAATGAAGTATCTACCCAACTTCTAATTCACGAGAAAGGTTTAGAAATTTCAGTGAAACTGTAAATTCATGGATACTCGGTAAACTAAAATTAATGGTATGGATTACAGTAGGCTGTCCACCAAAAAGGAAGATTGTATGCAACATTTCATTAAGAATCTAAAAGCCATTTATAGCACATATTTAAATAGTCCATCTGTTTTGAGAAATGGGTAGGCCTGCCCTTGAAAATGTAGGAGTTACCAAGTCATACCAAAATGATAAAACTATGCTCTTCTGTTTTTCAGGTCTTAGGAACAGATGAGGATAATATGGGGGATGGCTGCTCTCAGAAACTGGCTTCTGCCAAGTTCCTTCGGCTTTTGCTCCTAATACTGATTCCATGCATCTGTGCCCTTATCCTTTTGCTTGTTATTCTGTTCACCTTTGTAGGTGAGTGCTGATGGAGTAAATTGAATCATTTTCAATGAAGGAAATGAAAATTGAGATAGAACTGCATTCTCAAGCACTAAAGTAATTGTGGATGTTCAAGGTGTATATTAGTACATCTATATAGCAAACTAATTACCTAATGAAAGAATAATGTTAAAAAATAATCTGTTCTTCTTTCAGTGCTGAGAGTCTGTGGGATTTTTCAGTTTTTCAGTTTTTTTGTAAATGAAAATATTTTCTTGTTCAGCTTAGTTAAGTACTTCAGAGGCACATCTTTAATAGGTGTGCTAAGGTGAGAGAGTGTGTATGTACATATATATGTGTAACATAGGTTACTCCAGAAGTAATGTCTCCTACTGATTTCCATGCAAACCGCAACAGATCCAAAGAGCATAGTGACACTTTTTTTTTGGAGCAAATTTTCAGGTACAAAACACTATTTTTCAACATAATCACCACCATCAGCTATCATTTTCACCAGCAGTGGACATAAGCCTGTGTGCCACACATGTAAAAATCTATACCAGTGAAAGTGACTTGCTGTTGCCACTGCTGAAGCACAGCACGTCCTACCTCCCACTGTTTGGTCTCCATAAACATTCAGCAAGTGTCAGTGAATGTTAATGGGTTCTTTCTTTTCTGTGTGGAGGAATTAAATGACAAACCTTCATAGGCTCAGCTTCACACACGCTTCCATGTCAAATGCCATTTTGTCAGACTGCCCCTTTGCTGCCATCTGTCACATGGCAAGAAAATGTTATGAAATATTGGCAGGAATGTGCAACCTCTACTGCCATCCCATCAATATCTGCCTCTGATGTCTTAGGCCAACGTAATAAAATAGGAGACATTACTTTCAGAACAGCCCTTATGCATCTGTATAAGAAACCAAACACTTGTTTCAATAGCACTTTCACCTCTGTCAAAACAATGACAATGTAAATCTGTTTTTTCAATTCAGTCTGTAAAGGATTTTCAGCAAGGCATTGTAGACCTGTTCTTTTCATTTAGCTTAGGTTAGGCAAGTCAAAAAAACAAAGCTAATGAATGCTGTGATTGACAACTGAGTCTTGGGATGTATCTTTAAATGGAGAACACACTGAAGTCAATCAAGATTAAGTAAGTCTGGCAATTAAGAAATACGATGCCATTCAATTTATTTTCCTTATGTTTAGCATTCCATTTATATCCTTCATATCCTCTGCCCTAGATTTTCATTCTTTGGTGAGAAAGCAAATAAAAAACAGGTATATTTGTCAGCTCTACCCATTCTCCTCCTCTGAGGAATGTGTTGACATAACACATTAAAATGTATGAAATCCTCTAGGGAAAGAGGAAATGGGACCTGTTCTGATTCTACTTACATAGCAAAAATCAGGGCTATATCTTCTTAGGTCAGTGCAATTACTGTGGGATATAGAATAAGGCTTGATTTTATTACCCATACCTCAAACTGGCAGTTCCTTCAAGCATCTCTTGAATTCTCATGATTATAATTTACCATTCTTTTTCAGCTAGCACCTTCTGTTTTATGTGCACTGATAGCCTAGAAACAAATTATATCTGATGTCTGGAGTTAAGTGAAGAAATTCTATGGGCAACTTTAAAATGTATCTAAGATAATGTATTATGTTCTATTTATTGAGAGTACACTATATCCAGAACAATAGCTCATATTCACTTCAGATCAGTAATAAATTAATACTGTCACAATTTGATATTGGAATGATGATCTACAATGTAAGAAATGAGTTGATGGTCCTGACTGGTTCACAGAAGATATTCTCTATGTAGGAAATTCTGTTCCTATCTTTCCACCAGATGGAGGAGTTAAGTTCTGTAGTTGTCACTGTAGTATGTTTCACTGGTGATTGAAACGTGAATAGAGAGCTCTAGTCTAAAACATAGTTTCTAGAAGAGAAGGCACCAGGGAGAACTTATTGCAGCCTTTCAATACTTAAAAAGGTCTTAGAAAGATGGAGAGAGAATTTTCACAAGGGCATATAAGGGGTAATGGTTTTGAACTAAAACAGGTTAGATTTAAATTAGTGAAGTATTTCCTCCTTATGTCTATGAAGGTAGTGTAGTGAGGTGCCGGTCAAGGTGTCTGGAGTAGTTGTGGATGGCCCATCCCTGGAGATGTTCAAGGTCAGGTTGGATGGGGCTTTGGTCAATGTAATCTAGTGGCATGGGGGGGGAATTGGAAGTAGATGATCTTTAAGGTCCCTTCCAACCCAAACCTTTCTAGGACTCTATGATTCTGTGATTATCAGTGATGTGCCCTTGCCTTCAGAATGCGCAGATTCATAGGGACAGACACTGCAGAAGAAATCTCACTGGGTATGTCCTGGCTAGCTATAGCAGTGAACTATCATTTTATTCTCTGTGTAACTGCCTCATCCATTACACGTTTTGTTAGGCCGCTTTGCTCTCTTTGGTTAGCTTTGTAAGCAAACTTAGTCTTTTTGAGATTTCCTGCTGTGAACTGTTAGAAATCACGCACAGAATATACTGCCAAAATCTCAATTTAATGGCCTGAACAGTGCAACTATTCTTTAGATCCTGCAACTGTCCATTTCAGATCTTTAAATAAAACATTAATTCCTCAAGAGTGAAAAGCAACTGGAAAATGATCAGTAAGATTGTTGGCAAGGCACTGCTTTGAACTGAACAAGCCTCATGCCAGTTCCTTGGTTTTGTACCAAACACAATGAAAATCAACATGCTTTATATTTCTGCCATCTGGACATGTCCAGTTGTAGCTGGAGACACAAATCCAGACTGGTTACAGCTATTTCTCAACTAATTAGCTATCTGGCCATGACTTACTGTCTGCAGCTATGTGAATTACTTTCCACAGCTCTCTGTAAACTGACATTTGAAGAATAGTTGGATATAATGTGTATGTATACATGAATAAAATTAATATTCTGCATTTTATATGATACATTTTATATAGCTGTTAGCAGATATTGATAGGAAATAAATTACTTCTCATTACTGAAGAGATTAAAAAAAAAGAATTGACTATTTTAAAGCACCTAATATTGTTTTCCTAGGAATCTTGAGATTTAAATAGTTTCTGCAGAACTTTTAATGCTGTAAAAATTCTCCACTAAGTGAAATTTAAGATTGAAAACATACAGTGGTACTTAAGGGGGAAAAGGACTTGCAATCGAAGCCTATTATTATGAGCCTAACTCAGAGAAAGAGTGGAGTCTGTAGACTGCAATTAAGTGTTTAAACTCTCTACTCTGTGCACTGGGAGTACGAGAGGACAGGAAGAATGTGTTGAAGGGAAACAAGGTGCTTCAGAAAGGTGATCCAAAAGTCTCACTTACTAATAGGGATCAGAGCCAGCCAGCAGCGAGTGCCAAGCAGAGTGTTAGCTTACCTCTCTCAAGAACATATGCACCAGAACCCAGGCAAGTGCAGCTAACTGATTGGGACACAGAGTCTAAAGACATTTTCTAATATTATTTAAAAGCATAAATTGAAAGAATGCATCTAGACTCAGTCTTTTAAAACCTGCTAATGCTGATGGTGCCTGCCAGCATATAATAAAACAATTGCTAGAGCACTCATCTAGAAGGAGGAAAAGCTGGATTCTTTACTCTTTTTGAGTCCTAAGATTGCTGTTTGGAAAATTTCAAACTTAAAATTTGAATTCAAATATATGAAAATATGGAACTATGAAAGTTATATATTCCCAGAGGCCATAACCCTCTCTAGTAATATAAACTTCCTATTCTCCCAACATTCACTTTCCCTCTGAAAGGGTTGTTATTTGGTGGGCAAAAAAATCTTAAAAGAAATTCAATAGTACTTATTGTCAGCTGAGATACAATTGGGAAGGTCTGCTGCCTGGAAGACAGTTCATTATGTGGTCCACCTGTCAATAAAAGGAGTTGTTATCACTAAGTAACTGAAAAGAGAACAAAAATGTTATTGTTGGAAAGATGGGCTGAAGAAGTAAACAAGCATCTAGAGATCTCAGAAAAATGATCTTATGGGTAGTGATAGCTATTATTCCAGAAAGAGAATTAAATAGGGTGAATGGGGAAAAGATAGAGTCCAGTGGATGAAATGCCATGTTTTTCTTAACGTTATTTATTGGTCCATCATATTAAGCCAAAACATTTTCTAGACTTATTTCAAGCTTATACCTGACTTGTAATGCGTTTCCTACTATTCTGCTGAGTGATATATAAATAGGTTATCATTTTATTTGAATTTTAAAACATTATTCATAGCTCTTTGGGACTGATATTTTCCAGACTTTTTCTATTTTTGCATTGAGTGGAGGAGAAGAGAAGAGCCTAGGGAAGAGGACTGAGAATGTGAAAAAAATCCCCTCAGCTATTCTTGAGTCATGGAAAAAATATGCATTTTATTAAAGTACGAAGAAAAGCTCGTTTTCTCATTTTAACTTTTTGAAAGCTATAGCAAAAAAATGGCTGAAGTTTGAAACTTGAAACAAAGTAGGCTTCCCACTCATGGGGATTCAAAGCATTATTTGGAAATACAGCATCCACATAAAACTATGTATGAATGAGCACAATCTCTGTACATGCTCAGTCACAATTCCTAAGATTTTAGCAACATTGTATTTCTTCTGGTCCTAATTGTGAAATCAAAGCACATTCATTCTTTCCATTTGGCCTCAAGGAAAGGGTACTGCTGAAATCATTTGCTGCTGAAATAATTTGTGGGTGGGAGATTTTTTGTTGCTTCTGTAAAATGCACAGTAAATTCTTCCGGATCACAATGAATTATGCACATTTGCTGGTAGAAAAACAGAAACTTTCATATGCATAGATATAAAGGTCCCTTGGGTTCTGCTAGTGAAAGATACACACAAAGTTGTATTCATAGTCAGTGACAACTGAACCAAAACAACCCAATACGGATAAACGAATACTTCATAAATCTCAAAGGGTAGCTGTTTCATTAAACCCCCTTACATTTCAGGAGCCTTACAAGTCTTCATTTCTAGCTCCAGTTGCTGTAACTGAATATTAGTCAGTGAAAAATGAAATGCTGAGGTTCTTCCTTTAAACTCTTTTGTCTTCGTATTCTTCTTATATATTGAACTTCTCAACTCTAAGTCACTTCAGATTGTAACTGAAATTTGGGTTTTCAGACACAGTTCTTTACTTGTAGCTGTGATTAATAAAGATTTCCTCCTGCCCAGTCTTTGGATTTCCACAAAGTAAACTGATTTAATCTAGCTGCAAAGAGGCTGAAAAAAAAAAAAAAAAGGGAAGAAATTCTGTAGCAGCAGGAAGAAGGGGTTTGGAATACCCGAGTGGTTGTGGGCTGCGTGCAGTGACTAGAGTTGGCAGAGAGGATTGGCTAAATGTGGTCATGAGACTGGGCATTCTGTAAACACAGTAACCAAGCTGAAAATGAACTTCAGGAGAGGTGGCAGCAGGTGTTTTTTGGAATCAGGTGTCAGTTTCAGCAATGAGTTAATGAAGAATCAAATCAACATGAAAGCCTCTAAGAAAGATATACACTTCAAATGTGGAATCTCACATTTATTACTATTAAGCTGTTTTACATGACTAACTAGTTACAGAAATTGTTTTTGCTATTTACAATAGTGTTTCACTTCTAGAGTTAAATATGATATATTTATATCTAACATATTTTGTTAAAAATGAATTAGTATTTGTAGCTTTTATTAGATGTAACTAAAATATATATGAGATTCCTTCTTAATTATTTATTAATGCTTTATTAATTACCTATTTCAGTAATAGTCACAAAAAGTGACTGAAAAATATGCAGATCAGATTTTCTTACTATTTCTTTTGGATTCCTTGATGCTTATGGAATGCATCATCTTAGAGTTATGCAGCCGTTTTAATTTGTGACCCAAAGTTAGTTGCAACTGTTTACCACATACAACTAAGCTGTGTTTGTATTTAATATAACAAATGAACAACTAAAACACGCAGCACTTGACTAAAATTCTGTGCACAACTGTATATTCAAAATCCAGTATCAGATAGGAATGACAAAGAACTCATGGATCATACTTAGTGGTGACAGTTAAATTACATAATCCTGTATAGAGAAAAGAATACCTCTTTCCATTTTAAGTATTAGCGGAATATAAAATAAAAAAATTGAAAATGAATCTAATTAATAGTTTTCAGACATACTGACAGTATGAAAACAAGAGATGTTGCAATTTTAGAAATAATAAAGTATTCCCAAACATATTTTCATGATGATAGAACAAATGCTTTTTAGAGCTCCTTCAATTTACTTTCTACAGATACAGGTACATAAGAATTCAGTCACCTACAATAAGTAGGATTAAAACACTTGAATTCATTGTTGGTGTTGATCAATGACTTATTATAAGTATCTTTATTTATCTTACTGTAGTCATAACTTTTTGTTTTGGATGTGCTGCTCTTATTTTGTTGCTACATTAAGTTCTTAAATTTAGTTCCTTTAATTTTAGCTTTGAAAGTGTTTGTTTTTTTTTTTAATTCTGTGCCACTCAATTTACTGTACCGTTAACCTCCCAAAGCAAATTGGTGACTCTTGTCCTTCTAGATGATGGTAATATTGGTATTTTTTCCTTTCTTGCAGGGGTATTAGAAAAAACATGCTTTTATTCAAATGGAAGTGAAGTCCTCACAGTTAATGGTGACATTGTAACATCTAGCATTCTTTTGCCAAACATAGTTGAAAACAGTTCTAAGACTGATCCCACAGTGAATATCAGCACATGGACTCCCTCCTGGACCACCACACCTTTATCCCAAGTTGACCAAATGAGCACAAACTCAAATATGTTTAGAGAGACTTTACAGGAACATGCATTTGCACCTACGTCTCCACCATCAGTGCTCAATCCTGATCTTACAAATGATGCTGCTTTAGTAGAGGGCTCCAAAAACAGTGCCCAGCTATTTGCCACTACAGAGGGAGAGCCATTGTGGTCCACAGATTCATCCTTTAACATCACAGAGAGGATGACCACTCTACCTGTATTAAGTTCTACTCATCCATCTGTACCACAGAAAAAGGAGCGGAAAGAAAGTAAGTTTATTTTATTTGGTTTCGTAATTCTGACTCAGAAGTATTGAATATATTGCTGGCTGTTTCTCAATGAGTTCCCATGAGTTCTGAGGAATTAGTCTCTTTTTAACAATTTATTTTGTCACGTATATTCCATGTTGCCAACAACCAGTATGTTATCAGAACATTTGGTGAGAGGAAGGTGCACTAAGTTCATTCAGTTATGAATATTTACAGTATGTTCTTAAACTGGTTAAAATCATGCATGTTTACCAAGTCTGAAAATGAATTATTGCAGATTGTATTCAGTTTGTAGATTGAATTTTCTAGATTCTGTTGAAATTATATATGTGGTAAGTACCTTCTTGAACTGGGTATGTAATGATAGTTACATTTTTCATGTTAAGGGATAAATTCTTCTCTAATTTGAAGTTATTTCTTGATGCAGCAATAAACTTCCAGTGACATTTCTGTGGACTGTAATCCAAATGTCAAGAAAGGACAATAAGAATTAATTGTGATCAGCTTTCATAGGTCTGATTATGAAAAAAAAAGTGCATTTCATTACTGTCGTGGTAATTTTATTGATTAATCATGTCAGTATTGAAAGGTTTCTTTATATTCTTTTGTAAACACACTGAACTTTATATAGGTTGTCATATTAAAAGGTGTTTGTTTTTCTCTCATTACATATCATTCCTTAGATGTTCGTCTCATATGAACATGAAGTAAAACATATTCCAGGTCACAGAGATATCTGAAATAGATCAAAAGAGATGGCCAGTGACCTAAAAGTAGCACACTGTATAAAATGTATATTTGACATTTCTATGAAATGAAAATGAAGAGAGGGTGTCTGTCAGCAGTGGTCTCTTCCAAAAAGCCACTGAATTACACGATGTTTTGAGGAGGCTGTCTGAGCGTCATTCCTCTATTGGATTCCATACTTAGTTAAATTCTAAGATCTGATATTAGTTATCTGCCTGAGGAATGTATTATTCAGGTGTGAGTGATCAGATTGTTTGTGTCACAGATTTTTTTGCTCTGCTGTTTTCTTCAGAAACATTCTGTCTTCAGGAGCTTGTTCCTGTACTTCCCTGCCTCCCCACCATCATCAAACAAGCAGATAAAAGTTGTGAAAGAGCTCTGTTAAGTCCTTTCTTGTTCTTCACAGAGTGAAGAAAAAGAGGAAAATCTTTAATATATATATGTATTCATATGTATACGTACACATGTGTACGTATTTTAGCCTAGCAAATGGAACACATTTCTTTTGAGGGTGTTCATTTATTGTGAATCGATAATTTGTCATTTACTTTCTGTCTCCTGCAGAATAGGGATTCTACAGGCTGTTGAATGGTCTAGGCTTTCTATACATTACGTTTGCTAGATTTTCTTTAACAGATTAATATCTTGTTTATTCTTCTCACATCCAAAAATCAGAACAAATGTATGTAAATGCATACATATATCCTGTTGCTGATTCACTTATTTACTTTATTCAGTAACTTGGCTAATTATCACTGTGCTGAGGAACACCTTACAATCACACTACGCTGTCCTACAGATGTTTGCAGCTCAGCTCCTGGTGTTTTCAATGATTATGATCATAAAGGATGCCTTGATGTTAGTGGCCCAATGGTTAATGTTGAACAGAGCTGTAGGGCAATACACTTCCTGTTTTTCCTGACTATAACTTCTTTGGCCTGTGTTGTGGGGTCTAACTCTTTTTCTGGAAGATGGTGTCTGTGTTGCAACCTTAGTAACTAAGTAATTATAGTACAGATATATTGCATAAAATTCTGTACTGATGTTTGTATTCATCTGCCTTATCACAAAATTTGATACACCTGGAATTGCAGAAAATGTAGATGAAACCTTTTTGTTTCCTTATCATGTTGAAATGAACTATTGTGAATGAATTTTTAGAAATGGATGTAATGTGTATATGTGTCTATGAGATACGTAAGTTGATATCTTTACATATTGATGCAGGGATAGTGCTACAGTGGCTTCTGACGAACTTAAATCTGGACTTCTGAACTTTCAAATATTTGAGTTTTGGTATTGTTGTAGGCATGGGAATTTGGGATTCTTAAGTGGTTCCTTCCATATAAAATAAAAGGAACAAAAAATTTCCAAGACATCCTTAATGCCAAAGGTTTCTTTAAACAATAAAAACCCAAACTTAAATATTTCAATTTACCTTTTTAATCCATGTACTAGATACAGTTGAAGATATACACTACTAATCAGTAACTTCTGAGTCTTTAATTCCACTTTCAGGTGTTGCATTGTCACCGGTTTTTGGGCCGGTTCGGCCCGGTTTTGTGACTAATGCGACGGGGGACCCACGGACCCACGCCCCAGGAAAGGGGAAGGGGGAGAAGGGAGAGGGTAGGGAGATGGGCCTAAAAACAAAACAGCGGCAA
>JANHGO010000001.1:37544047-37570876 GCA_024606505.1 Aquila spilogaster | reverse complement strand
GAGCTGGACGTATCCCTTTTCGGAAAGAGGCTCTGCCGAGGACGAGCGCCATGAGATGTTGCTTCTCTGGGAAAGCAGAGAGAAAAAAAAAAAGCTGCTGAAATATTTTGCAGGTGGGAGATTTTTAGTTGCTTCTGTAAAATACACTCAGTAAATTCCTCCAAATCCCAATGAATTATGAACATTTGCTGGTGGAAAAACAGAAACCTTAACATGTATATATATAAAGTTCCCCTGGGTTCTTCCAGTAGAAGTCAGACACAAAGATTTACTCACAGTTAGTGACACAGGAGCCAAAACAACCTAAGCTGGATAAACGAGGACATGGTAAATCTCAAATGGTAACTGTTTCATTGACCCAGGTTATATTTCAGGAATCTTACAAGTTTTTCTTGCTGGTTCCAGTTGCTACAGATAAAAGTTACTCAGTGAAAGAGGAAATACTAAGATTGCCCCTTCTTAGCTATTCTAGTTCTCTTTTCTTCTTACCTATAAAGCTTTCCAACCCTAAGTTACTTCAGACTGTAACTAAAAGTTGGGGTCTTCTGGCATTGTTAGTTACTTTTAGCTATGATTAATAAAGATTTCCTCCCGGCCAGTCCTTGAATTTCAGACCAGTCAACTGATTTAGTCTAGCTGCAGAGTGCATGAAGGGGTGAGAATAGGAATTCAGTAATAGCAGTGGGAAGGGGTTCAGTGGGTATGGGCTGTCTGTGGTGCCTGGAGTGGTGGGTTTGGCTGGGAAGAGAGGCTGGAGTGGTGCCAGGTGAACCATGCCTGGCTGAGAGGTGATCATGTGAATAGCCATCTTGGTAAACGCAGTAACCAAACTGAAAACGAAGTTCGGGGAGATGGTGGCGGGTGTTGGTGGACTCAAAGAGTCATCTGTACCAAGCTGCTAATGAAGGCTCAAATCAGCATGAAACCCTAGGAAAAAACGATTTACACTTCATAGCAGAAAGAAGAAACTGTATGATTTGCCTTGAGTACAGAGGGTTTGTAGAGAACAACAGGAGGTGAATTCCTGCTAATGCGCTTCAGGTGTAACCATCTTTCTGTCTTGAGGGCCTGTAGCTAGCAGTAAGGGTGAGAGAGAAGAAAAGGAGCTGAAAGGCTAAGCAGAAAACTCTCTTCTTTCCACATGGAGCCCAGCTGGAGGAACCTGTGTTTTCGGCCTTTTCTTTGGATTTTGGCTAAGGAAATGCTGTTGTGTTTGTGTCCCATCGTTGAAAGGACAAATATTCTTCCTTGCCTTGTTTTTTACTTTATTGTCTTGAAACAATATGAGAGGAATGATTAAATATCACTGTTAGGAGTAGACAACAAGAAGAGCTATTAAAATTATCAATTCTTGCCAGGGTATTTAAAAGTTGTTGGTAGATTTTATGTTTTGGGGGATTCCTTTTAATTATTTGTATTCAAGTCTGGCTGAACTGTGTTTATTATGATTGTTAAACTCTTTTACATGACTGGCTAGTGGCAAAAATTCCTTTTGCTATTTACCAAAAATTTCTTATATTGTGATACAGAATGGTGCTTCTCTGCTAGCATTAAATATGACTCTAGTACATTTGGTTAAAAAATTTCAGTTAGTATTTGTAGGTTTTATTATAGATAACTAAGTTATATGTCCTATATAGGTTTGAGATGCCTTCTTTATTATTTGGATTAATTAAATATTTCACTAATAGTCACAGGTTAAAAATAGATTCTCTTACTATTTAGTTTGAATTTGCTGATGCTTATGGGATACATCTCGTTAGTTTTATGCAGCTATTTTGATTTGTGAACTGTAATTACTTGCAACTGTTCAAGACATAAAACTAAGCAAAGTCTGTGTTTGTCTATGATATAATAAACGAACAACAACAACAACAAAGAAACCCCAGGAAGTGCCTAAAATTTTGGATACAACTATATATTTAAAATCCAGTATCAGAGAAGAATGACAAAGAACTTGTGAACCTATATTTAGCAGTGGTAGTTAAATTATGTAATCCTATATAGGGAAAACAATACCTCTTTCCATTTTAAAAGTTAGTGAATATAAAATATATTAAAAATGTATCGGTTCCCTTGAAGCTTCAGAATTAGCTTTCTGAAGATGGTGGTACTATGAAAACAAGAGATGATGCAATTTAAAAAGAGAAAAAAAATAGTATTGCCAATCTTGGTTAACACTATGATAGACCGAATGCATGTTGGAGCTCCCTGAAATTACACTCTGTGGTTATAAACGTGTAAGAGTTCAGTGGCCTACTACAAGTAAGATTAAAACATTTTTAGTTCATGGAAGTGTTTATATGTTTCTCTATTTATCCTAGAGTAGTCATAGCTTTTGTTTTGATGTGCTACTGTTGTTTTGTTGAATATATAACATGAAATTCTTGACTTTAGTTCTCTTTAATTTAAACTTTGAAATAAATATTACTTTTTTAATCTGTGCCGTTATATTTATTATTAACCTTCCAAAACAATTTGGTAACACTTGTCCTTCCAGGTGATGTTAATTTTGGTGCTTTTTTCCTTGCTTTCAGGGGTGTTAGAAAAAACATGCTTTTATTCAAATGGAAGTGAGGTCCTCACAGTTAACGGTGACATTGAAACATCTGATGTTCTTTTGCCGAACGTGGTTGAAAACAGTTCCAAGATTGAGCCCACAATGGATCTCAGCACACGGCCCTCTTCCTGGACCACTGCGCCTTTATCTCACATTGACCAAATAAACAAGAACTCAAATATATTTAGAGACACCTTCCAGGAAAATTCATTTGCTCTCACAACTCAAGCCACAGTACTCAATCCTCACCCTACGTATGATGCTGCTTTGGCAGAAGGCTCTGAAGACAGCACCCAGCTGTTTGCCACTGCAAAGGAGGTGACTTTGTGGTCTGCAGATGCATCCTTTAACAACACAGAGAGGATGACCACTCTGCCAGTATTAGGTCCTGCCCGTCCATCTGTGTCACAAAAAATGGATCAGAAAAAAAGTAAGTTTACATTTTATTTAGCTCCATAATTCTGACTCAAAAAGTACAAAACATCCTGTTGGTATGCTTCCCAGTGTGTTCCCATGAGTTCTAAGGAATGTGTCCCTTTTGATAATTTATTTTGTCATGCACATTCCATGTTGCAAGCAGTTGGTTTCTTATCAGAACATTTGATCGACCCTGTTGAGGAAGATGCAGTAAATTCTTTCAGGTATGAATACTTACAATACATTCTTCAACTAGTGATAATCATGCATGCTTACCAAGGCTGAAAATGAGTTATTGCAGACCGTATTCAGTTTTTAGATTGAATTTTCTATGTTTCATTAAGATTATATATGTGGCAAGTACCTTCCTGAACTTGGGATGTAATTATAGTTACAACTTTTTCTATGTTAATGGATAAATTCTTCTGTAATTTGAAGCGGTTTCTCTATGTAGCAATAAAATTCCAACGACGTTTCTGGGGACTATAATCAAAATGTCTAGAGAGAATAATAACAGTTAAGTGTGATAAGTTTGGGGTTTTTTTGGTTTGACTATGAAAGCAGGTGCATTTCATTAGTGCCATGGTAATTTTATTGATTCATCATGTCAGTGGTACTGAAAGGTTCCCTGATACTGTTTTGCTAACAGCTGAAACACTAGGGTACCATATTAAAATTATTTTGTTTCTTTTGAGCTGCATATCATTCCTTTGCTCTTGATCCCACCAGAGCATAAAGCAGAACTTATTCCAGGTCATAGAGAGATCTGAAAGAGATGAAAGGAGATAGTCAGTGACCTAAAAGTGGCACACTCTATTAAATGCATTTTTGAAATTTCTATAAAACGAAAATGAAGAGATGGTGTCTGACAGTGGTGATCACTTCTGAAAGGCTGCTGAATTATAAATTACTTTGAGGAGCAGGCCTGTGTGTCATTCCTCTGTTGGGTTCTGTGCTCAGTTAATTTTTAAGACCTGATATTAGTTACCTGAAAGTTTTTGTTCTGCTGTTCCTTTTTAAGCATTGTCCCTTCAGGATTTTGTCCCTGCTGCTCCCCCCCACCCCCAAACAGGCAGATAAAAGTTGGGAAACAGCTGTTATGTCTTTTTCTTGTTCTTTCTGGAGTGAAGTAAAAGTAGGGAAAACCTTTGAATAAGACTTTTTTTAAAACCTGGCACACAGAAGAGATTCCTTCCGAGGGCATTTCAGCAATAACTTACTTTCTCACTCATAAAGTAGCTTTCAAAAATAATAACTTACTGTGAATCAGTGATTTGTCAGTATTCTCTTCTGTCCCCTAGACTGTAGTGACTCCACAGGCTTTCTGTAGGTTCTCTTTACTGAATGATTTTTCTTAAACAGATTTATCTCTTATTTTCTGCCCCTGCACCCCAAATTCAGAACAAATGTATATAAATGCACACTTGTATCCTATTACTGATTTATTCATTTACCTCTTTTGGTAACTTGGTTAATTATCACCATGCCAAGGAACAGCGTAAAAGCACAGTGTGCTACACTACAGATACTTCCAAGCCACAGGATTTTCAATAAATACTGTAGCAAAGGACACCTCAAAGTTAGTGGCCTGAGGATTAATATTGAGCAAAACTGTAGGGCAATATACTGCCTGATTTTGTTAAATAGGTCTTCTTTGATGTGTTGTGGGGTCTAACTGTTCCTATTCTAGAAGGTGCTGTGTTTGCATTGCAGTCTTAGTAACTGGGTAGATACAGTATGGATATATTGTGTAAGATTCTGTGTTTGTATTTGTATTCATCTGCCTAATCATCATATTTGAGATACCTGGAATTCCAGGAAATATAGATGAAACAGTGTAAAACTTTTTTCCCTTTTCTTATGTTGGAATGAACTCTTTCGAGATAGATATAATATGCATGCATATTATATCTATGGGAGGCGATTATCTTGTCCTCCTAGGATGCTGACGCAGGGACAGTGCTACAGTGGCTCAGGACAAGCTTCGGTCTGGATTTCTAAACTTTCAAATATTTGGGGTTTGGTATTATATAGAAAGGCACTTGTAGCCTATGAGGAAATTTGTAAGTATGTGCTCTATTCTGGTAAGTGCAGTTCATTCCAGCAGCAGCATGACTGTGTGTATATTCAGTAGGCATAACTACTTGGGATTCTACTTTGAGGCAGCTTCTTCTGTGTAAAGAGAAAAGGACAAAAGATTTTCAAAGACAGATGTGAAATACCACAGGTTTCTTTAAAAAACAAAAACAACAAAAAAACCCCCACCCCAAACCAAGATACTTCAAGTTAGGTTTTTCTCCCCCTATCAGATACATCAGGAACTAGTATGTTACTAATCAGTAACCTCTCAGTCTTCAATTCCACTTTCAGGTGTTTTGCTTATCTGTATTCATGTGGATGTTGCCTTAATTCTGGCTGTAGATACATTAAAAATGTAGATATATTTTGGGGATCCAGAAGAATTTGGTCTCAGAATAACTACGTGTTCCTGTGGCTGTCCAAGGCATGGAGGACTAGAAAGAAGGGGATTTTGACGAGTACACAGTGCTCCTCACTACCTCGCTTGTCCTGGCCTTTGCAAATTAACTTCTTACACTTGTCCTCGGCCTTTTTGATCTCCCCTCTCCCACTAAGCTTTGTTTCTTGGAGAGAACTCTAAGGTAACAGAGAACATGGTCTGATGTCCACAGGAAGTTCTTGTGTATTCCAATGTGGAGGGAGATGGGGAATAACTGGGAGATAAGATATAAATAAGTTTTGGAATAGGGAGACTGGAATAGCCTTTTGGAGTAGAAAGGATTTTTTGGGACAAGTAAAACTTAATGACCACATGGGAATGGTGGTAGTAGATCAAATTCAGTCTCTCTTGCTTAGTGTCTGGATCCAATTGTCACCATTCGCACATGCCTAAAGAAGAATAAACTAGGGCTAGCATACAGATACACTTCAATATTATATGGTAGCAGATTCCAGTAATCTGCAGTGAGTCCTAATGGGCGTTCTCCCATGAATTTATGTAATCAGTTTTGAACCCTTGTAAAATGGAGCTTTGAGCTTTTTAGGCCTATCTTATAAAGAAAATAATCGCCAAAAGAAGTGTGAGGCTGATGTTCCATCATTATGGAAGCAGGCAGATCACTAGCAGATAATCCATCAGTACAAGTTTCATGTGGTTCAGATGTGGGCAGGTGAATGTATTTCTGTTGATTTAGTAAGCATGTATAACTTGGACTTTATGCTGGTTTTATGCAGGGTGTTGAAAGACAAATGATATGTCGTACAACATAGAGACTGCCAGTGCAAAACCAACCAGACAGAGATCTCTGAAGACATTGGAACTGGCATTCATGTGGCTGTAATGTTTTTGGTCTGGTGTTAGTATCGCTAGCACTGGATTTGCTTTACTGGTGAACCACAGCTTCAATAAAAGACATTAGAACACATTAATAAGAGAAATGATAAACATTGTGAGCATATGGTATTCACTCAAGACTTTAACACAAGTAAGACATTGCTGAATTACTAACTGGAGAGGAATGAAATTTGGCACATATGACATCAATTATTTAAAAAGTCCTTGAAGCAGAAGGAAGTTCTTTGGCAGAAGTTCTAGTAAAGAATAGATTAGTGGCTAAATGGAAGTGCATGAGACAATAAGGAAGAGATGGAAGAAGTGTATTTTCATTTTACAAGGGGAGGCAATGCCTCACAAGTCTATTGGAAAGTTCTTTGAAGGAGTCAGTGAAAATGCTGGTTAATACAACATACTGGGTTTTTCAAAATGCTGTTAACAAGAGTCTTCACTGAGAAGTCTTAAACTGACTCTTCTCACAGACTAATTGCTAATTAAAAGACAAAGGGAAAAATAAGAATGAATGGTTGGGCTCCACAGTGAAGAAGATTACTGATGGAGTCTTACAGGGTTTTCCGATTGGGGAAAGCAGTGAATAGTCAAGTAACAACATTTCTGCCAATACAGAATTATCTGTCTAAAATAAATAGCTGGGAATCACATAAAGGTCTCATAGTGGAGAGAGGGACTGATAAAAGGTTTAGATGACTTTGTGCCAATCTTGGGCAGTTCTGTGCAAAAGAATGCTGGAGAGTGGGGAACAACCCTAACTCCATGTGATACAACGCTGGACTCTCAGCTAGCTTTGCCACCAAAAAAAAAGAGACCTGACCATTTGCTGCAGACAGCATTCTGGCTCCATGACTGTCAAGAAGGCAAACAGGGTGTTAGGTATCATCATGAATTCTGCCAAGAACAAAACAGAAAATCTCATTACATCAGTGTATAAGTTCAGAAAGATAATGGTCGAATTGGAAAGGGCAAAGAGCAGGTGACCAGACCAGTACAGACTTGGAGTGGCTTAGCTGGGAGGAGGCACTAAGTAGGAGGAAGACACTGTTTTCCTGCTGGAAAACAGCTTGCTGAGGACTAAGTGGTTGTGGTAGATATCCATACCATTTTGAGTGTCCTGGAGAAATAGAACAGGGAACAGTTACTGTTTTTCATTATATTGGT
Source organism: Aquila spilogaster (assembly GCA_024606505.1). NCBI lineage: Eukaryota > Metazoa > Chordata > Aves > Accipitriformes > Accipitridae > Aquila > Aquila spilogaster. The sequence continues at coordinate 37,563,371 of JANHGO010000001.1, read as the reverse complement.
AGGTGCCTTTTTTGTTTGTTTTTGTTTTTTTTTTGTTATCAGTAAGTTAAAACAAAAAAAAAGGAGGCACACATGGAACTCATTGCCACAGGATGATGAGAATACCAGAAAGTATGAAAATGCTTGGAGAACTTCATGAGGGGTTGGTCTGTTGGGGGCTTTTAAACACAATAGTCTAGTTGTACCCTCTGACTTGTGAAGGCTCAAAATTGTAGGTTGCCAGAAGTTGTTGTTATACTCCTAGGTGGTTGTTCTTTATATTTGCCCTAAATTCTTAGAATTTTTCTTGAACATATAATGGTGGCACCTACCAAAGGCCAGCTTCTGAGTTAAATGTGTCCTGTTACCTCTCTGTTGGAAAGCAAGTGAAGGAATATGTTTTTCCTGTGGAGGGATTTGAGCTTGTGTGAGTTCATGTTTAAATGTTTTCTGAAGGCATGGGCCATGGTCCTAAGTCACTAGGATGGCTCACTGGAGAGTTTGCTGATAGCAAAAATGTCAGGAAGGGAGTATTAGGTGAACAAATAGGTTCAGTAGTGTATATTCATGGAATTTAGAAGTATATGCAGTAATATTCTGTTTGTCTGTCAATCAATGCTTAACAGAAGAAGAACCATATACTAAATAGTAATTATCTTAAAGAATAAAGGATGTTTTTCGAAGATAAATATCAGTACAATTTTATTGGTACTTTTTGAAAAAAAAGTAGGCTGCAGTTAGGCAGTAAAGTGGGGGATTGACCAGGAGAGATCTCAAGTGAATGAGATTGAGTGGGATGTTTTTGTTTCAAATGAAGCAGACTCCCTGTTTTGTAATGCTGCTGATTTGGGGAGACAGGAAGAAGGAGAGCGAGCGAGGGTTGACATTCTTCCTAGAAAAACATCCTGTAAGCTAACGGAATACGCACTGGGACAAGAGGTATTAGTATCTGATTTTGTTTCTTCCACTCACTGGTGTTTATGCATATGTGTATTTAACATCCCTTTTTTTCTGTGCCAAGTCTCTCATGCTTCTCTCCTAGCAGACAGTCTAGTCACCCCTCTGCCATTTCACGAAAAAATGTTTCAGTGGAGATCTGTGGCAGCGTTCAGCCCCTAACATGAAAAGTAACACGACCAACCTTGATCTTCTGCCGTACTTTCTTTCTGCGCTCGGCATCACCCTCCCCCCCAGCAGGCTCCAACGCTGTGAGGAGCTGAGACAGCACGGCCCGTTCCTCAGCACAGCCCCAGAAGCCGCGGCGGGGCCCTACGATGCCCGCCATCGGGTCCTGCGGCCGATGGCTGCCGCTGAGGGCCGCGGGCTCCAGCCCCGCTTTTCCCGCCGCCCCGCCTGCGGGGCTCCGGCCACGAGAGGGCACTGCTGCCGCTGCCGGCGCTGCCGGGGAGGAAGGGGGGCGGCCGGGGCGAGGGACGACGGGCGCAGGCCTCGTCTGCTGTGAGAGGAGGGGAAGCGGCGGCGGCGGCGGAGGGGGAGGTACCCCCGTGTGTTAGCGGGAGGTGGCGCTGGGGGCAGAAGAGGTGGGCTGCAGGGGCTTTCACCTGAGGAGCAGCCTGGCTGCGCAGCTCTAGGCTATGCCGGGGAGTCCAGGGAGAGCGCTGGGCCTCTAGACCTTTCCTTAGGAAAAGAACTGGGTAAAGAGCAAGGTGGGTGGCTGTGAGGGACATGTATTTTCCAGCTGCGGGTTATTCTGAGTGTACTTGACAGAGCGCTAGGAAGAGGCACGCGTCCCAGATGAATGTGGAATTTGGTTCCCCTTCAGCCCCTCCCTGCACTTGCGCAAGTGTGCAGGAGGGTGAAAAAACCCCGAGCCCTAAACGGTTGCTTGGAAGAATGAAGTGGAAAAGTGCCTTTGCAAAAGCGACTGACTGTATCAGGGGACTTGTTAAGCATTTCAGAAGGCATAGCGTTTATGTTTGCTTGTTTGCATCTTTTACTATTTTCCTAAATAACAAATACTCTTATTAGGCAGAGGGCCCTTGGGTCTTCTCATGTTCCATGCACATCTTTGAAACTGAGCAATCTAATGTATTTGCAGTCCCCTGCTCAGCCTAGAGGCCATCCTAATCCTCTCTGTTGTTGTTTAACTACATTTAATTTATACATGAAATAAATCTCTTTGTCTCTACCCAGCATTTCTTACTTGGTATTTAGTGTTCTGCCACTCCTAGAATGTACAGAGAACTAGTATGGCCCAGCTTTGTTTGGTAGAAAAGAGTAATATGAGAACCACTGTGGGGATAGCTGGACAGGACATGTCACATGTGGCACAGAAACAAGAAATTCCCTGCCTCTTTCTCCCTGCCTCGTGCTGCTTATATTAAAGACATTTTTTTCTACTGAAGCTACGGTATTCAGTAACTGCATCCCAAGTTAGACCATAGGCTTGCATCTCCCTCTTCCCCAGTATCTCAAGCAGTGACCTAATAAATCACTTTGTCTTCTAGCTCAATTTATGTTTACTCACACAAGTTGGAATAGACCAAGTTATATAAGGAGTAATAGCAGCAACAGACTCATGGTAGATCTTTATGGGTATTCTCATTCTCAAAAAAAAAAAAATTCAAAACATGTTTAAAACATGATCTTCTGAAGGGAAAATGGTTTTTCAGATTGACATAGAAGATCATAAACAGTGGTCTCCTAAATCCCAGGCCAGGAGTTTAGCCACTCAGCTGTGTTTTTTGCAGGCACATGCAAGCATGAGTAGACTTATATGGTAACTATTAATTCTGTTGGTGCTCAAATTCATGCTTGAGAGTGTTTTCTCCTCCAGCAGTAGCTTCTGTTTCTTTATCTCACCTACACCTACATCTTTTCTCAAAATTAAAGGAATAAAGTGAAAAAAGCTGCCCTAAAATTTTGGCAATGTGGTCCTTATTAAAAAATACATTTTTTTCCACTAGTCAAAATAATCACTAGAGCCATTCAGGTTTTCTTGTGTAGCAGAAATTTAAAATTAAATTTGCAGTTGATGTGGCAAAGTTAGTGACTTACAAGAGAAACACATGGTGAATTTTCACTAAATTTGATAGCAAGAACCTGGTTTTCATCAGTTTGTCTATTCCACCATTGCCATTTCATATGGGTGCATGGGCATAGATTGGCAAGGAGACCGTTAAGTTTCTGACATATAAGATGTATTGGCTGGAATCCAGAAGATTCTTAAAAGTCATTACTCTCTATATAGAATATAGAGAGATTTTTCATTACAACTTATGTTTATAAGGAGGAAAAAGTTTACTAGCTTTTATCATTGCATTGCTGTTCTCAGATAACTGTAAGTTTGCCAAAAGCTTCAAATACTTGCGTGAGAATTGTGATGAGGTTCCTAACGCTTTCATACATTTACCTCTAGCTAAGCTTGTGATTTCAATTCCCTTTAATAATTTCATGGCTCCTTATCGCAAGTATTTTGTTTGTAGAGTATCATCTGTCCAAATGCAGTCAGATGAAACAGTGTTCTGTGTAAGATTCCTGGCAGACCTCAAGTATCTTTTGGGATTAATACTGTAATGAGTACTATGAATAACTATCACACCCCCCTTGCACGTATCTTTACTCTTTGGCCTTTCAGCAGTGTGGCTTACTTTAGAGTGGGAGATTCCCTCCTTGGAAATAACTACAAAGTCAGCTTTGTTCTAGTGTTTAAATGGCGTGTGTGTGCTTCTGGAGTTATGCATGTGTGTACCTTTAAAACTTTAAAGAACAGAAGTCTTTTCAGCTTTATGCCATTTATGCATCCATTATGTTTTTTTACACCTTGTCGCTTGTAGTTTACACAGATGTTTGTTGTCAAAATTGAACCATGAACTGAGCAAGAAGCTAAGCAAGAAGTTATATGCTTAGCCTGTCATGAAGCTTTCAAGGGTGGGAACAATGAAACAAAGCATATCTTAAGATAATTGGCTGAGAATTGCAGCCGCTGACTTCCTTTTCAGATCCATCAGCTTCTCTGAAACTATTTTAAAAATTATTTGTGTGGTTATTTCAACAAAAAGATGATGGTAATGCATGTTTTGTTCCATATTGTAATTGATCACTTTGTTTCCAAAGGTACACCTTGCATCTGGTAGCAGCATGTGATTTTTCTCTGATTGAAGTTGATCTGCCTGATGCTTCTGCACGGTCTGTTATGGATTATAATAGATAGAGTGCAGCCAGGTGTGGGTATAGAGCCATCATTAATATTAGATGGTAAGATCTAAACTCTTGTCCAAAAACTGGAAGGTCAAAGTATTGATACAACAGAAAGTGATTTACAGTCACTGTCATCTTTCGCAATCATGTGAAATTCAAGAACAACTTAATGAATACCATGATTTGAAATCGTTATGAGGATGGGAATTTGAGAAAAATATAAATAGCCCAATATAGTTAAAGATTAATTTAGCCACTAATCCATACACAAAGTCTGTCTTTCTCACCTTTATTATGACTGATAATTTAAAAAATCCTAATGATACTCACCAATGAAATAAAGTAGCAGAAGTTCAGACTAGAAACTAGGAAAAGCTTTTTCACTGGATGGGTAGTGCAGCAGTAGAACCTGTTGCCCACAGAGGCTGTGGGATCCCTGTCCTTGGGTGTTGCCAAGACTTGGCCAAAGTCATGGATGACAACATGCTGGTGGCAGTCTCAGTTGGAGCAGCAAGTTGGCTAGAGCCCTCCAGAGGACTCTCTCAACCAGTATTTCTATGATTATAACGTATAAAAAATTTTTTTGCACATAGGGAGTAGAACACGAGCATTTTGCATGGTTGAAAAAAGTTTAACATTACAGCTTGTTTAATGGTATTTGAGAAAATTTTGTCATAACTTTCACAGGGAAACTTGTCATTTCTCTCTAACTAACATAAGCAATTAAACAATGAGCTATAAGAGAGAGCATTGAAGGAAGCTATGTTGTATTTATTAGTGGAATTATGTGAAAGAAATAAATGGACTTTCCATTCTGGGAAGAGCAATTGAAGTATGAGGATTTAAAAATCTGAGTTTGCACAAGCAACTTGCAAGCATCATGTTCATAAGATTTAAATGCAACCTGAACTGACGTACAGTTATAGAAAACTTCACCAAAGTTATGTTAAGCTCTTAAACACCTATATATTAATCTAATCCTTTCACACGTTAAAGAACAGGGTGGTTTTTTGACCTCTAATTGAATCATAGAATCATTTAGGTTAGAAAAGACCTTCAAGATCATCGAGGCCAACCAATTGCCCAGGCTGTGAAAGTTTGTCAGCATTCTTCTTTGTTGACACAACAGTCAAATAGTGTAACTGGAACTCTAAAGAATGGCTCCATTAATGTACATAGCTAGGTTTGTGAGCAGAAGCATTTGGACTCTAGTAGTAGAAACAGAATTAGGCCACGACTGCATATTTTAGAAATAGGATGCTCAAAAGAAAATTCCAGTGATATAGATGGAGAGTCGGTAGCAGCCGCTCAGAATAAAGAAAGGGCCCAGGAGGTTGTATATCATGTTCTGCAACAGATACTTTGCCGAATGTGCTACCAGATTCAGAAGATCTAGCCTGCAGTATTTCTGGCTAATGCAAGTGATGTTTTACAGACAATGACTATCTATGCTGTAATGAAACAAGGACATACATACCTCTGAAAAACATAGTTGTGGGAATTTTCCATAGGGACAATAATAATTTGTTATACTGATCAGTCCTTAGTTAGCCAGGACTTTATCAACACCCTGATCTTAAGCTCCACCTGCAAACTGCCAACCAGGAAACTGCAGTTTGCAAAGCATAGGTTTCATGTGCTTGGCGGTGTATTGCTTAGCAAGTGTGGTGCTGTATTCTGCTCTTAGTTTCTGGACAGATTTCACAGGGAGGCGTTTGCTGTGTTAATTTTGTCTGAAAGTGAGATGGGCATAAGTTACCATTGTGAGATTTACTTTGAAAAAAAGATCCTAATTTCTAACTGAACAGATCAGAAGAGTTAATTTGCCTATTCTAGAAAGGTAATTAATCAGAGACAACTGGGACAGCTCAGGCACAGCCTATTTCCATGCTGACCTATTCATAGCCTGTTGAGCATCTCAACTATTGTAAGTCTTTTACAAAGCACTGTGGTTTTTTGTTTTGTTTTGAACATAACAGTATTGGTGCATAATTAAATGTTGTCAATCAAGCTAGCATTCATTTTCACTTATTGCAAACACATTTGTATAAAAAAAAAACCCCAAACCAACCAACCAAAAACATCTGGATGCCTGCCTGGGTCCTGTGGAAGCTACCAATTTTTTATCCTTTTTGTTTGTGTGTGTGTTTTTTTGTTTTTTTTTTTTTTTTTTTTTTAACAAAGCCTATCAACAGTACAAAAGTCATGCACATGTTTCAAAACAATAGCAAAATCCCATCCAGCCTAATATGCCATGGAAAATAGTCTCTGATGATGAAATTAATTTTAGGATTATATCTATTTTGTGCCTTTTGTTTATTTAATGGTAGGTTCTTGGAAGTATGTCTTCAATTTCACTAAAGAATCCTGTAATTAGGAAATGACTAATCAAAATACCAGATCTGGAATATAGGCCAGCTCACACCTCATGGGGGGTAGGTGTTCAGCCTCAGCTTTGCCTAATGAGCTTACCTGCTCTCAGCTGTGCCTGCCCAAGGGATTAAAGAAGCAAGTATGTGTCTCGGCCAGGGGCAGTGTCTGGAAGTGCCTTGGTGAAACAAGTGGGGCTCCAAAAAATGAGGTGGCTTGATGAAGAGTCCAGCCTTCTGCAGTATTCTTTGGTCAGGAGGATAACTGAGTTAGAATTTATGACTGCATTAAGCTCTGAGCAAGAAGTGTCTGGTACAGACTAGATGTGGTGTTCCACTGTAAAGCAGCTGGTACAGATTGCCTTAAAAAAAATAATCGATGGTAACACTTCAACTCTGATCTAAAATATGAGTTATGTTTCCCTCATGGCTAATCCCCTGTCTGTGACCTGGGAGATAATGAATTGTTTTTCTCTCTACTGCAGGTGGTCAGTAGCCTTATCACCTCTCCCTCTGGTACCTGTGGAGCACAAGGGGGAGTTGAGAATCATTCATTCCTTTCAAATTGTATAATTCATTAGCTGAACGAAGTTAAATGCAGAGCAATTGTTTTCAGCTAGTCTTTGAGTCTGACTTCTATTTCAAATCTGCAGATGGGGTTTGCTGTTCAAAAGCTTGTTTCCCTCTTCCCTACATAAGCTACTACGAGTCAGCTGGGCTTCATTTAGAGGTTAGGAGTTCTGAGAAGGTATCCCCATTCCCTTTGCTCAGAGCCATACGGTGCTCTATGCTTCTTTTTATGAACTGGTATTTGTTGTCACCTCGATGAGCTGACTCAGCTCTGACACTGGCTAAGTTAGCTCTTGGTTGGTTTGGCACCAAAGTTGTTTTAAAGGAAATGGCAAGCACACATGGTTGAGAGGGAGCGGTATTGCGCCATTGCATCAGTTCAATTGTCTTGTGAAATGTTTTTCTGACTCTATCAATTGACCTAAGAAAAGTCATGACCTTCTGTTAGAAACTTAGTCTGACAGTGCCTTGCTTATATCTTTAGGCTACCATGGCTGTTACCAAAATGTGAGTGTGAGCCCTCAGGAGACATGAGTTTGTCAAATGTCTACCGGTGTGTAAATGTAACAAACTTAATACTGCTCCTCTTGAGGTTATGTCTTTCTGCTGTATTGAAGCTGTATAAATGCATTCCTGTTAAGCCTTTCTTTAGGGATCAAGACATTACATTTAATGTGTAAAATGCTTCTGATAAACCAGATTTCCCAAAATCTGCAGGATCATTTATACCCATAATCACCTAAAATAAAAGCTGTTAGGTGGTTTTATTTAAGTGCATCTTGATCCTTGTTTCCGTTTTGTGGTGTACTGTAGAGGATCTCAGTTCTAGCAAGGGAGAAATTTTTATTTTTCCCAGATTGAAGGGAAGCTTTTTTTAACACTGTTTTCCATCCCTTTGTCATTTTTGCATTTTTGGTACTGGAGGTATTGCTGTTTATACACACTTTTGCATTGGCTACAGACACAGTGTTTACCAAAAATCTGTTGACTGTGGTAGCAGTCTTGAGACAGAAATATTTGTCAGCTCTTCAATGACATTTTGGTCTCGTCAAGACCAACTGTTAGAAATGGTGACCATGCTGTTGACAGTTGTTTGTAATATTGCGCTTCTACAATAGAGTGTAGAGTCAAGTATTCCCATTGTCTTTTCCTTCACTTCGTGAGTGCTTAATGGATTCTTTTACGTATGAGCTTTCCATGTCCATGGTACAACTAAATAGTTTGTCAGTTGCAAAGGAAATGAGAAGCGTCATGGAATTGACGATTCCATCACTGGTGAACTTGTTCCTATGCTTGCTGGGTATTAATCTATTTTGGTTTTGGTAGTTCTAGAAAGGCAAAAGATTCCTTTAGATCATGTCAGTGTGGCTGTTACAAAATTTGTGAAATTTTTTTTTCTCTGGAATTTGGTTTTCAGAACACTTTAGATGACTCAAAGCAAAATGCTTTGAATGCCAAACTGGAATTAACCATAGATTAGTTCTTATAGAAGAAAGCCTACAAAAGATGAGCTGAACAAGCTCCTTTAGCTTGACTTTGATTTTTAATTTTCAGAGGGATCAGGAACTTAAATGTATGTTATCAATGTTGGTTGTGGCATTTTTAGCATTTTTAATGGAGTCCAGCCCAAGACAATTATTTAACAACCCAAACTTACATGCAAATAGTCGTCTTTCAGTGGTTTAAAAAGGAATTATCTCATTTTGAACAAAAGACCTTACAAACCTAGTAGCTTTAAAGACATCTTGAACTGTCCCAGCCCTTGAATGATGTACATGCTTTCTAAACATAAATAGGATGACCCATCTTTTTCTGTCTTTTTCTGCGCTCTTATATCATACACATTAAAGCTTTGGTACACTTCAGCACAGATATGGAGGATTTACTTACCTACTGGTGACAAAAAAAAAATCTTCAAAACTAAGTTATCTAGCACTTTCTACTATCTTTACATAATTTCTGGATAATAACTAGTTTTATATATTAATTCATAACATAGAGTCTATCATGACACAAACCCTTTTATTCTCAAAGTAGATACTTAAGCTAACTGGACAATATTGTTGTGGACTGGTCTTGGATGGCTGCCAGATGCCTGCCCAGCTGCTCTCTCACTCCACCTCCTTAACAGGAGAGAGGGAGAAAATAAGATGGAAAAGCTCACGGGCTGAGTGAAAGACAGGGAGATCACTTCCCAATTACCGTCATGGGCAAAACAGACTCGACTTGAGGAAAATGAATTGAATGTATTGCCAATGAAAAATAGAGTTGGATGGTGAGAAACAAAGGCAAGAACTAAAACACTTTCCCCCCTACCCCGCCCTTCTTCCCAGGCTCAACTTCACTCCATTCCCAACTCCTCTACCTCCTCCTTGCTGTGAGTGGCACAGGGGGGTTGGGGACTGGGGGCTGTGGTCAGTCCATAACAGTTCTTCTCTGCCGCTTCTTCCTCCTCACACCTCTTCCCTGCCCCGGTGTGGGGTCCCTCCCACTGGCTGCAGTCCTTCCAGAATAGCTCCTGTGTGGGTCCTCTCTGTGGGCTGCAGTCCCTCAGGATAAGCCTGCTCTAGCCTGAGTCCTGACTGACAAGACCTTGTTTCAAAGTATTGGAAGAGTACTCTCTTTTTTGTGACATCTAACATGTTTTATAGCAAAAATAGTTTGCTAAAATTAAACTTGTGAAATCTTTTGACAAATCTTCACATTTTAGAGGATAAATGACCTTACCATTTTGCTATGGTGTAAAAGGGACAATTTTGCAATATAGCTACATCAGACCGTGGAATGTATGCAGCGTGGGAATAAGTTTGTGGATATTTGAGTTTCAGTGATCTAGTGAATAGAGAGTCAAAATGGATGGGTCATGAAGCATGATTAAGGTTCTAAGAAATCTCGTATGGCTCTAGAATATTTTCTCTACCCACAGACATTTCTGTTCACTTGCTTATTAGAGTGACCAATATAATCACCATAACAACCTAAGATGGGGAGAACCTGTCCCTCTTATTTGATTGTGATAGAGCAACCCCCTATAGTGTAAGTGTTTCTTTAATGGAGAGCAGATATAAGTGGGAGACAGCAACAAACTGAACACTGATCTTGTGACTTCTTTTGGCAAATAACCTGTGTGGTAGTAGTTGGCATCAGGTTAGAGAAAGATAGCTGTAGAATAATTTACTCCTCAGTAAGTCTCCATCTTTAAAAATTGGAGATTAATTTTAATCTTGAAACTACAGCTTTTTATGCTACTTTTTTAGGAAGTGAACATATAATGAAGGAATGCTTTAGTCGTGTAAGAGGACCTTGGGTTTAGTTGTAAGACAATGGAAAATGTCGCCTGACGTACATCAGTGAAGAAACCTTTGGGCTACTTGGTAAATAGCTGGGGTCAGATTGTAAAAGTAAACCATCACAGTGACATAATCCCCCAGTACATTGTTTTAGCAGGAAAAAAGCAACTGCTGTAACTGCCTTGGGGATGTTAAGAAATTGCGATATGGCATAAGAAATAACAGCTGGCGGGAAAGGAGGTGCGTGTGATAATCCATAAAGATGTGGCCTCTATTACGAAAATGCTTGAGAACAACTGCTCTAAGAAAGCATTTCTTAACTGTATTTGTATTATTTGTCCTATTATTTACGTACTTGGGTTGCTATACATCAGGATGGAAGCACCAAATGCATTGATTACACAGGAGCTGTTAATAAAACTTCTAAAGCCTGAAGCTTAAGAAATAAATGCTTTTGAACCATGAGATTCTTATTAAATAAGCTTCTTATTGCCTACAACTTTTTTTTTTTTTTTTTTTTTGCATGGCATAGCTCTTAAAATTACTCCTAAAATACTTTACTTATTTAATACAGTTGCAGAAGTGAATTGTGTCTCTTTTCCTAACAGAATTTTTGAGCTAATCAAAGGCAGATGACATCTATTATGTACATGATGTTCCTTTTAGGCGTCAGTTTGAGTGGAAGTTTAAAGTATTGGTTTGATTTTGTGCAAATGTACCTCAATACATACAAAATGAATACATGCAATTGAAGAGAATTCTAGCAGGAACCACAGATGAGTAAATGCCGTTCAGCTGTTCTTCATTCATTGTGGTACTTCAGTTTCTTTCATGCCACTTCCCTTGTCATGATGAATTTGGAACCTCCTTCATTTACAGATGTCTCTTTAGCAAGCTTTTTATTTTTCCAGTATTATGGTGACAATGTGCCTTGGCTCCCATTAAATCTTAAGGTGCTACAGAGGTCAAGAGAGTGACGCATTTTAAAAGGGAAGGCAACTATTTAGAACACCACTTGTGCATATGCTAAATTCATCCCTATTCGGAAAGCACTTCAGCACATGCTTAAAAGATGCTCTCAGTAGAGAAGCCATCTAGCTTCAAGATTGAAATTCCAAATATGCAAAAGTCAGTGCTTTTCGAAAAGTAGTTGGTGTCTACCTCCCCTGTTGATTTGAATGGAGTCTGCTGGTGCTCAGTAGTTCTGAAAAAAAATTCTGTTTATTCTGTGGCTACCTTTTCATCCCCACGTGCAGGGATATGAGGAATTTCAAGCAGTTTCTTAACAGGATCTTGAGCACAGCGCTAAACTTAGGAATTCCTTTAACTACCCATGGTCTGCCAGAGAGGCTCTGCAACTTTTCCCAAACCTGTGACCTCTGATTTGAGGCATCCAGCTAGTGCTTATTAGACTAGTGCACCTCTAATTAGATGAAGCTTTAATTTAAGACTTTGTGCATTGTGAATGTTCAATACTTTTCAGAACTGGATGTCTCATTTTGGATATCCAATGAAAGAGGTTAAATCTTTATATGGCGGTCTCAAATATTCAGTTTAGTGCTTCGAAATATGTAGGCAAATAAAGTTAAGAATACTCTTTTTATTTCTAATGTTTTCATTAACGTATATAATTCTGAGCTGCTTGTAAAGCAAATGTTATCCTCTCAGATAGATTTAATTTTGGAGGCATGACTAGGTACTCTGGCTAACAACAACTGTAGATAAAAGTGCATGTGCAGTATTTGTATTCTAAGTGTTTCAGCATTCCATGAGGGGAAGAAATGGAACTGAGTGGTAAGTGACATAAAAATATAACAGTTCTTTAGACTTAAGATAACAATGTAAAAAAAAAAACAAAACCACCCAGTTACTATACATTTTTGTATCTGAATAGCTTACACCCTCATAAGATTTTTAAAAATTGTTTACACAAGAATTTTAAAAATATTTATCTAAACCATAAGCCTTTAAGTGCAGAAAAATTGGATGAAATCCAAGTAGAAGAAAATAACAAACACAAGCAAGGTGGGATATGTTGAAAGGTAAATTGCAGTCATTGTAATTGCACTCATTATTGAAAAGTAATATGCACTCATAAGTAATGATTGTTATGTCTTGGGTAGGGGAGAAAGTATATAAATAGGGACATACTAACTATCTGAAAATAAGAGCTGTATTGACAGTACAGGATTGTAGAAATTACAGAATGAAGTTGATGTGATACAGAAGGTGAAGGGAAGGTAAAGACGGAAAATGAAAGGAAATGTAATTACATGGGAGGTTAAGTCATATAAAGAGTAATTTCCACTGCATTCCGAATAAGAGAGTTCTGGGGAGAAGGCAGCAGGGATTTCCAACAGATGGCAAGAATCATTCAGACACTGAAGAGCTTGAAATTGTTGAAGAAATGAAATGCATTCTTTGTCTCACTATTTACAACAGCAAATTTAGGACAGATGTCTGAAAGACAAGCATTTTCGGGAGTCTTGAAGGGGAAATATTAAGAAAAAGCAGAAAAAGAAATAATAACAACAACAACAACAATATCTTTAACTGGCTGATTTAAAAACAAACCCAAGTGAACTGGATCCAACCTGAAAGTATGAAGAAAATTGTGACTTAGTTTGACTGGTATATTTTGAGTAGTATAGCCAAACTGTCTGTGAAATTTCTTTATTGATTTCAAACTGTGATTCAAAATATGTCCTGACACAAACAGCTGCAGAATAGCCAACAGAGTACTTTTTGGAAGAATTGAGAATTATATACTGAGGGAAATAGTACAAATGATACAGAGATGTTGATCAGACTTGAAAAGAATTGAAGACTTAAGATTTTTTTGTTGTTGTTTTAAAGCTATTTCCTTCCACAGCTTGATTTTGGTTTTCTGTCCATGTTATGTCTTCGTCCAATTTATACTCTTATAATCAATGTAGCTTGACACAGAGACTCATCAGGATTTTATTCTGTAGTAGGAGCTATCCAAAGGACCCAATTCCATTACTGTATCTTTGATCTGTCCCTGTCTCTTCCTTGCTTCTGTCTAGCCTTCCATACAGAAAGATGACCTACAATTTCCCCTTCTCTTGGGCTTCCTCTTCCAACTTCACTGAAGTGTTTCCACATGACTCTGATTCCAATGTCTCTGTTTATGGTCTGCTTGATTGGCATGGGCTTTATCTTCTCTGTCATGGGCACCTTCATGCAGTGATAAGCACATAAAAATTACCCAAATCTGATGTGGCTAAGTGGGATCTAGGCTAACTTTAGAAAAGATTTTAAAAGACAGTACAGCAATGCATGAGTTGAAACTAATCACCTTTGTAGAATTTGGGTTAGTGTTTTCAATTATTTTTTTATGTTACTTGAATTTGAAAAGAAAGAATGCTTTTATTAGACGATGGTGGGTTGCCCTTGGCAGGCTACCAGATATCTACCCAGCTGCTCTCTTACTCCTTGCCGTCAGCAGGACGGTGGGGGGAGAAAACAAGATGAAAAATCTCTTAGGTTGAGTGAAAGACAGGGAGATCACTTACTTCCCAATTACTATCACGGGCAAAACAGACTCGACTTGAGGAAAATGAATTGAATGTATTGCCAATGAAAAATAGAGTTGGATGGTGAGAAACAAAGGCAAGAACTAAAACACTTTCCCCCCTACCCCGCCCTTCTTCCCAGGCTCAACTTCACTCCATTCCCAACTCCTCTACCTCCTCCTTGCTGTGAGTGGCACAGGGGGGTTGGGGACTGGGGGCTGTGGTCAGTCCATAACAGTTCTTCTCTGCCGCTTCTTCCTCCTCACACCTCTTCCCTGCCCCGGTGTGGGGTCCCTCCCACTGGCTGCAGTCCTTCCAGAATAGCTCCTGTGTGGGTCCTCTCTGTGGGCTGCAGTCCCTCAGGATAAGCCTGCTCCAGCATGGGTCCTGCACAGGCTGCAGTTCCTTGAGAACATATCCGCCTGCTGTGGGATGGAGTCCTCCACAGGCTGCTGAGTGGATAGCTGCTCCACCAGGGTCTCTTCCATGGGTTGCAGGGGAATCTGCTCCGGCACCTGGAGCACCCCCTCCCCTCCTTCTCTCACCTCAGTGTTCACAGGATTATTTCTCACACTTCTTTTTTTCTCACTCTCACTCCCCTTTGCAGCATTTTACCTTTTTTTAAACATGCTTTACCTGAGGGGCTGCCATCATGGCTGAGGGACTCAGCTGTGCTCTGCAGTGGGTCCATTGGGACTGGCTGGAACTGGCCATGTCTGGCATGGGGCAGCCCCGGCCTCTCCTCACAGAGTGCACCCTGCAGACCCCCCCATTGTCACCTACGCCCGATACTGAGAAAGCTGGGAAAAACAGGCAAGTTTTGTTGGGCATAATCCTCTCACTAAATCATGTAAGAGGAAGCAAAGCCCAGGGAAATAAAGTGAGAGAAATCATATCTAAATTTTTTTTTTATTTATGAGAAATAAATTATATCCATGAGAGACAAACCAGTAGTTAGTACAGAGAAAGCTTTTGGCTGGAGGGTGGCGTGATAGGTTTTAGCCATTGGTGGAACCATCAAGACCAGAAGACTCATAAACCATCATAAACTATCAGCTGAATTTTCCTTTGACAGAAATGCTAATAATACTTTATTCTGTGTCAGGTGTTGTAATTAAATAATATCTTTTCCTTCAGACCTTACTTTTCTTGTAGTTTTACAGCTTATGAGTATGACACCACTACTACTTTGATTTTATTAATCTTTTATCATATAATTAGTTTCTTAAATTTCTTAAGATCTATTGTCCTGCATTTAACTTTACTTTTCCAAGGGGTTAAAAGAGCACCCAACTAGTGCTCTTCCTAGTTGTAGAAACGTTGGCATTTTTCCTCCAAAATGTGTATGTATCCTTTTTATTTTCTTCAGTAGTGTAATATGACTCTGTGCTGTTCTGTAAGGATTTGTTGGCGTTTTCTGTTACGGTATAATGTGTCCTGGAAGAGAACAAATATGCAGCTTTTCTTGGAGTGTGGAAAAAATGCAAGGAAGGGCCTGAGAATGTGTTTAGAAGGGAACAGTCACCCAGCGTACACACTCAGAAGCCAAGCTGTCCCTCGTATCAGGAAACAGAGGCTGCCATGAGTTGTGGAAGTCATGTTTTCAAGCTAGCACTCATGTGAAAAAATTGCAGAGACTATGCTGTTGTTGTGAAATAGTTGATTTTAACTGCTGATACTTGAACTAAGGAGAAAACAGTTTGTAGATTTCCCTGCTGGGCGGATTCTAAAGGATAGATCCTAGCATGTATTGAAGTGTGTCAGAAGAAAATCACTTATTGGGTGCTTTTCCTGAGCTACAGAGAAAACATCTGAAATGCAGTATCAGATGTTCAGTCCCAAGTGGACTGTACATGAGAAATTCATAGCTGGAGGGAGGCCAAGAAAATCTGTCCATCTTCTGTTTTAATTGAAAGGAAAAATGTACCAAGATGTCGTAGTAAATTAAAAGAGGTATTAAAATTTTTGAAGACAGTAATGAGTTTTGGAAAAAAGTTTTGCTGAAAAGACCAGATGCTAGGTGGAATGCCATGCTCCTTTGATCTGGAGCAAAAGTCCATGACAACCCGGATATTCAATAGCGACAGGACAGAGAGGGTAAAAAAGGCATTCTATAGCTGCATACGTCTCACATATGAGATTGTGAAATCAAGCAGAGTCACAAGATCCCTTTAAGGTCAGGAGAACATGGCAACTTGGGATTGGAAAAAAATTGATTTGCTAAAGGTCATTCCCAAATCAAGAAGTCTGCAAATTGCTACAATTAGGCAAGTTAGACAGATTTCTAAGTTAGAATGGATAAGTTTGGTTTGGTTTTGCTCTTTTTAATGGGATTCCTAGAAATTTTCAAGCCATTTTAGGATTAAAGATGAGATTTCATTCCATGTTGGTAGAGCTTTTGCCATGAAAGAGCCAGGTGAAGGTTGCCATTTTTCCTTGGGTTTACTGAGGCTTTACCAGTGAACTTACAGACTGCAACTGTGCAACTTTGTACTGAGAGTGTACTAAACTAAGTTCTGTAACGAAGTGGGTGGTGATTACTGCTGCAAATTGAACACAGTTGCATTTTCCATAAGCTACTTAAAGATGTTTTGTAAAAGTTGCTCTGATTAAAAAGATTATTTTATATATCAGCAAACTTGACCTGGGATATGAAAATCTGGCTGTGTACTTTCCTGTTCAAGTGCTCTCATATACCATGTTATGCTTTGCATACCTGAGGCAGAGGCTTATTTTGCAGATCTGCTATGACAATCCTAGTAAAAATATACCCTAGCTAGGATCTAGGCCAGTTCACATTAAGTTTAACTGAAGGCATCATTTAACTGCATTACATTTAAAATGGCTGATGCCAGGAGGAAAGGTCCCGGATCTGTTTTTATAGTGCAAGTTACAAAACAGATGCATTCAGAATGCAAAGCTGCACCAAATTTATTAATCCATTTTTAAAGTAAAGATGTTCTTTCATTTCTCATCAGACAGGAATTGAGTCTGATGGTGCATTTCAAATATTCCTAACCCTTTCAAAATGCTTTATGGTGCTGGGCAGTGATGACACATTCTGCAAAAGCACTGCTTCAGCTGCTGTGGGCAGGCTCTGATCTTACCTGCTGGTTCCTGCCACTGCACTGCCCCTTCTCTTGTTCTAGAACAAATGCTTTTGCTGCCAAAAAGCTATTTAACCTGATGATCTGATGCAAGTGAAATAGTTGGGTTTTTCTCTCTTTCTCTCCTCCACCCTGTGCCCACCAAAAGATTAAAAAGTGCAGCAGGAGAGGAGGGGAAAGGCTGTTTTTTTCAGGCAGGCTAACGTCCAGAGTTAGTTCATTGCATGGCCGCAAAAACATCCAGAAGTGACAACCACTGTTGCGTGAGGAATCGTGACCTTATTGTTACGGGGATGGTTGAGCATTTTAAAACTAAAATGATTAATTAAGCTTAAGCTGCAGTTCCGGTTGCATTTCTTTGGGGCTGCCATAAACATTGCCTTTCGAGAAAGAATGTAGGTCGTTATTTTCAGTCAGCTCAGTCCTCTAGTCCAGTTCTCTTTGTGCAGATGCAGTCCATAGGTAGTGCAATCTGGGAACAATCTGAAGAGAAGAGAGGGAAAGGGAAAATGTGTTGTTTAGATTAGTTTCAGCAGCACTGAATATGAAACTGTAGACTTGCATTGCAATTGTTGGAGTAGAAGGAAGCCCTCTTTTACCAATTCAGTCCATCTGGCAATAGCCGGCGATAAACAGAAAACTCTTAATTTAGATAAATGTCAGAAATGACCCATATAATTAGGAACCATGCTGTTCTGATCAGCAGCTTTTTCATATGTTGTTATTCCCATTCACTGCTCCCCCCCCCCCCCCCTTCCCCCCAAGGTATTGCTGAAACGAGTTTATGTGCCTTGTATTTGCCATAGTTAATGAATCTTTACTGGAGAAAAGAAGTAAATAGGTTGAGGCTTTTCTCTGTATTCAGCATTTGATTTCTTCTCTGGTCTGTTTCCTGCTTGGTTTGTAACATGTTTAGTACTAGTATGTTATACCATCAGTCAGATTAGTATTCTGGCACTGCAGGGCCACATAGTTTATAAAATGCACTTAGCTTGTACATATGGAGCAGAATTTAGCAATTTGGTAGAACAGTTATGCATTTTGAGGTTTACTGCATTCTTTTCTTATATCTGTGGTTGTTTGTCAGTGTAATTATTCAGATTTTCTGTTTATTTAAAAAAAAAATACTGTTATTCTTCCTAAAATATATTTTTACCTTATCTCTTTAATCTTTTTATTTAAATACCTACTCCTCATTAAATAAACTGTCCCTTTTGCTTGTATTTTAAATAGCTTTACTCCTACTTCTAATGCCCTTTAAAATAAATTATTGCTTGCTCTGTAGAATGCCGTGTCTGTATCACTGTTTGCCTACATACAGAGTAATTTGGCACTGAGCAGACTTGCCTGTCTGAAAGATATGTTCTGTCTACCACAAGGTATTGGGCTTGATGCAAGAATTAATGGAGAGACTTGTTTTGTGCAAATGATCAGGATAGAGAGGCTTTCAGTTTTCTTCTGGTCTCAGTTCACGTGAAACAACCTTGCTCTGAAATAATGTGTTACTCAAAGTATGACCAACTTAGGCAGCTGTGTGGAATTTGAGAGGTCCCCTGCAAAGCAGTAAGGATATGTCTGCCTGTTGCTGGGTTAGAGGTCTGTGGGCTAGCTTGGAGAGGGCTGATGCTGTTCTTCAGCTCGTTAGTCCTGTGCAGAACTAAATGTGTATGAACACAAGGTAGCTTTCCTTAATTTACTGGGGAAGGTTTTTGAGACTGTAGGACTTGTTACTACTGCAGTGACAATCTGGGATGTATATAACACTGTGATACAACAGTTGCTATTACCCTGAAACTATGGGTTTTGACTCAGAGGTGTGGATGGTATGAGACGCTCACCTGTAATTTACTTGCTGGGTGAATGATGGAACAAAAAATAGAAGAGGTGGATTGAGGACCCATGTTAAAAATGCAAGGTTCTAACCCAGGTACCTGCTTTCCAGAAGAGTGTTCCAGGTTATGGCTGTACCTGGGATTAATACTGAACTGATGTCCTTTTACAGGAATGCAAGATTCACGGAACTGCTGATGGATCATGATTCTGTGCAAGGATAGGTCCTGGGTTCACTCCCTCCTTCCATCTCTTTTTGTTTTAAAAATTCTTGTATAATTGCTATAAAATTCCATCAGCCATGAATGTTGCATTCAGTGCTGTGTTGTCCAGCCACTGGCTACTCCTAAAAGATCAGATAGCTCCAAGGAACCATAGCCATTCTCTGTCAGGATTGTGTGCATTTAAGCCCCATGATTGTATGAAAGCTGACGCATGCCCAGCAGCAAGAAAGGCTGGAATTCCCACTGGCTCTGCAGAGG
>JANHGO010000001.1:37491989-37543947 GCA_024606505.1 Aquila spilogaster | reverse complement strand
AACTCTTTAACTCCCAGTACCTTAAATGATGTTATGATGTGGAATACCGATAACAAATGTCATAAAACCATGACAAATACGCACTAGGACAAGTGGTATTAGTAGCTACTTTTGTTTCTTCTACTTACTGGTATTTATGCATATACACATGTTTAATATCCTTTTTTTCTTTTCTATACCAATTCTTTCACACTTCTCTAGCAGACAGTCAAGTAGCCATGCAGCCTTTTCACATACTCAAACACACATGGAAATCTGTGACCATGTTCAGATACTAATAGGAAAAGTAACGTGATCAAGTACTCTGAGCTTGATCTTCTACCATCCCTTTCTGTTCAGGGCCTGGCACCCAGCTGCCCCAGAGCTGTGGAAAGCAGCATGCAAGCCTACCCTTGGCACAGACTTGAGTGAGATGTATGGAAATAAGGGAAGTTTTTTCCAGCTCTGATTTATTCTGAATATACTGAATAGAGTGCTATGAAAAGGCACAAGACCCAGATAAACACGGATTCCCATTCAGCTCCCCTCTGCACTTAAGCAAGTGTGCAAGAGGATAATAAAAAAACAAGCCCTAAATGGTTGCTTGTAGGAGTGAAGTGTGAAAGTGCCTTTGCAAAAGTGAAACACAGTATCACAATGCTTTGTGAGCATTAGTTGAAAAAGCATATATTTTGTTTGCTTGTTCGCGTCTTTTACTCTTCCTAAAAAAAAAACCAGATGTGCTTATTATGTAGTGTAGTAGCAATAGTAAAGAGAAAACTCTTTCATGTTTCATGCACATTTGAAATGGAGCAATTTATTTGCAACACCCTGCTCTGCCTAGAGGTCATCCTTTATTGTAAAATAACAATGTCTAATTCATACATTAGATAAACATTTTTCTCTCTCCAGCACTCCTTTCTTTGCATTTGGTATTCTGCCATAATTATAATCTATAGAGAACAAAGCTGGCTCAGCTTTCTGTTTGGTAGAAAAGAGCAATATAAGAATCACTTTGGGGATAGCTGGAAGGGATGGCACGAAACAAGAAATTCTCTGCTTCCCTCTCCTTGCCTTGTGCTGCTCATTCCAAGCTAAGGTACTCAGTAACAACATCCCAAGTCAGACCATATATTTGCATCTCCTTAATTCCTAGTATCTGAAACAGTGACCTAATAAACCACGTTTTCTTTTATCGTAATTTATGTTTAATTACTCAAACAAGTTGAAGCAGACCCAATTATATTAAACATAATAACAGTGATAGACCCACGGTGGATATTTAGAGATATTTATCTTGTTCTCAATAAAAAATTAAAAATGTTGTTAAAACATGATTTTCTCCTGAAGCAAAAATAGTTTTGGTCTTTCAAATTGACAAAGAGGATCACAGACTGTGGTCTCCAAAGTCTTAAGCCAGACCTTTAGCCACTTACCTGTTTTCTTTTTTCATAAAAATACTAGCATTTCCTATGGATGTATGGGCATATCTTGGCAAGGTAACCATTAGGTTTCTGGTATAAATTAGCTGACAGTGTAATCTGAAAGATTCTTACATGTGAATACTCTCTGTGTAGAATATATGTAGATTTTTTCATTAAAACTTTTGTTTATGAGGAAGAAAAAGCTAACTAGCTTTTAACACCTGGTGCATTGCCACTCTCAGGCAACTGGAAGTTTGCAAAAATGTTAAATATGTGAAAATTGTAATGAGGTTGCTAACACTTTCATAGGTTTATCTTCAGATAAGCTTGAGCCTTTAATTCCTTTCAAAAAATTCATGGCTCCTTATTGCAAATATTTTGTTTGTAGAAGATCATCTGTCCAAATACACTTGGGTCAAACAGTGCTCTGCATAAGGTATCTAATGGATTAATATTGTCTGTTGGAATTAACATTGTGATGAGTACTGTAAATAACTATTGCACTCTCCCTGTAATTCTATTTTCACTCTCTCACCAGTCTTTACTCTTCAGCCTTTCAGCCACATGCTTGACTTTAGAATGGGAGACTCTCTCATTAGAAATAACTACAAAGCCAGCATTGTTCCAGTTTTCACATGTGCTTCTAGAGTAAATACATACATTCCTTTAAAATGTTTAAATGTAAAGACTAGAAATCTTTTCAGCTTTATGCCTTTTGCTTTCATGCATCCATTATGCTTTTTTTTACATATTGCTGCTTGTAGTTTAAACAGTTTTTTGTCAAAGTTAAACAACAAACTGAGCAAGAGGTTAAGCAAGGTGTCATGTGCCAGCCTGGTATGAAACTTCCAAGGATGGGATCAATGAGCACAAGCATGTCCTAAGATAATTGGCTGAGAACTATAGTAGATGACTTCCTTTTCAGATCTACTAGCTTCTCTGAAAAGTCAGTTATGTGGTTATTTCAACAAAAAGACATTGTTGATGCAAGTTTTGTTCTATATTGCAGTTGTTTATCACAGTTTCAAAAGGCACACCTTACATCCAATAGCTGTGTGTGATTTTATCTTTTATTAAAGTTGATCTATGCTTCTACATGGCCTGTTGTGGCTTACAGTAGAGAGAGTGCAGCTAGCTGTAGATATAGAGCTGTCATTAGTATAACATGGTAAGATCTAGGCTATTGTCCAAAAGGAATGTCTAAGCACTGTTAAAACAGAAAGCTATTTGCAGTCACTGCCATGTTTCATAATCGTGAAATCCAAGAACAACATAATGAGTAACATGATCTGAAATCATAATGAGGATGGGAATTTGAAAAAGTGATAGATTAACCAATACTGTTACAGATTTATTTGGCTATTAATCTGTATGCAAAGTGTTTGTTTCCCCTTGATTATTAAAAAATCCCAATTACATTCTCTAATGAAATAAAATAATAGAAATTTAGACTAGAAATTGGGAAAAGCTTTTTTTTACCAGATGAATAGTGCAGCAGTGGAACCCATTACACTCACAAGCTGTGAGATCTCCATCCTTGGAAATTTCCAAAACTCACCCAGACAAAGCCATGACTGACAATGTGCCGATAACAATCTCAGAATAGCAGGTTGGCTAGAATTCTCTGAGGATTCTTTCCACCAGTACTTCTGTAATTACAGGGTTTAAAAACAACCATTTTTATATATTGGGTAAAATACAAACAACAAGTGGCTAAAAAAATAAATAACATAGCAACTTGTTTGAGTACATTTGAGATAATTTGTCCTAATTTTTATGGGGAGCTTGGCATTTCTCTCTATGTAATTAACATACAGATGTAAATGAAGAACTCTAAGAGACAGCATTGAGGGAAGCTATATGTATTTATTAGTGCAATTATATAAAAGAAACAGACTTAATTCTGGGAAGAGCAGATGGAATGCAAGTATTTAAAAATCTGAGTTTGCACAAGCAACTTGCAAGCATCATGTTCATAAGCTTTAAATGCAACTAAACTGGTATACAGGAATAGGGAAACTTCATGATAATTCTGTTAAGCTCTTAGACGCCTGTATATTGATCTACTCCTTTTACATGTACACACAGAAAAAAAACAACAACAAATGGTGTTTTTTGAGCACTAACTCCTCAGACTGTGAAGGTTTGTCAACACTCTTCTTTGTTCACATAACAATCAAATAGAATAATTGGAACTCTAAGGAATGATTCCACTGATGCTGATAGCTAAGCTTGTCTGTGAACAGAAGCATCTGAACTGTAGTTGTAGAAATATTTTTAAAATGTGCTACCCAAAAGTAAATTGCAGCGATACGGACAGGAGAGTCAGTAGCAGCCCCTTAGAAGAAAGAAAGGGCCCAGAATGTCCTACACCATGTTCTGCAAAATATACTATAACAAATGTGCAGTGAAATTCAGAAGATCTAGGCTGCAGTATTCCTCTATAAAGCAAATTGTCTTTTACAGACAGTGGCTGCCTGTGCCTCAATGAAACAATCAAATAAAATTTTGAAAAGCATAGCTGAAAATTTTCCCCAGGGAAAACAAACTGAAATCTGTTGGACTGGTAAGTCTCTTGTTAGCCAGTTAAATCAGTCCTTACTAAGCCAGATCCTCAGTATGCCAGGATCTTAAGTTCCATCTGCAAACCACCAAACAGGAAATTGCAGTTAGCAAAGCATAGATTTAACATACTTGCAGTGTTTTTCTTAGGAAGTGAGGTGGGTATGTTGTTCCTAGTTTCTAGACAAATCTCATAGGAAGCCTTAAGTAGGGTTTGCTACGTTCCTTTTGTCTGAAAGTGAGGTAAGCACTAAGTCTTCACTGTGAGTGATAGTTGAAAAAAGGATCCTAATCTCCTACCAAAGTGATCGGAAGAGCAATTAGACTATTCTTGAGAGTTAATTAACCAGAGACAAATGGGACAGCTCGAGTATAAGCTATTACTATGCTGTCCTATTCACAGCCTGTTGAACAGCCTGTTGAATATCTCAACCATTGTAAGTCTTTTAGAAAGCACTGTTTTGTTTTGAACATAACAACTGGATACATAATTAATTGTTGTCAATCAAGCTAACATTCATGTTCATTTATTGAAAATACATGTTATAAAAGAATCATCTGAATGCCTGCTCCCATGGGTCCTGTGGAAGCTAGCCTTTATTTTATACCCTCACCCCTTTTTATTTTTCAACAAAGCTTATCAGTAATAGTAATTTAATGTACATCTTTCAAAACAATAGCAAAATGCGGTCCAATAGTCTCTATTGATTGATCTAATCCTTCTGTTTATTTAATGGTGGGTTCTTTGAAATATGTCTCCAGTTTCACTAAAGAATCCCAATAAAAAGGCCATTAGGAAACAGCTAATCAAAATGCCAGATCTGTAATATAGGCCAGGACACACCTCATGGGCGTAGGTACTCAGCCTCACCTGTGGCTAGTGAGCTTACCTGCTCTCAGCTGTTCCTAAGGGATTAAAGAAGCAAGTATGTGCCTCAGCCAAGAAGGGAAATGTCTGGAAGTGCCTCAGTGAAAGAAGCAGGGCTCCAAAAATGAGATGGCTTATTGAAAAGTCTAATTTTCTGTAATACCCTTGGTCAGTAGAGTAAATAAGTTAGAGTTTATAACTGCGTCAAGCTCTTAGCAAAAAGGTGTTTGATGCAGACTGGATGTGGTGTTCCATAACTTCCTCTGTACAATAACCCAAAGATTACCTTTCAAAAAAAATAACAGTAACATTTAAATTCTGATCTGAAATATGAGTTAAAAGTCCCTCATGTCTAACTTCCTCTCTGTGACCTGGGAGATAATGAACTATTTTTCTGTCTGCTGTGGGTGGCCAGTGTCCTTATCACCTTTTCCTTTGGTAACTATGGAGCTGAGAATCACTCATTCCTTTCAAGTTGTATAATTCATTAGCTGAGCTAAGTTAAATGCACAGCAATGGCTTTCAGCTAGCCTTGGAGTTTTACTTCTATTTTGGATCTGCTGAAGAGGTTTGCTGTTTAAAATCTTATCTCCCTCCTCCCCCACATGTAAGCTATTACGAGTCACCTGGGCTTCATTTAAAGGTTAATGCCGCTGAGAAAGAGACCCCACTCTCTTTGCTCAGAGTCATGCAGTGCTGTGCTCTTCACACAGTGCTGTTTGCTGGCTTCCTAAAGAGGTGACTCAGCTACAATACAGGCTAAGGTAGCTCTTGACTTGTTTAGCACAAAAGTTGTTGTCTGCGTGTCTTATCAATTGTGGTTGTGGGATTTTAGTAGAGTACACACAAGACCATTATTTAACGACTCAAACGTATTTACAAGCAGGCTGCAGTCGTCTTCCAGCAGTTTAAAAAGGAGTTATCTTGTTTTGAGCAAAAGATTGTATGTACCTAGTAGTTTTAAG
Source organism: Aquila spilogaster (assembly GCA_024606505.1). Classification (NCBI taxonomy): domain Eukaryota; kingdom Metazoa; phylum Chordata; class Aves; order Accipitriformes; family Accipitridae; genus Aquila; species Aquila spilogaster. Next base: position 37,538,149 of record JANHGO010000001.1, on the reverse strand, counting down.
GACATTTTGAACTGTCTGAGCCCTGGACTGTTATACAAATGTAATTATGGTAACCCATCTTTGTCTATATTATTTTCTGTGCTCTTATTTTATGTACTTTAAAGCTTTAGTGCAGTTCAGCACATGTATGGAAGATTTAATTGCCTATCAATGATGTAAAATCTTCAAAACTAATGTATCGAGCGCTTTATTATCTTCAGGCAATTTCCAGGTAATTAGTTTTAAATATGAGGCCTATTCAACATTATGCTTGTCACAACACAAACCCTCTTATTCTTGAAGTAGATATTTAAGCTAAGTGGGCATTACTGTTTTGGGTTGACCTCAGCTGGCTGCCAGATGTCCACTTGGCTGCTGACTCACTCCTTCCTCCTTGACAGGCTGGGGGGAAAATGTAAGTGGAATATCTTGTGGGTTGAGCTAAAGACTAGGAGGCTGCTTACCAACTGCTGTGCCAGACAGGACAGACTCAATGTGGGTAAGATAAATTGAATTTACTCTTACTTAAAAAAAGAGTTGAATGGTGAGAAACAGATAAAACCAAAACAACATTTCCCTCTAATACAGCTTTCTTCCCTGCTGCTCACCTTTACTTCCTTGTTCTTGACTTCTCCTCTTCCTCCTTGATGTGAGGGGCATGGGTTATGGTGAGTGCTGCTGCCAGTTCATAACAGCTCCTTTCAGCTGCTCCTTCCTCCTTATGCTTCTCCCTTACTCCAGTGTGGAAACAGTTCCACAGGCTGCAGTCCTTCAAGAACAGTTTCAACATGGGTGCTCTGCCTGAACTGCAGTTCCTTGGGGTAAGCCTACTCCAGCATCAGTCCCCCAGGGGCTACAGTTCCTTCTGGGCATAGTCATCTGCACGGAGTCTTATGTAGTGTGGAAATCTGCTCCACTGTGCTCCTCTTTGCAAGCTGCAGAGAAATTTCTGCTTGACAGTTCACTTCCATGGGCTGCGTAATCTCTGTGCTGATGTTTGGAGTACCACTTCTTCCTCATTCTTCTCTGACCTTGGTGTTTGCAGGATTATATCTCACACTTTTTTTTTTTCCCAATAACTCTCCTTTCTAGCATTTTGTTCTTTCTCAAACAAGCTTTCTCCGAGGTGCCATCATTTTGGTGGGGCCATTGGAGCTGGTAGTATCCGACTTAGGGCAGCCCTGCTTCATGGAGGAGCCCTTCAGCCCCCCCATTGCAAACACCTGGACACCTGCACATAATACTGAGAAAGCTGTGGAAAATAGGCAAGTTCAATCTTGCCGATGGTGCTGTTTCTTGTAGAAGGAAGTTGGCATTCTTCCTCCAGAAGACATATGCATCCTTTTTATTTTCTTTAGTAATGTAATATGAACGTGTGCTGCTCTGTAAGGATCAGCTGATGTTTTCTGTTATGTACAATATGTGCTGGAAAAGAACAAAGGCACAACTCTTCTATGAGTGTGGAAAAATGTGGAGAAAGATCTGAGAATGTATTCAGACTGGAGCAGTAACCTGATGTACGCGCTCAGCAACTAAGCTTTCCCCCATATTAGGAAGTGGAGGCTGCTGGGAGTTGTGGAAATCATGTTTTCAACTCATTGTTAATATGAGAAAATTGAAGAGACTGTGTTTGGAAACTGAGTTATGGAAAAAACATTTGAAATACAATATCAGAGGTTCTGTCCCAGGTGGACTGTACAAGAGAGAGAGGCTAAGAAAATCTGACTTCTATTTTAATTGAAATGAAAAATGTACCAAGATGACATAGTGAATTAAAAGAGGTATTAAAATTTTTGAAGACAGTAATAAGTTTTGGAAACAAGTTTGGAAGGACCAGACTCTTAGTGTAGTGCTGTGTTCCTCTGATCTGCAGCAAAAGTCCATGGCAATCTGAATACACAATAGCAACAGAGCAGAAGAAAAAAATGGCAGTATGTATCTTAGTATATCTCATATATGAGATTGTGAAATCAAGCAGAATAGCAAGACCCTTTGAAGGTCAGATGAACATGGCAATTTGGGAGAAAAATTGATTTGATGAGGGTCATTCCCATATCAAGAAGTCCATGGATTACCACTATAGGCAAGCTAGACAGGTTTCTAAGTTTGAATGGATGCTTGGTTTGATTTTTCTCTTTTTAATGGGATTTCTAGGGTTTTCAGGACACTAAAGATGAGATTTCATAGAATCGTAAGGGTTGGAAAAGACCACTAACATCATCTAGTCCAGCCATCATTGCTGTCATGTTGGTAGAGCTTTTGCTATGAAAGAGCTGGATGAATGTTGCTTGGTTTTCTGGCGTCAGAGAGATGGATTCACTCTCACAGGCAGTGACTTCACGGCCTTCAACTGTGAAATTTTGTGCTTACAATGTACTAAGATAAGTTCTGTAGAAAAGCAGGTGGTGGTTGCTGCTGCCTTGAACATTGTCTCATTTTCCATAAGTCTCTTAAAGATGTTCTGTAAAAGTTGCTCTGAACAAGAATAGTATTTTCTATGGGGAGTATCAGCAAACAAGACCAGGAATATAAAAAGCTGGCTGTCTACTTTCATCTTCGATTCAATTTACCTATCCCTTTCAGAACACTTAATGGTGCTGGGCAATGATGCACATTCAAAGAAAAAGAAAAAAAAAAGAAGGCAGGATAGAGAAAAGGTGCTTTTTTTTTTTTTTTTTTTCTCCCAGAGCTCATTCTTTCCATGGCCTCAAAATGAAGTGAGAACCACTATTGAGTGAGGAATCGTGCCCTGTTAAGAGAAGGATGAGTGTTTTAAAACTAAAGCTGTCAACCAGGCTTAAGCTGCGGTTCAGTTGTGTTTCTTTGAGGCTTGCATAAATGTTGCCTTTCAGAGAAAGAGCGTAGGTAGTTATTTTCAAGACGCTCAGTTCTCTGGTCCAGTTCACTCGTGTAGCTGTGCAGGAACAGTCCATAAGCAGTACAATCTGGGAGCAATCCCAAGGGGGGAGAAAGAAAGGGAAAATATGTTGTTTAAATTAGTTTAAGCAGCACTGAATATGAAACCACAGATTTGTGTTGCAATTGTTGGAGTGGAGGGAAGTCCTTTTGTTGCCAGTTTAGCCTGTTTGGCAATAGCCATGGATAAGGAGAAAACTATTCATTTGGATGAATGTCAGAAATGACCCATGTAATTAGGAGCCATGCTGCTCTGATCAGCAGCTTTTTCCACATGTCATTGTTCCTACTCACTGCTCATTTTTCTCCCCTGTAGGTAATGCCAGAAGTAGTTCATGTGCCTTGTACTCCTTGTAATTAATGAATCTTTTCTGGAGAAAGAAAAGCCTCAACTTATTTGCTTCCTATGCCTGTATGACATTTCTCTTCTCTGGCTCATCACCTGCTTGACTGGGAACATGTTTGATATTAATATATTATACCATCAATCATGTATATGATTGTGTATATATATATACATATATATGTATGATTATTCATGTATATGATTAGAATTCTAGCAATGGAGAGGAGTGTAAAATGCACTTAGTCTGTACAAGTGAAGCAGAATTTAGTAATTTGATTAAATATTTATACATTTTGAGGTATACTGCATACTTCTCTTATTTCTGTGGTTTTGTCAGTCCAAGATTTTTTCATTATTCAGAATTTGTTTATTTAAAAAAATACTTTTACTCATACCAGAATAGATTTTTTTCATTAAGTGTATAACATTTTTATTTAAACATTATTCTTCATTAAATATACTGTTCCATTTATATTTATTTTAAAATGACTTTTCTTCTACTCTTAATGGCATTTAACATAAAATATTCCTTGTTCTGTGTCTACCTCACTGTTTGCTGACATACTGAGCAACTCTGATACAGAACAGACTTGCCTGTCTGAAAGATATGTTCTACCTATCACAAGCCATTGGGATTGATGCAAGAATTAGTGGAAGGACTTGTTTGTGCAAATGATCAGAATAAATAATCTCTAAGTGAAACAACATTGTTGTAAAACAGTGTGTTACTCGAAGTATAATCTACTAATGCAGTTGTATGGCGCTTGAGGGGAAATTGGAAAATTCAGTATGGTCTCCTGCAAAACTGCAAGGCTGCCTGTTGCTGGATTAGGGTCCTGAGGGCTAGCTTGGAAAGGGCTGTGTATTTGTGCTCTGTACATCTGTGCAGTGTAAGTGAGCCAGGGGGTGCTTTTCCTGAGCTAATTAGTCCTATGGAAAACTAAACATGTGAGAATGCAAGGTGTATTTCATTAATCTGCCAGAGAATATTTTTGAGACTGTAGCACTTGCCATTCTTACTGCAGTGAGAATGTGGGATGTACATGATGATGCTGTGATGAAACAATTGCTATTACCATCAAACTACACTTTTTGAATTAGAAGTGTGGAGAATATGGACTTTGTGCAGTTACACTTGCAGTGTAATTTACAGGCTGGATGAAAGAGGTAACAAATAGAGGAGGTGGGTTGAGCGCCTGTGTTAAAAAGATGAGGCTCTAACTAATCCAGGCATCTGCTTTCCAGGAGAGTAGTCTAGGATATGGACATGCCTAGGATAAATACAGAAATGATGCTGTACAGGAAAGCAAGAATCACGAAACTGATGATGAGTCATGAATGATTTTGTTACATTTACAGGTCCTGGGTTTAGTCCCTCCTTCCATCTGTCTTATTTTTAAAAGTTCTTGTATAATTGCTGTAGAATTTCATCTTCAGTTCTGTGTTATTCAACCATAGTGCACTCCTTAAAGATCAGGTAGGTTCATGGAATTTAACCTCTCCCCTGTCAGGAGTGTATGAATTTTGAAAGATCCAAAGTAGCCCAGAACATGATATTAGCAGAGACTATTTTGCCATTGTGGTGGTAGGTGGTTGTTTTGTGAATCATTTTGTTGAAATTTCACTTTTGGAAAGTCCTATGTACCACTCCTTTCAACACTTTAGGATAATTTAATGTATTTAAGTAACTTCAATGTGATTTTTTTTTGTGAGAGGGGGAGACTCAGATTTTTGCATCATTGTATTTTCCTCTAACCATGGTTTTTCTCTAACTCAGCCTCAGTAAGACAATATAGGCAGGAAATGGCTGTGATGGGGTTAGTGATTTTAAGAATTTTGGCTTTAAAAGCTTCAATATTTTTACATTTAAATCAGAACTTTACTGTTTTCATGTCAATTTTTCCCAAGCAATAAAAATATTCTAAAAAAAGAATCTTTGCAATACAAGAAAATGGCAAATAATTTATTAGAGTACAAAATATAATGAAAAAAAAAATGTGAGTTTTATAAAAGATCAAGATACAGTGCAAAAGTCACAAAGTGAGTAGTCATGAAAGAGATGACAGATTTCTGGTATCTTTTAAAAATAATCAGTTTGTGATTATGAAGTGAATTTCCATCACTGGTGTTATTTTTCAGAAATACCTGCAGTACTTCAGAGTCAGACTTGATAAATGGTTTGAGTTACATCCTGTGTACTTTACGTTCCCAAGTCTTATCAGGACTGGAGGTTAGGTGCAGGTGTCCCAAATAAACCATGTAAGAAGCCAGCTCTGAAATGTCTGATGATGGAAAGCCCCTACCCCACTCAGTGCTACCTCTGTCCAGTTTGCTCAAATAATCAGAAGTGCTAAAGCTCAGATGCTCTTAGGAGTTTTCACCTTTCAGAAAACTAGAGTTGAGATGGTCATTTAGCATGAGCATGATGCTTTACAACATGATTAGTGGCAGTCTGGTCTTGAGAGTGAACTGAGATCCCTGCTTATTGCACAAAATGAATGTGCTCTGAGTATAAAAAAATTATGCCAGGACTTGACTAGACAGCCTAGAAATGCCTTCATCAACTCAGGAAGCTTTCATGAACATTGGATTTTATTAGTTTGTTTTTGTTTAAAATTCTGAAATTGATGTATGGTCTGTGAAACTCACTTTTAAGAACTTCAAGTACTAGGTTAACCTGCTGATCACACATAGCTGAAGTAGCTTGCTGTGTATGAAATGGCATGGACAGAGAATTGCTCTCATAGGTCACGAGTGGGACAATGATACTGTAGGACAGGGCAAGTGTCAGCCATTAAAGCAAGATAATTCTGTGCTGATAAAGAAAAAAGACTGTGAAGGGAAAGCCATCATGTTGGGAAAAGTAGGTAAGAAGTTGATGATTTTGGCAGGAAAGCTGCCAAAATTGGAAAAAAGAGGAAAAAAAAGAAACTTTGTGGAAACATCAAAACCAGAGCTATTCCTATGGTAGGTTCATCCAACCTGTATCAGAAAGAAATTGATTTTGTTTTATTTCTTGTACAGTTTTGTAGAGGGTCAGAGGATTGTGAAAATATATAAGAGATAAGTTGCTTTTGCAAGCTCGTCTACCAAGACTCTTTGAACTCTTTTTGTTTTTAGACACTTACTTTTGGACAATGTTATGATAGTATTATGGAATGTCACCTTATCCGTGAGGAACAGACATTACTTACAGATTGAATTGAGTAGTCAGCAAATATATTTTGAACCAACTATTAAATGGTGATACTTTTGTTCTAAATATACTGTTTTGATTTCACAGGTGCCTGCATAAATATCACCAACAGCCAGTGCCAAATGCTGCCATATAACTACACCACTCTAACTTCAGTTCTTTCCATTGTCAAAAGTATTGAAATGGAAAAGTTCCTGAAGTTCTTCAGTTATCTCAGTCGTCTCAGCTGCTATCAACACATCATGCTGTTTGGCTGTAGTCTTGCTCTTCCTGAATGCATCAGTGATGGTGATGACAGGTATTTGGAAACAAAAATCAGTCAGTAATGAAAGCCAATTGTGGTAAAACACTCTATTAATCAGACAAGTGCAGATCCCAATTAAGCCTATGACCTTCTCACTGTAAAACTTCTGTCTGTCAAAGGTATTCACATTTCTGCCAGAATAAGCCAACTGCAGTATGATTCTATTAGAAAAAGTGTTTCCAGTGTACTGAATGAAAGTGTGATACCAGAGTAGTCAGGTTTATTTTCTTAACAAGAGGTCCAAAATTGTTGTACTTCATCTTTCCAATCTCTGTGGTCCAAAATGAAATGTTTTGTTACAATATAAATGCTTTAGGTATTTGAAACATTGACAAAAAGTATAGTGCATATTAGTTAAATTAAAATTCAAGTCAGTTAAAGCAGGTCTTTGTTTTTAAGGCAACAGTCATTTCAACTATTTTTAGTCTTTTCCTTACAAAAAGTTTATTTTTAAAATACATTTTATGGTATTAGATTAGCAGGATGTATTCAGAGTGACATAAACTTAGGAAGATTAAGAAGTATGTTTTGATTTCTGCATTTACATTGTTACATGGCCTTAGTGTCATAGACATGCACTGTTTTCATTCAGTTTAATTTGAAGTAGAGTCAATGAGTTTAGCAGTGGACATATGGTCCAAAAGGAAAATAGATTTTTTTCTTTTTTTTTTATGTACACACAGTCTTCCTGATGCTTCTGAAGCATGAAAGAGTGAGGGAAGAGTTCTTTCTCCTCACTTCATTACCTGGAAAATTCAATGGAAGGGAATATTGCAATTCAAGAAGCAATTCACTTAATATAACAATAACTAAGAAGCTGAAAGCTCTGCAGTTTAGAACAGAGATAGGATACTTGGGAAAACGCAGTTTTACATTTTAGGTAAGCTGATCTATAACATAATTGCTACTGAAAGTCCCAGTCTAGGCAACATACCTGCCACTTCCACCACAACAGAATCCATTCACCCTGCTTAACTCATTGTATGATCCATTACAATTCTCCTCTTGCCCCAATTCAGTACTACAATCAAATAAATAGAGATGTGAAAGGGTAGAGGTTTCAGCTTTCCTTTTCAATTTATTTGCTGAAGATAACTTTCTTGTGGAACTTACATTATGACAGTTAATTTAAAAAGAAAGAAAATAAGTTGAAGTTTGGAACATGCAGATTTTTGCTGTGGTTTTGAGTAGCAACTAAAATATTTTGAGACTGAAGAGTAGGGATTTTTTTGTATATTTTTTTTCCCACAGCAGCAACTTTCTCCCATTTATTTTTAATATCAAAGATGGGATTGGATTTCCATGCCTAGGTTAATGTCATGGGGATCACAATGCCTCCTTTGATTCTTATTTTAACACCATTCTTCTGGAAACTGTTCTGGACCCTGCAGATGGGTAGGGAAGAATATCCAATGTGAGACTGTAAATGATGCAGGCTTACTTTAAAATCGTATGTCTTCAGAGCATGTCATGGATGACACTGAAAATGAAGGCTGAGGGGCAATCACAGGGAGAAAAGTGAGGGTGGATTTACAGAATGCTGGTTTGTTAAATCTAGCTTGAAAAACATGAGTTGCATTAGTTAGATTGTGTTCTTTTTAAAGATTTTTTTTTCTGTAAGCAGTTGAGTGATTTTAGTGACTGCAGTTTATCTTGTAGAACCCAATTGCAGGCAAACAAGTATTCTTTAAATACAAGAATGAGTTAAAGAAGTGTCATATCTTCCTTTTAGATGTGATTTCCTGTATTTCTGCCCATTGATCTCAATGTTTTTAAAACCAAACTGCACTATTAATTCTTTACTCTTATTTGCAGGATTTATTTATATTAAAAAATGAGGCCTATAGTGTCTCATAATTTATTTCTCTGTTTAATTTGATATATACTTAAATGTTTTATGAAGCCATCCTAGTGTCAATACTTGTTGAACAATGAACCTGAAGCAAGAGGTTTTGCCTTCATGGAATCAGAACATTTTTATTTTTATTTCAATTAGTTTCCTTTCAATATGCTTGTCACTTGTATTAGCAACCTGTATTGACTTTTCTGTGTCAGCACAAACAGGGAATATTTGAAGAAAAAAGGTCATGTCAGAAACTTTGAGGTTAATCAAGATTTATTACTGTAAAATCCAAAAGACCAGATGATTTAAAATAGGTGAATCTCATTTTCAGAGTGAGAATTTAGTCTACACGACTTCAAGAGAAACAGGTATAATACCTGCATAAAGTAATAGTTGAATACTTCCCTCTAGACCTCAGTAATAATTCATCTCAATGAGACAAGTCAAAAGTAAATGAAATTTGGGAATTATTAGGAACATACTGAAGGAATCTGGATAAGCAGAAGAGCCACTGTAAAAAGACTCTGAGGATAATGAGTAGGGACAGCTCCACATGCTGTAGCCTTTTTTTGGAAATAAGATATTTTTTTTTTAACATACAGTATCATAAAACATATGCTAGTATGCAAAACAGTTGTTCCTGACATTGTCTCTAGTTTCTCCTGTGAATTACTGCTGTTTCATCCAAAGTGACAGAGCATCTCTGATAATACTATCTATTGATTCTTCTTTGTTTTATAGTGCAGTTGCCCCAAACTTATGTAAAACATGATTTGACAAATGCTGCTTACACAGTAGAGAAGAAATGAGAACCATGTGATGCTCAGATGTTTATTCTTAGGTATTGTTGAGTGAATCTGTTGGCAGCTTCAGCCGTGGAAGCAATAATTACAACAATATGCTACAAGAAGCAACAAGAAGGGAAGTTACAAACACTAATCTTTGGTATCCAGTATGCTGTCATTATACAGCTTTGTTCTACTGTTTTAATTTACGTCTGTTTCATGTTAATCTTTCATGCGTTCATAAACATTGTTTTAATTATCACTTGAAGGAGATTAAGTTTCTGGGCAGGGAGCGTCTTCAGTGTTTGTGTAACACACGGTGTAGTTAGGTACTGGAATTTCTGAATACTAACACAATACTGTTGCTCTTAAAAATCATTCTTCTTTATCTTACTACGATGAGAATGAGGTGTGGCAGTAAAAAAATAAATCTAAGAAGTTACATTTCAATCCAGCGACTGGATGTACAATCAGCTACCCCTGCTATTTAAAAAAAATTGTATGTAGTAGTATCTTTAAAAAGATGCTTTCCAATAAGGTTGAAGTTTGAAGTAGAACTAGAACCTGCATGAGAATGGTACATGGGAACTTGAAGTGCGTTAAGGTAAAGCTATTATTTGCTCATAAATAGGGTTCTTTATTTAATAAGATTATGAAACTTCTTTCTTCCTGAGTGAATGGATAAGATCTTTTCAATATGACTTAAAAATTAAACTTGCCAAACCTCTCTTAACACAGTCCAGCAGTGCTTCTAAGAAAACTTTACTCTATTGAAAATTGGCATCTTATCACCATGTCTAACTGATAACTTCTGAAATGTTCAAGATAGTAATTTTTCACTTTGGCTAGTATTAGTCTGCAATCTATTGCCACCAATGACAACACTGGTATTTCCTTTGTTGTAAGGAAAACCAATTCTCAGAGCTGTTGGTTATCATTAAGAGTTTATGCTTATGAATTTTACTTTACTGTTCTCAGTGGGCCAGGGGTTGGTAACTCCAACACAGTGCTTGTTTGTTTCTTTATAGCAACCCACTTGCATTGTATTCTGCAAGTTCTACAGATTTAGAGCTTACGGAAAATTTAATGTTTCAAAATTAGTAAAGTTTATAGTGGGTAAACCTGTAACTGTACAATGCACTCATTGAGTGATACTTCCTAATAATGCTTATGTACAGTGAATACTCATGCTTCAACTAAAGGCTTGGTAAAATAGAAAGCTGTGTAAGATCCTTAAGGCCAAAGCACATAGTTTATTTCAGACTGAGTGTTAGGAATAAATTTGAAAACTATGGGTTATCATTGTCTTGCTTTCTTCTAAAAGCTTGAGTAATTCCAGCAATCCCTGGTGTAGAAATGTATTCCAGAAATCAGAACAAATGCCTTCCATTGATATATCCCCAGAGTATTAAATCTTTCAAGGTCAAACTTAATTTAAACTCTGCCAAGAAAACAGTATTTGAGCAACGTAAACAGGGTAATATACTCTCAAGCTAAATTTCTCATGGACTTTTAATTTCTGCATCTGTTTACACACTGCTTCTCAAACATCTTTGAAAACAAAGTTGTGAAATGGTTTACACCTTAAGTTAGGGCTCAAAGAGTCCATCTGAGATCTTGGCTTTTTATCTTGATTAAAATCTGCAAAATTACTTCACTCATGTACAAACATACATTCTTGCTTTTATTTATTTATTTATTCCCTTAGGTTCATTCTAAAGTAGAAAGCAGTGCAATTAAGAGAAAGTGTTTTCTCTGACTTTTTGGGCTCTTTCCTGTAAAGGAGTTTGTCATGTCAGTGTCTATATATAACAGTTTTTGTTGTTACGCAGTAAACTCTGTGGGGCAAATAACAGTAGCCAGAAAAAGGCTCACTGAAAGCTGAAGAGAGCTACATGATCTGTAGGCGCCAGGGGAAAATTAACTAGTGAAGACTGGGTTAGTGGGGAAAAGGTTGTATGAAGCTATAAACAGTTTTTACATGGTCAGTTTCCCTTTGAAGTGTTGGAGATACGGGGAAAGAGCTCATAGTGGGAAATCCAATTTTTTTTTTCTCCTTCTCTTTATTTTCTGTAATTTTTAAAAAGAAAGAAAGAAGAAATGATTCTTTTTCCATTTGGGCATAAAGAATGAAATACTAAGTCCAGAAAGCAAATTTAGAGATCTGTGTGTCAGATTTCAACAGGAGTTGAAAACAAATTTGAGACAAGGAAAATTTCTTTCAAGTCCTTTTAAAATACAGTCAAGAATCAAACTTCATAGGGCAAGAGTTCTCAGCCTGTTGTGTTTTGTATAAAATGTGAATATCAGTGATACGCCTATTTTCTTTTTCCTGCTTCTGTGAACTACCCTCTAGACTTATGGTTTTGTTTCTTCTGCTTTCAGTGAAATTGATTTTTTTTATTGATTTTCTTTTATCGCGGTGAACATTTAGAAGTTAAAAATTAATAATCCTACATAAGAATAATTTCTTAGAGTTTCTTGATACCTTCAGTGTATTTTATAGAAAATGTTAACTGAATTACATAGATCTTGTTCATGTAGCTAAAGAGAATTTTTATATTAGGTCTTAGAATAGGAAGCTGTCAGCATATCTATTTTTCAAAGTCCATATTCAATTGTGTTCAATTGTGTATGAAGTATGTATGAATATGTATGACTTTTGGTAGGTAATTCTACTCTTGCATGTTCCAGTCTTGTTTTAATCTACCTAATTTTAATAACAAAAGCAGGTAGATATGCCAAGATAAAACAGCAGCTGTTAGGAACTCTGAGCAACCAGTCTGATAGGTGACCTGTGACTTTTTGTAATGCATCTGTGCAGAGATGTCGAATTATAGTTGTAAAATTTTGCAATTCTGTAGCTTTTAAGAAATGCTTATATTTTATGCGCTGGTGAAATGACAGTTTCCAAGTCACTTCTAAGTAACCGTATTGAGAAACCCTCCTGGAAGGACATTTAGGATCCCCTAACAAAATCCTATTTGCTCTGATTTCATTGGAATTGTTGGTACTTGATTTAAAAGCTACAGCACTGGTGACAATTTTTCTTACCATGATGTGAGTGCATGGGGTAGAGGCTGCTTTCAGAAGCATATAAAATGGCTACTGATCATTTCCTAAGTTTGGAAATTCCACTGTGGGAATTGTTGCATTCTTTCTTTTTGATGGTGCCTCTACAGACCAAGCAAGTCAGAATGACTCAAAGAGGCTGTTCAGGCTAGATTTTTGAAGATGGCTTTCTGTCAAGGAGATCTGTTCTATTTTTCAGCCTTGAAGCAGAACACTCTTAATTCCAACATTTATAATGTGAATAAAACAGAGGTGATTTTTAACAGATGAAGTGCTCTATATCCAGAGTGTTTGAAATCATGTGTTTTATGTTAAATCTTGCTGTACCTTGTTTTAAAGTCCTTGGGGATGTGACAGGCTGATTAAGTACATGAAAACCCACTGTTGTAAAATCTGTCTGAGTACATAACTGAGTTATAATCCAGACCTTGGTTTTTAATATGTTTGTGGTTCTTGTAAGCACAATTGTGACCACACAACGTTGGAGATCCAGCTAATGAAAAACATGTATTTTCAAATCCTGTCATATAATGAACCCAAAACATAGGGAGAAAAGGAGTGTGATAAAGTTGTATGCTTACCCCCACAACATGTGCTCTTCCACCATTATTCTTTTTTTGTGTGTGTGTCCTTTGCTGTTGTTTTTAAACATTCTACAGAGGAAACTGATGTAACTGTTTCTGTTTAGCCAAAACACTGAACACACACATGCACGCGCACACAGGTGTATTACTTGAGAACAGGCAGACAAGAAGAACAACTGCATGCTTTTTTTCTTTCCTTGTGCACTTTGTATCAGTCAGTGCACAATGTGATAGCTATTTTTTCACCAATGATTGTAATTTTAATAGCGTGGTTTAATTCTTTCAGAAGTAAACTGTTGAGGATACAATTGCTAATGGCAGATGCTCAACGTTTGACATATTGAAACATTTAATAGTAATCCCTGCAGAATTTAAATAGCCGGTTTCAGCTTCAGTCTCTCTTCCAACTTATCAAGCCCTATTTCAAGGTGAAATAGAATTGTCTTAGAGTAACAAGAAAGTAAAATGGATGGCAGGTGTAATGCATAGGGGTGAGGATCAAAGTAGCACCAATGTTTGTTTAGAATATCTGTCAAACAGCAATAAACAATTTCTGTGTACTTTTGAAAACATTTATGTACAAGAGTAAATGTCATATACAGGGTCATGTTTGAAACCATGTTTCAGTGATAGTGATGAAAATAGCTGAATTGTTTTCCTACATAAAATACAATGAATCAACTTTTAGTTCAAACTGAAAATTGAGTAATGGATGGATACATAGAAGAAAAGAAAATCTACAGTATGCAGGTTCAGAAAGTGACATAGTATTTGCAAAGTGAAATGAATTACAACAAATCCTCAAAGCCCAACTCCTGCTCTGACTAAAGCCAACTGATCAAGAAAGATAATTTTATTTTTACTGTCCCATGAACGGAACATGTCCTTCAAGAGATACAAGTGAGACAGTGGAAAATCAGCTGGTTTACATCTGACCTCAAAGAAAGGAATACTCACATATGTCTGAGAGGTTGGCATTGAACATATTTCCAAGAAACAAATGCTTTAAAAAAAAAAGCTTTAAAATGATGAATCATGTTACAACTCTAATAATTAGTATTGCATTTTTATAACAGCTTCCTTTTCAATGTAGCCTGTATTACTCATAAATAGTATTGTCCTTTGTGTGTTATTTCATTAGTATTCTGGAGTTGTTTCTTACAAGGCAGAAAAAAATATGCTAAAGAGAATGCTTGTATTTGCATTGTCCCTTAGAACTCAGACCTTGAAGTCAGTATGTGTGATACTCAGTACTCATCTGTGATCAAAGGCTGAGACAGTGTAGATGTGAGAAACAGAGTACATCTTTGTAAAGAACGCAAGGGAAGATAGAGATAAAGACGTAGGTTTGGTCAAATGCCTATACTTTAAGTTGAATTATATGTTTTCTTATATGACCCTTTATTCAGATGAGTATAATTTTGGAGAGAAAAAGTGCACTAGTTACAATTTTTAAGCCTAACTTCTATAATCACCAGTAGTTTCTAGTGTCTCAAAGTATTCAAGTAATGGAACCTGAAATCTGGTACGAAGCTTGTGTTAATAAGTGGTAGGCTTTGTGCCATGGTTCTTGCAGGCTAGTAAAATAAGGGAAATAGAACAGAATGTTTATTTATTTTAATCTCTGCAACCTATTGCTTTTATGAAGTTTATGGGCCTACAGTTATGCATACAGGAATTAATTCCCAAATTTTATCTTATAAGTTTCAGAAAAATCATTACTCACATGTCCTGAGTTGACACAAGATTGACAGTGAAGTCTCTGAAAGCATTTTTGTTATAGTCACAGCTCAGCTAGTGTTGAAGGTGCCATGAAAGACTTGTACCTGGGGCTGGCGCTGGAGCCACTTTACAGGCCTGCCTCACATAAAAAGTCCTGAAAAGCAGTCTTAATTCAAACTCTTTTACAGTACTGCGCCAGTAGATGGCAGATGCAGTGTAGGGGAAGAACAGATCAGGGACAAAATATAGGAAAATTAGGACAGAAATTAGAAACTGTGGAGAGTATTTTCACCCTTTCAGAGACTTGTTCTTTTCCTACCCATACACAGTGGCTGTTTACAACTACTGACATGTGGTTGTACAGAAGGATGGGATTACTTATGAAATTAATTTAAAAATTTAAAACTAGAAAAGTAATTTAGAGCTGTAGACAATGGCATCCTGCATTGGCCAAAATGATGTTGGTGGTCCATTGGGTATGAAGCTAGTTTTTTGCTATAGTGAATGGCGTCAGACTTGTACACAGCATTTCACCCTCTCCACTGATCTGGTGTACTGGCCGTGAGAATGTTCCCAAATCACAAAATAATCTGTCAAAGTATGTTGCTGGGAGGAGTCAAGGACAGAATAGACTTCAAAATTTGTCAAGAAGAGGAGTACTTTTTGAGATAATTTGGGCGTGGGAATGTCCCTTTGAAAACATATTTCACAGCACTGCCTGGGGGATTTAAGAGAAGGGAAGGAGTCAGAAATCAGGAAGACTGATTATTTTTTGAGTGCATATTTTACTGATTGATTGCTTCCAGCCCAGTTGGTCTAACAATTTTCTGTGTATATTGTCTATTACAAGCTTTGGTGTCTGGTCTCTAAGCTGGGATGTTAACAGAGAATCGCAGGTCTTTCTTACTTTCTTCTATGCATGCAGTATATTATTTCTGATAAACAGATACTGATCATTTAATTAACTGAAATAATCATCTATAACAAGTCATAGAGTGAACACAGCCTTCTTTTCATTTGACAATTTATTATGTGTGCTAGAAAAACTCACTTTGTTTTTACAAAGTGAGCTTTATTTAATTTAATAAAATGTAGCATTCAAGCTTTCAGTAAAACCTTGCACTTTTGCAAACGTTGCAGGAGAATCAATGTTGGTATGGTTTTTTGCATCTGGACTCAAAACCAGAAAAATGTAGGTGAAAGGAAGAAAATCTCTCTAGTAGGTATGAGAACACCATCTTGTGAAGGAGCTAATAAACCAAGAAGTTTTGAATTGAGCAGTATTTAAAGGGTTGTCTAAGAATTCATATACTTTTCAGCTTGTGGTTAGGCTCTTTTAAAGTATGACTTATTAACAAATACTTTAAACTGTCTGCAGAAAAAAAAAAAAAACATGCAGTGAAAAAAAGTGAGAGTTGAGTTAGTGAGACATAAGTCTCTGGTATGTTTCCCTCTCCTGTGAGCAGCTACTTCTGCCTTGCTGGAGGCTGCAGTGGTGAAGCAGCCCACTGCCTGCAGGCTGAGCAGGGCAGGCAAAGCGCAGTCATGGGATTATGCAGGAGGGAAGGCATCTCTCCAAATCCTTTCTCATATCAGAGCCATCTTGAAAGATACTTCAAATTGCTCAGGGCCATTTCCAGAGATTCCATAACATCTCTGTAGAACGTGTAGACCACTGTTTCATGGTAGATTTTAAGTTGAATTTAATTTGGTAGTGCTGCAGAAGGAATCAGTCTTCCCCTATTTCTGTACTTGTTTTTCCCCAGCTCAGCATTGTCCTTTCCTTGTTCTGGTAGGAGTATTCAGTTTGATGATAAATTGGATCAGGATACTGATCTGAATTAAATTGGGAATGAGGGAGAAAAGTGAGGTGAAGGGAGGTTCAGAAACCAGTCTGAGGGGAGAGCTTTGTTCTTTCAATGACAATGTTTGCTCACACCAGCTTAAATTGTTTGTGAAACAACTTCATTGTGAGGAAGCAGTATGGTAACTGACTTAACAACAAATTTCTCATTGATAGTGGTGGATCAAGACAGTAAGTGAATGATAGGAATGTCTGTGATTCTTTAGGATTACTGACAAGACATAGCTCAAAAAGTTTTTGTGTAGGCTGGTACCTGAGGTCTTTCTTTCAGTGGTAGTCTGAAATCCACAGAGAAGCATAATTCTGGAAATGAACATGAAAGTAAGGGTCTGTTTCAGAATGACTTGTGAAAATGGGGAGGTGTCCTTTAGGCATAGTGTTGTTTTGGGGACCTTTATTATCCTGGTCATAGGAATATATAGAGCAGTTGGGCACAGTGTGTAAGATGTGCAAAACAGAGCTGCTTTGTATGTTGGAGTTAGTGCCTTGTATGTAGATACACATGAACACTGTAGGGGAGCCCTGTTTCTAAAGTATACTGAATCTGCTTCCCAAACATGACCTGTTTTGGGTTCTAGGAACAACATCAAGTCTAGAATCTTCAGCTGCAGAGGCTGAAGTCTTAGAACGTCACAATGCTTAAGTGCTCAGTTTCCTTGTGTAGCTTCTGCAGCCCATTTTACTCACCATTATTCAAGAATTTCTGTAGCAATTCTGTGGTTGAAATAACTTTGTGTGAATGCTGTGTTCCGAGGACTTCTGCTTCACTGAGACAGCTTACCTTTGCCAAGTTGGAATTTTGTTTACTCACATAAAAAATCTTGTAACCTGTATTCTTATGCATATTAGGAGCTGCTGCTTCTTTTTTTTTCCCAAAGATGTTTCTACAGAGTAAACTAAATCAGCAATGTGTTCTGCCCTCGTGTGATAAATATCAGGCAGAGAATTTTCATAAATCTGACTTGATTTAGGAGTGGTTTTGGCAGATGGTACGAAATTGTAAAAATAGCTCATATTTGTACCACTATTGTTAGTAATATTTATTTACAGATATTCCTGGCTAAACTATAGCTCTAATGAATTAGTTTACTACATCTCTTCCATTTTCACTGTCATGTTTGAATTATGTGATGAGATCACTAAGAAATCTCAGAAAACAGACTGGCTGCTTTTTTTCAGGATAGATTTTCTCAACTAATTGTAGTTATGATCCAAAGCATTAAATAATTTTGCTAGCTTTTTTTTTTTGTGGTAATAATTTCTATTATATATGGTAACATTTACATAGCAATTTGCTCAGTGTGGGAGAAGAGAAAAAACACTTCTGCTGTACAAGACATAAATCAGGTGGTTTAGATTGTTAGGGTATTGTAAGCTCAACTTTGACATGTGGTGCTGCCATATACAGAAAATAACTACAGGATCGGAGTGGGTACTCCAAACCATTGAGTTTCTGCTTGTTTCTGGTTCCAGGTAGAAATGGCTCCTTGCTTCAGTCAAGTTAGTACATTGTAGAAGGTGTATGTATCCATCCTGATGATAATCATCTGAGATTAGCTACATTGTCTGAAGTAAGTTAACACGGCATGAAGGAGATGCTGTTAAGTTCAGTATCAGCTGGTACAGAAGATAGAAAATTCAGCGGCAGCTACTGCCACCTTTATTCATTTCTGGGTGGGTGAGGGGAGTCTTTTCAATCTAATAGTGTATTTGGATTTTTCCCACTTCTACTTTCACTCAAAAAAACAAATTTGTTTCCTTCTTCTGTCCAAACATTATTCTAGTTCTGTGTGAGCTTTTTATTATGTATAATACACTTGGATATCAGTGATCTGTTCTAGGACTTTCGCAAAAGTAACTCTTTAGTGATCTCTTTATTCTTGCCACCAGATATGACATCTGTTAAGGAACAGTTCATTTCTTGTCTTAGTCAGATCTGTAATTTTTAGAAGAAAAAAAAAGTATATATATGGACCTATAGAACAGATTCTAGTCCAGTTTTTTCCATCTTATTTGGTTCTTAGACTTTCAAGTTCTCAGTCTATGAACAGACTGCATACTTTTCCATGCTGCAGGCAGTCTGTTCAGTATCTCCATCTTTTTCATTCTCATTGTATAAACCAGCCTTTTTCAGTCTCTTGGAAAGGACAATCCTCATGTGGATCATCTGTAAGTGTCACTATCATGACAGCAGATATAATATTCGTGAGTGTGCAAAAGAATTGGCTTTCTGCACTGGCTATAAATCCTTATATTCAGTCCCTCTGAGGCACATGAGTGGGAATCTCCCCAGACAATTCAGCTTCAATCTCCTGCAAACAGTTGGAGCCATTCTTCAGGCTCTCACCTTGAGGGAACTGAACTGCTGCTGCCTTTTGCCAGGGTCAACTCTGAGCTAGATGCTAGTCGTTTCTCAGGCTGTGGGTCCTACAGAGTATGTTTGAGGTTAATTGTGCATCTTTGTTCTTATATACTGTAACCTACTTTAGGAAAACAGTGTACACATTTGACCTGAAAACAAAGTGGGAAGCCAGAAATGTATACGCAGCTAGCTCTGCATTCAGTGCTAAAGTGTTGTATGGAGTTTGTCTCCTTTGCTGTAAGTTCCCATATGGATATAATAGTTTATAATTTTATCAAGAGAAGTAATCACATAAATATAAAATGATCATGCTTTTTCCAGAGTTTACTACCATATAAAGAAATAAATTTCAGATCCAAATCCATCTTTGGAGGTAAAACAGTGAAGAAAACAGAATCTTTTGAAATAACTTGCAAGATAAAGATGAAAACTGAACAACGAAAAAACACATGGCTTTGCCACAGATTGTTTTCATGATTATGTGCAACTGAGTCCTTAACTGCCCATTTGTTTACAAATTCATGAATCAAAACATAGTTTTGAGATTTTTAATGGCTTGTGTCATATAGCTCTATTCAGTAGCTCTGAAAATGCTTCTCTGCACGTTGGAGTATAAGGAGAGAGAACAGAGAAAGAATTCACAAGATGTTCCTCTAAATAAGAGTAAAGCTGGGCATGGATGTTTGTTCTACTGTAGAAATTTTCTTCTGTGACATTTATATTCTGTGGAAATCTTTATTGATAGATAATCCCCAAAAGTATTAATGACAATTAAAACTAACAGCGGCTGGTGTGACTTCATGCAAGCGTAGAAACACACAGGATAATCTCAGTTTCCTTCTTCCCAAAGTTTCAGGATGTTTCTTGGGTTTTTCAGTTTGTTCCCCCATGCCCCAGTATTATCTCGCAAATGTATTACCAGTTGAATTATCATTCTGCCTCAGACCTTACATCTATCATCACTCTGAGCCTCTGTGGCTGTGAATGATACTGTAAATTATCCCATAGTGCTCTATAGTAAGGTTGTAGTATGATTATTATTTTTCTGGTAACTGTGCCAGTTTAAACTTCTTCAATAGATTTGGCTGAATAAGTAATCCAGCAAAATACCATCCAATTTTAACTTGGCTTGATACCTGAATGTGGCTTACTGTGTGACCATAAAAACAATGATCCTGGAACAGCTGAAGGGGCAGAGGTGGAGAAAGAACAGTAATGAAGAGATGCTCAAGACAGCACTGTAACTATAAGAAATATTCATTAGTCTGACTTGAGTCAGGTTTAGTCAGGTAAACTGCAAATGTGACCTTTAGGCAGAGCAGTTGCACAGAACACATGTGTACGCTGAGTGTTTTTTGTGCTGTGTTTTCAGCTGTGGCATACTAACTTATTGATACTTTTTTTTTTTTAAAGTTATTTATCTTCTCTCATTCTAATCTGTAAAATTTCAGTAATTAATTTCCCAGCTTGACATTGCTGTGGTAGTGCTTTGATCTGTGAAGATTTAATGTGTCATCACATTAATAACGTGTGATAGAAAATAACGAGCAGAATTTTAAAAGTTGCATGGAGAGTCCTTGCAGGATTGTTACTTGTATACTTTAATGTTTTTGCTAAAATTATCAATTTTTGCCTTTCTGTCACCAACAGCTTATTCCTGCTTTACCTGTAGCTCTTTGATTGGGCTAATCCAGTTGTCAGATGAGAAAACAGAATACATTTTTTTCCTGGTCACATTACTCTTCAGTTGAATCAGCTACTTATCTGGCTTATTGCATAGCCTACAAACAGATGCGATAGCAAAACTCTGTGCAGAAAAAGACATTTGGGAACAAGAGCTGCATATGCTGCTGCTACTTCCAGAAAAGACATATCACTAGACATTGACCTCAGTGGCTGCTGAGTTTTAGAGCCAAACCTTTGAGTTACTCAAACAATTGCTCCTTGAGAAAATCTCTTAAATTTTGCAGCAAGAGTAAAATAGTTGCCTGGTGGACCTCTCCTCTCCTTAATGCTTCTTGTGATATATTTCTTTGATAATTTCTAGTACTCAAAACATCCACTTAAGCAACTTCAGTCTACTGATTAGACTCATGCATAGCAATGTGATTGCAAATAAGAGAAGTTGTTTTTACAGAAGAAATAATTTCTGAACTCATCTGAAAATGTGAAATGGTTTTAAGTGAGTGATAACAACTAGATCAATGCAGGATTATAATCAATTTGAATTCCAATTGAAGTGAACTTTAAATTATTGGCATTAAGAATATATCAGATCATCTGCTCTCAGGCAGTCTGAAGCCCCTCTGGAAACTTAAAATCAGTTAAGATGATATAGTTAAGAGTATACTGTACTCTATGTAACTGCTTCAATGAATACTTGATATATAACTGTTTTGATGAGTAACTTATCTGAAAATACATTATGCAAATTAAAAAAACAAGCAAACAAAAAAACCCCACAGACTATTTCTTTACCTTGTTTTACTTGAGAACTTATTTTTCTTTTCTTTTGATGCCATACGTTTTTTAATATTGACACTTATATTTTGCTGAAATAACTGAGGTGTGACCTTCTAGGTATGGAGAAACTGCCCATAGATTTAAAAATATCTCAGGTATCTTTTCTTTTATCAAACTTCACCTTCAGCAAGAGTCTTTTCCATGAATATCCTTAAAAGCAAAATTGCACCCAAGTGTGTTACAGCCTCCTTCTATGCCTGCTACTGGCGCCAAATAAATTATGATGAGATTAGCACAGACCTGTCAGTTTGTTTTCAAAATGATTTGTCTCTGTCTAGCAGTAAATAAAGTCTAATCAAGATGGAGATTTTTTTAATCACCTTTTCATCCTTGACTGGATTAAGCAATATATTCAGACTAAACTTGATCATTATCCAGAGATATTAAATTTATGGAGCACATATGATTGAACATTGAAATCAGGCCAAATATTGCAGCAATTGCTGGGTAATCCTGTATTTTCTGGTTTGTCTTGAGAGTTTCTCTTGAGACTATAAATTCTGTTTAGCTTATTTTATCACTACGCAGTTGTCTTTTAGAATTTAGTAATTTCTATATTTCTGTGCTGTGTATATATCCAAACATCTACTCTGCACTATAATGTTGCCTATACATATTATTTCCTGAATATAATATTGCCTGGATGATTGCCTAAACTAAGTGAGGTGAACTCATATATATTTTTTTCATATAGATGTAAATCATCTAATGTGCAAATGAATCTAGAGAAAAAAGTACTTATCTCCTAACACTTTTAGAAACTTTTAAACTGTTTTGTGTAAATATAACTGTACAGAGTTAAATGTTAATATCTTTAAACTGTTATTTGTAAAATTTCTGTTGTGTTGAGTGATCAACATGCTGAAGCACCTTTGGAAATAATGAACATGGAAGGAGGTTGTGGTGAGGTGGGAGGTGACCTCTTCTTCTGCATAACAAGAGATAGGACTAGAGGGAATGGCCTCAAGTTGTGCCAGGGGAGGTTCTAGTTGGATATTAGGAAAAATTTATTTTCCAAAAGAGTGGTCAGGTTCTGGAAAGGGCATCCCAGGGAGGTGGTTGAGGCACCGTCCCTGGAGGTGTTCAAGGAACATTTAAATGTTGTACTAAGGGATATGGTTTAGTGGGGAAATACTGGCAGTAGGTGAATGGTTGGACTAGAGGATCTTGGAGATCCTTGGTGATTCTATGATTCTAATGACCCTGCTATCACTTCTTTGAGAAAACAGGTCAGTGGAATATACTGCCTTCAGATTACAATGTGAGGTCATCAGGTATGCTCCATTGGACCAGTAGGAATAACTTAGATCTAATGAGGTGAAATCACAGCTTATGCTCATCTTCACTGTGATATAGTGTTGTAATGTTTTGTGAGTTTTTCTAGAAAATAAGTTAACTCTAAACATATCAGTCTAAATAAATTAGATGGCTCACATTGACAAATAAGACAAAACAGTAGTTCATTTTAGTTATGTAGCATCTTATTTCTTACTGATATTTTTTGGAACTCAAGCACCATCGATAGGAAGTAGTGGCTTTGCTTCTGGCATTTTCTGTCTTAAGGAACCTCAGTTAAACCACTGGGACTGCTCATGTGATTATATCAATAGAACTTTTAGAAGCAGCGGTTTGGTTAAAAATAATTTGTTAAAAATGAAAAACTTACATCCAAAACACTAAAGGGAAGTGATTGAAGACAATCACTTGCCCTTTAAAATCCTCTTCATTTAGGGAGCTTCTCAGGCCCAAGCAAGAGGCAGTGATGGCTACCACAGTGCTCTTGCTGTGTCCTTTCTTACTGTTCCTATTAAAATAGATTGAGGAAAAAACAGGAGAGTGTTTTAGAACAGCTTTATCTGAAGAGTCATTTCAGGTCAGATAGTAAACCTTCAATTTGGCAGGACAATGTGCAGAACTAATAAGTGGCAGCTCTTCCTGTCAGCAGGAGGAACCATTTGTTCTTGGTTTTGTAAACAGCCAGCTATGTGTTTTCTGGTGCTGAATTTTTGTGCCTTTCAACACATCACAATCTGGCAGTAGAAAGTATTATTTTAGAATATAAGTTCTTCTTTTCAAACAACAAGAAAGCTGCCAACTAGGGATCTGCAAAGAGACAGGTTTAGAGATAAAGACTCTTGTCTTGTGTCTGATAATTTCAATCTTGTATTGTGTTAAAGTGTTTAATGGTATCTATTTTGAACTAGTGGTTTCAAACCTAGTGTATGTAATAAATTCAGTAACAACACTGGCAGCACATTCTTTTTGTTAGATACTAAGCAGAGGAAAGCAAATATGCTCATGTCAGAATACTTACATACTTATGCAAGAGAATATTTTGCTTTCTAACAATTTCTCCATGTTAGCATGGGTGGTCAGGAAGCTCTGGTGGCTTTTTATTTCCTGATTGCAGGAGTTGCTTCTGATATCACACCGCTGCTAATGGTACTGTGTTTTTTCTCTATTCCTACAAACATTATAATCCTAGTGGAAGCACTACATTAAGTGACAAAACCCTTGGGTACCATGGACTTTTTCAGTTCAGTCCAAAAGTCAGGTTGGTCAGTCATAGTTTACACTTGGTGGATTTGTGTTAACTGCTCTCAGTCATCATCATCTTGCTATGCCCAGAAGTATGTTCAGGGAGGACTCATTCCGTGATTTTTTGGGGGGGCTGAATTAAGGTTGACCATTTTGAATGTACCCAACTTGATATTTTTTGCCTTTTTTTTTTTTTTTTTTTAAGTTGAGTGCAGTTCTTGTTTTTTTCAAGTTATGTTTCCATGACCTTTCAAAGATAGAAAAGACTGACCTTGCAAGAGCACTGGCAGCTGTCTTGGCACCCTTAGATGCAGCCCCTTTGATCCCATGCATTCATATGAGCTGTATCAGCTGGTTCTGTATGAGAGTTGTACTTCACAATTAAATATATTTCTAGGTCTCTGTTGACATTTTTTCTTCCACTGGGAGCTGATATTTTTCACTTGAAGCAGTTTTGTTTCCTTTCAAAATGTGGTGCTGACAAACATTCACAGGCAATGCCTTCCCATTCTTGGTGTTCAATGCATAAAAATAAATATACATTTGGTGGAATAAAATATTATATTATTAAGCCAGAGGTATCATTAAGAACATAAAGAGTACACATTAAGATAATGCACTAATCACATTTTAAACATTGTGTATTTTCGAAATTCATTCTTGTTTTCTGAATGACAAAACACTGATTTCAATGTAAGTAAAAAACTGAGATGTATATAATATTATTTAATAAAATAAACCCAGCAATGGATAATAACGCTTTTAAAAAATGACATTTTTACTTGTAATTAGAGCCAGAGTTCCATTTTTCATTATGCTCTCAGGAATATGTGCCCCAGTTTTAGTTGTGCCTGAGAAAACTTTAACTGCTTTAGATGTGACTGAAATATTTTCTGCTCATAATTTGTATGCAATTCCTGCTTTTTGGTTATTGATTCATAAATTATGAATGTGAAGTAGCTTCCAGTCTTTTCCTGGTAAAGTTTTTTAGAATATTTTAAGAAATGCAAAGTGCACTGCAGTAAATTCTAGGAAGGAATCAACACATTGAGAAAACATAATGATAAGGCATTTGCTATTTATATGAGATCTTTTTTACCATTGACATCAGAGTCACAGTCACTGAATGGGTAAGGCTCATAAATGCTGAAAGAGAAGCTGATAAAATGCTTCTCCTACCGTTTTTATCCAATAGTTTTTGGTTCTCTTCGTGAGCAGACACAGCAGACGTAAGTTGTCAGAAGGGTTACCCAATTAAAAAAAATACATATTTTTTTCAAGTTAGTGATTTTTTTTATCAGCTTATGAAAGCATTTAACAGAAGTCCAAGGGAGTAGGTCAGCACAGCTGCAGGGAAGAAGGAGACAAGTAAGCAAGCTTTCTCCTTCATTGTGTCACTACACAATTACATTGCTTCAACTGTTGATGAAATGTCACCTTCTGCTTGTACAGTGCTGAATTTAGAAGTTACTCTGGCTTAATAGAGCCTTAAATGTAGCCTGAAAGCCAGAGCTGTTGTCATCTTCAGTGAGGTAGTGAAGATTTAGCACCTTTTGGTGCGACTCTTCAGAAAGTGAAATTCTTCAGAAGTATTATTACTTTTATTTTCTTTTAATTCAAGATGTGGCTATTTATTAAATAATTCTTTTTGTCTTTGTTCTCTGTCTCTTTTCTCCAGTCGAGGCCTCTTGCCATGCAGGACATTTTGTGAGGCAGCAAAAGAAGGGTGTGAACCAGTCCTAGGGATGGTAAATGCTTCTTGGCCAGAATTCCTCAAGTGCTCTCAATTCCACAACCAAACTGAAAATGACACAACTGCAAGGGTATGCTTCTCGCCACACCAAGAAAAAGGAAGGCAATGTATGTTTCCGTTGTTAACTCTTGCATTATGTTCAATTCCTGTTTAATAATAGGATATATTTTTAATTCTATAGGATTAACTCTGGGATGAAATCGTTGTTCTTGATTATTATGTTAATTCACTTTACTATGATAAAGCCTGATTGTCAGTAAGTTATAGTTTTGCCATACTTAAACTGCTTAGGCTGATTTGTTTTGCATTAGAAATTCTGAGCTGTTTCAGAGAATGAAGTTAGGAGAAAAATAAAAGGCCCTTTGAAAATATTCTGCTGGCAATTATTTTGCTAAGCTCTAGCAATAGCAGGTTAGGCATTTGGAGCAGAAACTCCAAATTTCAAATGTCTCCTTTACCTTTGCTGTAAAAACGAGCCCAGAACTGATGACGATGTAAACTTTTCAAAGAGTTTTTCAAAAACCATACATCTGCTGAAGGCTTTGTGGAAGTCTTTGGAACCCTCTCCACAGAGCTGTCGCTCTGTTCTCTAGATCCAGATTTATTTGAGGTTAGACCTGACTGCAGAAAGCCTGACTTTTTTTCTCATTCACCCCATTGCTGGAGTTCTCTTGCTGGCATCTGAAACTTTACTGCTGATATTCATCATCCCATGAGTTTTTTTAAGTAGCAGAGACTTGCACTGTCCATCAGTAGATTCCAATGTTGTTAATAACTTCTGAGTGATAACAGACCAGAAATAATGATATGATGAAAATAGTTTTTCAATTGTGTTTAAAAAAAAACCTGAGAAGTCATGCACACAAACTACCTTAAAAAATCAATGAGGTTATACAGTGTGCCTTCAAATGAAAAGTTAAGATCTTACAGCCTGGGGTGTATCTCCCTGAACATTCTGAATATACGTAATTCAAAATAGCCTGTAGATCAGATTCTTTGTATCTGTTAGGGCATGTTTTTAGGGGTCATGAAGAAAAGGAGACTATTGTCCAATACCTATCCTCCCCTGTGGGAACATTTGTAATGGCTGACATGACAAAATACAGGAAGAGAGATAGTGTTTTCTTGAAGGTAGAGTGTGCACTGGAAAAAATGAATATTATCCACAAAACTTCTGCAGGGTTCCTATGGGCTTCTGAACAAGTTGCTGTAGTAAAAGCCACTGGGAGCTGTGTTTTGATTATATGAAAGAAATATATGCTAAATATGCTGAAAAATTAGGTCTCATGAGCTTCTTCTGAGAGGAAGCATATTTTTTTTCCATGCCTCAGCTTCCCTTTTGTGAAATGGGAATAAAACTGTCCTTCTTGCTCAGAGGGATGTTGTAACTGTATATATATTGGTGCCTTAGATTTCATGATGATGAACATCCTAGGAGTTAGGAATACTATCACTTTGTCTTTATGGCAGCTTCAAATAATAAATAAGGTATGAGGCTGTAGAGTATATACATAAGTACGGTAAGGAGTTATACAATAAACAATGAGAGTATCTAGCAATGATCAATGAGTGACTAGCATATTGTTAGTTGAGTACACTTGTACTGACTGCATAATGAGATGTAATGCTGAAAAACCAACAGGATATTAGAGACCTGGATTTTATGCATGTATGGTACATGTACTGAATATAAGTTATGATAAAAATATGCCTGTTGTTTCTTGACAAATTATATCTGCCTGAACTTTTGAAAAGTCCCAACATAACTCAACAGTTGAACTTTCAGATCAAACTGGAAGAGATTGAAAGTTTTAGAATATCTTCTGACTAGAATTATATTTTTACTATTTTTTAATGCTAGAGGAAAGCACGTTAGGCTAGTGCCTGGTTGATTATTCTTCCATAATCTTTCTGTTAGAATTTGTATCTCTCTGATAGTAAACTATATAAACTGTAGAAAAGTACAGTGGATGCTTGCTGTTTCTCATTAAAGAAAAAATTTAGAGCCAGTGCTGAAGTACCCTATCTGACAGACTAGAGACCCAGGCTGTGTATTATCAGCTCTGACATTCTGTTTTATAAAACAAAAGGCATTTTAAATTAATTTATTCATGAACTGTTGTGCACGATGTTTGGATACAAATAGCTTTCAAGTAGAATGATCAACTATAAAGAATATCTTGACATTTTTTCACATAAAAGAATGTTTCTGATGTGATTCTTGTTTGACTGAAAAAGGTAGGAACCTGGGTTTCTCCTAGGCTGTTTCTCCTACAGAAATAAATCAATGCTGAAAGTATTCTAAATTTGTATATTTAAAAGCATTTGCTTCTCTGAACACAGCAGAATCAAGCAGCAGGTTTAACTATTCTAGCTCCTTTGCATCTGGTGCTCAGCTCCAAGTGCTCTTCGT
Source organism: Aquila spilogaster (assembly GCA_024606505.1). NCBI lineage: Eukaryota > Metazoa > Chordata > Aves > Accipitriformes > Accipitridae > Aquila > Aquila spilogaster. Next base: position 37,509,949 of record JANHGO010000001.1, on the reverse strand, counting down.
GCTCTTCACAGGACTCAGTTCCTGGAAATTCCAGGAGCATGCTGTTAACATATGGCTGCTTATATCTCAACTTTGTGATTTCTTTTGGGGACTAATAACTCCAGATTGCATGCAGAGAAAACCTTCCCTGCACTCATATGCCTGTCATGTGCTTTCTTATTTGAAGTGGTGTAACTCTCTTGTGGGGCTTTAGTTTTCTCTTTCATTTATCAAAAAAAGAGGTCTGATTACTATACCTACTTCTTTTAGCACAGCATAATCTGATCCAAAACAGTTTTTTTATGCTTTTTTTTTTCTGATTATGACGAAATACTGTACATCCTCTGCCTTTTTTAAAAAATTATCCTTCCTCAAAAAAACCCTTGAACCACACATAACTTTCCAGGCTCCCATTGGAGTTTGACAGATTTCATGGTTAGAATCTAGAACATTTATCCTTGGGGCAAGTAAAAGCTTTCCTGATAAATATTCAATAGCTAGAGTTGGCATTACCTAGTAGATATACACTTGTTTATCTGTCACTGCTGATCTTTATCCAGTTTTTTCTTCCAAAGGAATTGTAAATTGAGTGCACTTTGCCACTATGGAGAAACTTGTAGCATACATACCTGATGAGTCCACAGAAGTATTGAACGTACTGGAAAATCTGATCTGTGTGCTTTTATAGTAAAACCATCTGAGTGTATTAAAATGAATAACAGAGAAAAAGGTGCAATACTGTTGACAGGGTTGCAACAGATCAGATGGCAAGATCAGATACTGTGAAAATTAAAGTTTTAGGAATCCAGCTGATGGTATTTAAGATAGATAGAATAACTGGTTTCATAGTTCAAATGTATAGTGAGTGAATGAAGGAGAAGCATCACCAGGTTTTCATTCTCCAAGTCCAATAATACATTCTTGGGGGCAAAAAATCTCAGAAACATTCCTGGGGCCTGCTATGCATATCCCTACTCACATAAATATTTCAGCTCTGTTTTTCCTTCTTTCAACTGTCACTGTGTTCTTCTGTTATTTTATGTGCTTTGACCAGCCAACACAGCTGGTGGTGTTAAAACTAGAGAGAGAAAAGCAGAGTAGCTTGAATGAAAAGTAAAGGAGCTGACTTGCGTTAACGTGCAGCACTCAGGAAGTCCCTGAAATTGAGTTTTAATGAATCTGGATGGCAAAATTCTTTCAAAAGCAGTACTGAATATGAATCTTCTGGTTCTTTATACAGTGAAATTTTGTGAGCAACAGTGCAGAACTGTCAGGCAGTGTTCATTTTGCAATACACTGAAGAGACACTAAGAAAAGTTTTTTGTTATTCTGTTAAAAAATGATGCCCAAGAGGCCTGAACTGCACTTCATAGCCATGAGATTTTTAATAGATAATACTATTTAAGCCATATAAAAGATACAATGCATTGAAGTTTAAATGCAAAATATAAATTTGATTACATTATGTTACATATTATTTGCACTTCTAGTTCTCAGAGATACAAAAATAATGTATAACAAAGCAAGCCAAGGCTTCCCTTCCAAAAAAACAACCCATAAATAGCTACAGGTTGTGCCAAATCATAATTTTCTTCATAGCATTTTTTTAAGAACAAATTTAGTTTTGTTTTGCAAGATTTCACCTCTCCACAGATATTTTTTGCAGTGTTTCAAGTAATGAGAGTACTTATACTTATATATATGAACGTATATATTAAAGCACATTTTCTTAATATAATTTCTATTTCAATTTCTTCCACGATCAAAATTTCATTCTTTTTGAAGTGAATGCTATGGATTTTAGTCCTAACTCAGATTTAGTGGAAACAGTGACTATCTATTACAAATGCATATACCTTCCTGTTGAAAATATTTTTTTTTATTTGGAAAAAGAATGGAATAAATAATAATAATAATAATAGTAATGAAAAGGAATGATAAAAAAATGTGAACTCTATAAAATTACAAGTAACCCATGAAATTATAGGTAACATTCAAAAACTTTTTTTTATCTTTAAGACTAATTTTTTGTGAGCACTTACACACTGGTTATTGCAGTAGTTTTTCAGATGGATGCAGTCTTTTAATTACATTTTTCTGACTGCTGATAGCCCAAATAATCTCCCTCTTTGGCAAAAACACATTAATTAATTATTGTACATCACTGAATGCCCTGCAGTGTTCAAGGTCATGAAAGGGCTAACTGCATGAATAATTGGAGTAAGATCTTTCAGCCATTTGAAGATAACACCTCAGGAGTTCTTAGCTTGTTTTAATTTAGATAAGGAGTGTTTAGCTGGAACACTACATTGAGAGTGTTAGCAATAGTCATATTTATGCCTATCATTTTACGGTGCTGTAAAAAACAAATACTTAATAGATTTATTGATGCCACAACAATACACTTCAACATAATTTTTTCCTCTACTATGATAATGACATCGCCTTTCCTCAGATTTACCTTTGAGTTTTACAGTAACTCGGCTGGATAGTTCAAGCCTTCTATTGGCTCTCGTCATACTTTACTTTTTCCTGCATAGGCTGTTGTAATGCAAAAAATGCAGAAAATACTTGAGAGTGACTAAATGTTTATAAAGAAGCTAATAATTTTCTTGACCAATTATACTGACCTAATGCAGATTTTATTTTGTCCTGTTTGTTCCAAGCATCAAACACTAATAAAAGTTGTTCTGATACTATTTTTTTCCCCATGGTACCTAGTCTATCTTTCAGGACTTTTCACACTGGTAGGAATTCAGAGAACTTGCTTTGAGAAACAGCTTTGAACATAGACTCAGGCAGTAGAGACTCTAGTCAATACTTGATTACAACCAGGTATTTATTTTTCTATAGCCAATAAGAGAGTAGTTATACACATCCAATACAGAATTTGAGAAAAAACTTTTAAAATCAGAAAGATATTATCTTTCTCCTGTACCCTTGCATTGTACACTACTTGGCAAAGTGACCAGCACACAGCTCGGCAAGAAAATGTAATCTGATGGATCAGGCTCAAAGCGTTACAGTAATGGGATTACATCAGGCTGGTGGTCAGTCACTAATGGGATTCCACAGGTCTTCGTTTTAGGGACAGTTCTCTTATTTGTTTTTATAAATGGTCTGAATACAGAGATTGAACAGACACTATAAGTAAGTTAGCAGGTGAAACAAAACTAGGATGAACTGCTGATTTCCTCATGAACGGAGAGGACTTGCAGAGAGATCTTGACAAATTGGAGGGTTGAGAAATCACCAATCTCATGAAGTTTAATCTGGCAAGTGCCAGATTCTGCACCTGGGTTGGTGCAAAACTGGATATATGTACAGACAGGAGTAAGAGAGACTTCAGAGCAGCCCTGCAGAAAGGCTGGATGTTCTGTTTGACAGCATTTTAAATACGAGTCAGCAGCTAAAGAGCCAGCTGTACCCTGGTATGCATCAGGCCCAGCATTGTCAAGAGAAGGGATTGTTGCTCTCTGCACTGTGCCAGAGGGTGGTTGGTCACTGGAACAGGCTCTTCAGGTCATGGCACCAATCTGCCAGAGTTCAGAAAGCATTTGGACAACACTCTCAGACATGGGGTTTGGATTTGGAGTGACCCTGTGTGGAGCCATGGGTTGGACTCAACTATTCTTCTTGGGTCCCTTCCAATTCTGTATATTCTCTGGTTCTATGCATTCACAGTGAAAAAAAAGACAGAGATGATCTATGTATCTGTAACACTGATACTGATCAGCTGCAAGACCGGAAAGAATGATATAGTTTTCTGAGAGAGAGAAATTTTTTTTGGAATTGTGGTAGTGTTTCATGTGAGAAGACATTCACAGCTGAAGGACACCTTTCCTCCAAGCACTCACTCTTCTGTTAATTAAACATTTTGTGTCTTTCAAGTTATTTTTTTCTCCCATTATATCTGCCTTACTCTTTGCCTACTTCACTTCCAGATTTGACTCTCCCACGTGGCTTTTTAAGCTATTTCACTCTATTGGAAGAGAACTCTTGTATTCTTCCACCACAGGAGGATGGGGTTGTCAGCTTTCCTAACTGTGATCGTGATCCCAGTATCAAAACTTTCTACAGCTGACAGCTACGTGATGCACTATACTGCAGGGTACATGGAATAAAGGAAGCAGGTGATGAAAATCCAGAGGCAAGAGAATACACGGATTCCTCTATGTCCAGCTGTGCTATTGTGACTGTAAGAGTGACTGTATTGAATCAGGTTAAAAGTCCATCTAGGTTGTAATGCTGTCTTCAAAAGCTGCTTTAAAACTACGTGCCCAGAGAAGAATAGAATAGGGGCAATGCTTTTCCAAAATCCTCCTGCGTTTACCGTCTGTTTGAGATTCAAGGACTTCTCAGTAATTTTTGACTCACTGCAATTTTTTTTATTGTTCTTTTTTTTTTCCAATTGTTTCACAAATCTATGTGCATTTTAGTATCCATTGTATTCTGCTGCCAAGAGTTACAGCTTATCTCTACATTATATAAAAAGTAACACTAATTGCTTATTTTAAGGCAATTTTGTTTGATACCTCCTAGTTCTTCCTTAGGATTAGAGGGTCAACATCATCTCCTCTTTGAAAAAAAAAAAATAGCTGCAATTTTCATGGCCATTTTCATAGATACACAGTGCTTAACTGCTACTATGCCTTGAAATGCAGCCAAATAATATATTTGTTTCAGTTTGTGCTTTCTGCAGCTTTCCAGGAACCTGCCTGCATAATCCTTTCTAGATGGCATTCCAGTAATCTAGCTCAGAACAACTGCACATAAATGATCTCGGCACCTCATAGACATTTTTAATACTATAGTGGATGGAGGTAAAGTAAAGCGCTTTTTTTTTTTTTTTTTGGCCACTGGTTACGTTTAATTGGGTATTTTGGAAGGTTTTCCAGACAGGCAAAGGTCTGAAGCAAACACCTGCAAAGTGTTCCTCTGTTAGCAAGGATTGCTTCCATTTCCTTTGTGTTCCTTCCATCTAATATCATACCTTCTTCAGGAGAGTCGTTTGTTTTGCTGCATAAGACAAGGATTCTCTTTTCTATTAAAATCTGATATTTAGAGATATGATAAAATTGTTAACCTTCTGGAAACCTCTTTTTGCACAAGTTTAGTAGAAAATAGAAATTAATTTAATTGAAGCTATCATTCATAATGTGTATGCTCTCCTTGCCCTGAGCACTACACTGACTGGACCAAACATATCCAGTCATGGTCTTTTAGAAGACTGCAGGAGGTGAGATGAACTTTTCTTACAATTCCTTCTGTTTGCTACTGAGTGCTGAAACTTGGAGAAGAACTATGATTATGATTTCATTCTTCCCCTTGTTTACCTTTATTACCTATAATGTGCACAAGAGAAACAGGGAGATGTTTGCATTGAAAAGTGTCTTAAGAAACGGAGATGTGGATTGTAATGGAAATCAGAATGGATAGAAGCTAAATAGGGTAGGGAAGTATTAGGGAGGCAGAATAAGAGTGATTTATGAGTGCATGAAAACACTTATTTCCACAATTCAGAAATAAACGTGTGACTCCAGACTCTTTGTTCTTCCTATCTAAAAAAAATGGATAAATATCCTTGCTGTTTTTCACTTTTGTTCTCCTAGGCCATACTGGCACTTTCACACAAAGTGTTATTGTTGCTGTCTCATTATAAATGAAGATGGGTACTGATGGCAGAGATCAATAAACAAATCAAGGTGGTTCCTCTAACAGTTCTTTTTGATCTATGTCGTATTTATGCTGTTTTCTTCTTCTGTTCAGGAAATTGTACAAAATTCCAATTCAGAAGGATGTAATGTGTCAAAGTCAATTAAAGTAGCCTTTTCATCCTTAAATAGTCTTTCTTGTATGATGAATTACAATTTTTTCTTTATGTGATCTTCTGTTTCATAGGCGATGACCTGATATCACTGCCTATGAGATTAACACTAGTCTATAGGGGCTTAGAGCCCATATTGAGGAAGGGTATTGTTTCAACGCTCCCCTATAATGCTTACTAATTGTAGAAATCAGAAAGTACATGTAAGGCAGAGAACAGGAGGAACAAGAAGAACAAATGATAATAAAGAAAATGTAATGTTATCATACAGAATGAGATTTTTTATCATTATTTTGACAGACCATCTGTCTTTTACTTATTTTGAACACCTTCCTGTAAAGTTAGAAACCTTTAAAATAAATTGCATTAGTAGCCTTCACTCCAAAAACTGTGGCTCCATTACACAAATGGAAAATGACATTTTTGTTGAATAATCAAAGTCATATTCTGCCCAAGTGGGGAATTCATATGGAGATGTAATAGGAAAGATTTTTGAATTATTCATATAAGTTTTAATTACAAACGAAGATTTGTATGTCAGTAGACAAAAGATTGTCCTTTTCCTTGAGGATGATAAAATAATATTTCAGGCTTAGAAAAACATGTTAAAACTATGCAAAGGCATCCCTTGTTGGATACCCTAAGCTCTAGGGATGTGGTTTTGATGTTGTTTTTTTTTTTTGTCCCTATAGGTATCTCAATTCCCTATATATTGAATAGCAATGATGGTTGTCTTCTAGTGTTCCGAGAGTTATAAGGATATTTGAAGAATCCCTCCCCTATAGAAAGTGTCTGTGCCATGACACTGTTAAGTCTTTTTACCTGGTAATGTAGGTAACCTAGACTGGAAAGATCCAGTTGTTGTTAACAGTAACTGGATATTTAATCCAATGCATCTATTTAATGGAAAGAGCTGGTTTAATCTGAAAGTCAATATTATAAGAATTGCTCTGTAGAGGTACTTTTTAGACTGAATCTCATTGATAAACTCAGTCTAGATATCTGTTTTTTAAATAACAAAGTTTAGATGAAAATGCCAGCTTGAAGTTGCTTGAGTTTGCTCAATTTGGAGTTTGTTACCTGAGCGTATCAATTAAAACATCATTTTCTACATATCTTTAATTTCTGCTTATTTCTTTAGCGCATACTTAAAATCTAACATATATTCATTCTTTCCTCATTTCCAGCACTATGTGGAGGAGAGGAGAGTTTCTTGTGTGCCAGTGGAATCTGCATTCCAGGGAAACTGCAGTGTAATGGCTACAATGACTGTGATGACTGGAGTGATGAGGTTCATTGCAGTAAGTTTCTTATGCTCTGCAGAGTACTGCTGAAGTACTGAATCCATTCAGAGAAGCCTAAAAACTAAAGCAGTCTGCTGGAACAGGATAAGAGCTTTGCACAGTATTTGCTTATACTGACATTTGGACTTTTTCAGTTGACAGTGAAAAAGCCACTCTTTCTGTAGAATGTTTTAGATCTGTTAAAATTTATGACTGGAAGCAGATTTCATTAGCAGTTTAGAACTGCTACTTCTGAAAGGAGCCATGTGGAAATCATAAATATTTTGAGGCGACTTTTTTAAATGTGTTGGTAGCATGCAGTTCTAGTAGTGAACTGAAAACTGTTAGGTGTGTCTTTTTCCTAGTACTGTGCATTCATTTTATAGCAGAAGCAACACCATCTGTTTAGAAAGTTGTCTTGACCTCGATCCTGGATGTGGTTTATTTAAATAAATCTCAGTATATGGTGCAGTAGAGAAGAAAGACGAGTACTCATGCTTAATACTTTCTTATTTCACTCTCTGTAGCAGTTTATATTTTTTAAGTACCGATTTTGTGTGTGTGTTGACAAGAACATCCTAGGACTACTACCACCTTTAGAAAAGCAGAGCAGATTTACAGTATGAAAACAAGGAAAAGAAAAAAAAAATGGAGAAAGGAAAATGTGGAACATGTACTAAGTAGGGACTATAGTAGGACATGATGCCACAGAACAGTGCTGTGCATTCAGACTTTGAAAACTGTCAGAAATAGGACTGAATTTCTGTTCAGTTTAGATTTCTCTCAGAGGATTTGTTCTGATCAGTGATCCAAGGAGCCTGGGCATTCCAAGACTCCTGAAGCCACTTTTAAGAAAGTTGATGATAGATTTTATCTGTGATACTCCAAGGAATAAATGATGGCTACCATTATATAGTATGAATGAGGCTAGAGCTTGCTTTTTGATTAATAGCCTACATTTACTTTACTGGAGTTTTATATATTTTCTACTATTTAAAAAGTATTGCCTGTTTTTGTTTGTCAGCGTCAACTACCGTTTGTTATGTAACCTAAAAAAATTCAGAAGTGCCTATGACTCTTGGGCTCTGGGTCTCAAGTTCCATCAGAAATAGGAAAAGAAGAAATTGGTAATACAAGTATAAAACATTACATATCTTGACAAATCAAGAGTTATAGAAATCATGAGTTATTCAAAAATATCTTTAAAAGAAAGCCTGTCTGTAAATGACACAGAGTCTATAGGCAGATATTTTTTTATTGGATCACCTGGTAAGAGTTGGGTGGAGACAAACTTTCGTCAAATAATCATCAGTTACATGGCAGAAACAGAAAGCCTGAAGGAGGACTTACTTGCTTGAAAGTTTGATAAAAGATTGTCTTTCTTGCAGTCCTTGCCCCTCTCAAATTCTGAATTCACCACAAGAGAAATATTTTCACCAAAACTTACTAAAGTATGGAAACACATCAAAACATTGAAGACAACATTACTCTTCCCCTGTATCGGTTATTTTTATTGCCAATAATAACTCTAGCACTACAATTTGTTCACATCAATTTTTATTCCTGTTAAGTTATTAAGTCCAAACTGTATCTGCTTTATTAAGATAGTTTTATCTAGCATGAAATTTCTTTTAACATATTTGTTGTTAACCCCGGGGAGTGGGGGAAATGGAAGAGATTACACGAACCTCTTCATTAAACCTACGATTGTAGGGAGATTCTGAGTTGATTAGAGCAACGAGGAAAATCTTTTTGATACATTTACTTCACAAATGAATTAAAAAGCTTTTAAAATCAAATGTCAAGTATTTTTAGAATGTAAATAGTAAATGATTAACCAGAAAACTGAAAGAAACTTGATGAGGCAGAAGAAAAATTAAAAGGATTTAGATACAAAACTGCCTTTACTAACTGTGGCCTTGAAGTTGGGTCTTTCATTCAAGGTTTGATTCCAGTCAACTCAGGAACTCTTTAAGTCAGTTTTGCTCTGTGCTCTTTTGCCCTTGAGAAGTTTCTTTCTCTACCACAGTAGAGCTCTGATCATGTGTTTACTCCCCGTCCTTTCCTGCACTGTTTCAGTCTTTGATATATTTCAAAAGGCTGAAGCTTGCTGGGGTAATTGGATGCATTAAAAAGTTTTAGATGTTATAAAAGACATATATCTTATAAAAGATTTTATAAAAACAGTATCTTGAAAAATGTTTCGGTAAATATGCTTTAAAATTTGAATTAAAATATTCTTGTTTGGATTTTGATCTAAACATTTTGTATTTGTGACCTAAGCATAACTACTACTACATTTCCTGGTATGAGAATGTGCTGCTAAATAATTCCAGTAAGATTTTGAACTTTACATATTATGGTATAACATGTATAACAAACTGATATAAATGATTGACCTTTAACTTTGTTTGAAAATAAAATTAATCAAATCATTTGTCCTTTCTATAGGAAATTAGCTTGGAATAATTTCATGGGAAGACCTTTTTGATAAGGAAGGCAGTATTTATTGCAAAAAAACCCTGATTTCATTCACTTGCAGTCATTTTCATTGATTTCATTCTCTCGCCTCCAGCACGTGTACGAATGATCTGGCCAGGATCACTTGTGTTTAATGAAAGGAAGAAAATCCCTAGGTTTAGAGTGATTATGATGCTTTGGTTTCTTCTTGATTGACAAAGACGGTTGTTTACACATATGCCACTTGCATGCCGTAGAATATTTGCAGAATTAAGGTTTTATTTACTCAAAGAGGTGGCAGAATTTGAATATTGAGCTCTAGCCGTTTTTTTTTTAATAAACAAACATAACAAAATGAAATAGACATGTAGCTTAAACATGGCTTTAGGAATCTTGCATTTTAGAGTATGGTTAGTGGTCAGAAGGATATATAATCCAATAGTGAACTTCTGAAAATAAGATATACATGAAAAGAGATCTAAGGGGTACTGAATGCAAAAGATGGACCCATCTTTAAAATATGCTTGACTTTTGTGTATTTAAGTTTATGAAAACAGGGCTTGTCCCATCATTAACAAAATCTAAGTTGAGCTGATTACGGGTGGAAAGTGCAGATCACTAATTTTATTCTGATAAAAGTATTATTGACAATACCCTGATGGAAATATATCTTAAGACTGTTAGATTTTCATATTCACTTATTCCAAGTGAAATTTATTTCCTTGAAAGGAAATCTGTATTCTTTTTTTTTTTTTTTTACCCTGCGGGTGCCTGAGAGCTGCCATGTTCTAAATGTCATTGCTACAACTACAGAGGTTATGAATGTAAACATGACTTGGGGGCATGGATGAAAATTAAACAGTGAACTTGTCCAGCAAATCATCATGGAAAGGGCAGCTTTGTTTCATTTGCAGAAAGAGGAACAGAAGGACAGAAACTGCCAGAGTTATGAACTGATCAATAAGCGTAAATGTTGCCAGAATACTTCACGCTGTTGCAGATTCAAAACAAGTAGTGTTTAGAATTTTACTCTCAGCTGGCTATTGTTCTGCTTACATGAAACTGGAACTTACATATTTTCAGTTAGGTTTTTTTTTGTTTTTGTTTTTGGTATTTACTGTTTCATGCCTTTTATTCGTTTAAAGCTAAACTAGACTAGGACACTCACAGCCTAGCCATAGTATTCTATTTTATGTCCTGAAGCACTATCTTCTGCATTGTACTATAAATTCTATTTGGACTTTCTAAGATGATGTGAAACTAATAGAAAGCATGAATACTTCTGCAGCAGAAGGGCAAGAAAATATGCTTGTTCAAGTTCTAAAGTTCAGCTTGGTAAAGCCTTGAGAAACCTAGCAGTTAGAGCACTCACTCAGGATGTGGAAGACTTGGCCTGCATTGATGTGGAGGGTTCAGAACTGCACTGCACATCTTTTGAGAGAGTGCTGCACCTGTCGGTGTAGAATATATTCAGAAGGACATGATTCTTTCAAAGCTAGATCACTCTGCAATCCTGAATGCAAGAGCCTCACACCAAGAGGAGATAAATGGTAGCCTGATTATGTTGTTCAGTGGTTGAGCATCACAGCTGAGGGGTGAGACCTATGCTCTGTTTCCTGACCTCTGAGCAATTTCCTTATGCAGTACTGGAAAGACCTTGTGTAAAATGTCCATGTGCCCCAGTGAGAAAGGGCACGAAAAAGCTATGCAGTGCATAGGGCATGGCTTTAACTGGCAGGAGAGTCAACCCTCCCAGATATTGTGTATCCTCACATTCTCCCTGGAAAATCCAGTTGTGAAGGAAAAGCTTACAGGAAGGCAGTGAAACTAGATTACCTTCTTTGCAGCTATGTGTAATCAAAAGTTATTACTAGCGGGATCAGACGCCACCAACCCTACTTTCTCTTCTCCACTCTTTCCTAACTAGATCCCATGCTTTTTACTGAACCTGATATTAATCATATATTTTGGGTATTCTTAGAGAATATTTTTCAGAGCTTTACTGTAGACCTCAGCCATAGAAAGAAAGGCTAAACTTGCTTAGGGCTGTCAGTGCTAAGAAGCCAGGCTGGATGGGCCCTTAGCAAAATGATCTACTGTGTGTCAACCCTGCCCAGAGCAGGTGGCATTGGAACTAAGTGATCTTTCAGATACTTTCCAATTCAGGTCATTCTATGATTCTATGAATTCCTTAATAAGAAGGCATCAGGCTCAAAACCGTGTCAAGAAAAGTTAATCCTTAGAAACCAAGGTAAGTTCAAATGAAGTCTAAAAAGCAGGGTAGCTTCAGTTCTATCTAAAAACCACATCAGGTGGACAGTTCTAGTAGTCTAGCCCAAGAGAACCACAAGCTTACTTGATAACTTTGTGTGTATAAATTAATAAAACATATTGTTCTGTATCTGCAACCAGACACTTTTCCTCATTCATTGTTAGGAAGCTAGAACTTTTTTACTATTACAGAAAAATTACTTCTGTGGTGAAAGGCAAATAAATGAATGCTATTTATATGAAAATGGACTATTTTGACTCACCAATCTTTGACTCACAGTATTATGTCTGGGTGCAGATGGTAACATGAGAAAACATGGTCTTTTACATTACTAAGAAAAGCTTTACTTAAGAAGCAAGCTCTTCAATAACATGTCAGGTTTGTGCTCAAGCCATATGATAATGATCTATAAGATGTCAGTGAGAATTAACTTATTTCTTCATTAGGTTGTTGACTGTGAATTCCAAAATGGTTGAACAAAGTTTTAGACTTGAACATGTGGTCATGGTGAGATTTTGAGTATAATTTTCATTCTGGAAACAATGCACCCTCTGATTTCTTCCCACCTTGCAACACATTCTGGTTCTTAATTTCTCAGTCAGTAATTCCTAACAGTACATCTATTACTGAAAAAGGCATTCTGTGGTGCCATCGGACATAACCTGGAGTCAAATAATCCGCGTCCTGAAATCTTGACATGACCATCTTGGTCAGCAAGATGGAAATGACATTCAGTTTTCTCTCATCTCATTTACCAAGATGTAATCTGTAACCAGAACGAAATGTTCCAGTGCCTTAGTATCTTTCATAATTCATTTCTTTCAACAGCTTGAAAACATTTTGAGTGCTCTATTTACTGTCTTAAGAAATTTTTCCCAGATGACTGACTTACATTTACTAGTTTGCGGAAGATGAAAGAAGAGCAAGGGAAACAAAACACACTTTTTGTGGTACAGGGACTTCTGTCACCCATTGGTATTGATTGTATAGACAGAAAACTATTGATAGTAACGAAAGTAAATATATTTGAAACTGTGTATGATTTTTCTTTTTCTTCTGTATTAGATTTTAATAAACTAGTAAACTGGTACACACTGAGTATTATTGCAGACTTGTAAATAAGATGGTAACTCCGTCTAGTCTTGTTTAAGTCAATAAATTGCAGTGTTTGAGTTTTATAAGAAACCCTTCCATTATCTTATTAACATTTTACAAAACTTTGTTTTGCAGACTGCAGTGATGATTTCTTTCATTGTAACACAGGAAAATGCCTCAATTATACCTTTGTTTGTGATGGATATGATGACTGTGGAGACCTTAGTGATGAACAGAACTGTGGTAAATGAAATATTTATGCTTTTCTCAATTTTTTTTTTTTTTAATACAGCAGTATTGATAATAAAAGAGTAGTATACTCTCTTGTTACTCTCTTAGGGCTAAGCAAAAACAGTTCACAAGTTTTTATATGCTTGAAAAGGTTTAAATCTAGAATTCTGGATTAATCCAAATTTTGGAGTTAATGGTGTTTTGAAGAAGTAATTTGTTTTAGAATCATTCTTGGAATCATTTCACTTAGGTTGGAAAAAACTTTCAAGATTATCAAGTCCAATCACCAATCTGAGAGAGAAGTATAATGGCGTTTAGTATCTACTTTTGGTATCTATACTCATAAGATAAAGGTACATCCATGGCTTCATCTAGATGTATCTCTCTTGCTTACAATACCTATATTAAATCATGAACGAATTAGGAAACTTTTGGATCATGTTTCTTAAGTAGAACAGAACATCTTGAGTTGGAAGGAACAAAAATCATAGAATCATAGAATTCTTAGAGTTGGAAGGGACCTTTAAAGGTCATCTAGTCCAATTCCCCTTCAGTGAACAAGGACATGCACAGCTAGATCAGGTTGCCTAGGGTCTGATCCAGCCTTGCCTTGAAAGTCTCCAGTGATGGGGCATCAACCACACGACTGGGAAACCTGTTCCAGTGCCTTATCACCCTCACTGTAAAAGACTTTTTCTGTATATACCCCTTGCTCTGTCACCACAGACTCTGCTAAGGGTCTGTTCTCTTCTTTCCCGTAGCTCCCTTTTAGATATTGAAAGGCTGCTATCAGGTCACCTCAAATCCTTCTCTTCTCCAGGCTGAACAGCCTCAGCTCTTTCAGCCTGTCCTTGTAGGAGAGGTGTTCCACCCCTTGGATCATTTTTGTGGCCTTCCTCTAGACATTTTCCAACAAGACTATGTCTCTCCTGTTCTGAGGACTCCACATCTGGATGCAAGATTACTGAGTCCAACTCCTGGCTCTGTGCAGGACCGCCCCAAATTCAAACCACATGTCTGAGAGCATTGTCCAAGTGCATCTTGAACTCCGGAAAGCTTGGTGCCATGATCACTACCCTGGGGATCCTGTTCCAGTGCCCGACCACCCTGCTAGTGAAGAACCTTTTCTTAATGCTCAGCCTGACCCTCCCTTGACATGGCTCCATGCTGTTCCCTCAGGTCCTACCACTGTCACCAGAAGGAAAAGATCAGTGCCTGCCCCTCCACCCCCACTCAAGAGGAAACTGTAGGTTGCCATGAGGCCTCTTCTCAGTCACTTCTCCTGTGTCCTGATCATTTATAAAAACTTTAAATGAAGCCCTGGGGTATCCCACTATTAACTGGTCTCCAGCCAGATGTAAACCCATTTACTATAAGACTTTGAGCCTGATTTGTCAGCCTATTGTTCATCCATTGTACTGTGTACTTGTCTAGCTGTATGCTGGACATTTTGTTCAGAAGGATGCTGTGAGAGACAGTATTGAAAGCTTTGCTGAAATAAAAGAAGGATTATATCTGCTGGCTTCCCTTTGTCAAATAAATGAATAATCTTGTCACAAAAGGAAATTATGTTACTTAAGCAGAACTTTCCCCTTGTAAGCCTGTATTGACTATGACCAATGACTGCATTGAGAGGTCTTTTGGTAAGCCATGTCCATCAGTATCCTTGGATGAATCCCATTGGGGCCCATAAACATATGTGCATTCGGCTGGAACAGAAAATCCTGCACAAATTCAGCTAGGAGTTTACCGTTCCCTCAGTCATGGTTCTCCACCTCAGGGGTCACAGAGTTCATCACTGGTGTTGAATACAGAGGGTGAAAAAGGTATTACATGTCTCTGCTTTATCTTTGTCCCTATTTGTGAAGTGACAAACCTCATAAAGTAATGAACCAATATAATCTTTGATCCTCCTTTTGCTCCTAACATACTTAAAAAATCTCTTCTTATTTTCCCCTACAATACCGTTCAGTTTCAATTCTAAGTGAGCTTTGGTTGCATGAATTTTGTCTCTACAATGGCAAAGAACACATCTGTATTCTCCTGTTCCCTAACATTGCTTCCTAGGTCCCTACACTTTCCTTTTCTGTCTGAGTTCTAAAAGAAGGTCCTTGCTCAGCCAAGCAGGCTTTCTACCCTGCTTACTTGATTTCTGAAATGCTGGACTTGCCTTTTTCTATACTTTTAGAGATGGCTCTTGGAACATGACCTTTGTTTATGGACCTTAGTACTTCAAGAGCAGATTCCCAGGGAACTTTACCAAGTAGTTCCTTGAGCAGCCTGAAGTCTTCTCTTTCCATACCCAGTGTTGAAGTTTTGGTAACAATTTTTTAAGTCACCAAAGATTTGAAACTTCACTGCTTCATGATCACTGTGGCCAAGATGGCCATCAATCACCATTTCATTCACAAGACCCTTTTTGTTTACAAACTACAGATCTATGAGGGCATCTTTCTTAGTTGGTTCCCTTAGTACCTGTACCAAGAATTAATCTTCAATGTGCCTCAGGAATCTCCTGGACTTGTTTGTGTCAGCTGCATGATATTTCCTGTTAAAGTCTTGGAAGCTGAATTCACCCATAAGGACAAAGACAGCTGATCCAGTGATATCCTTTAATTTCTTATAGAATAATTCATTGATTGTGTCATCCTGGTTGAGTGGTCTGTGGTAGACTCCCAGAAAAACATCCACTTTGTTTTTTTTTTTTCCCCCTTAATCGTTATTCAGAGACTTTTTGTCATCATTGGCAACATATTGTCATTGGCAACGACAAGTGCCATACAGCCCAATCCTTCCATTACATACTATGTCACCTCCCTTCTTCTCTTGACCTTCCTATCTCTTCTGAAAATCCTATCACAGCTGTTCATCACAGCACACCAGTCATAGGACTCCTTCCTCCATGTCTCCATTATGCCAATGATGTTGTATCTCTGGGTCTGAGTGGAAACTTCTTGCTTATTCCTCATCCTGCATGCATTAGAGTAGAAACATTTCAAATGTGCTACAATGTACTCACAGTTAGCATATCGTGGAGCAGAATGAAGCACCTTACTAGGATACAGACCTCAAACACTCCTTTGAGAAAAGTGTATCCAACCAGGGACCAGCAGGCCTGGTACTTTGTAGACCATTCCCCGATAAAAAGTACCCAACTTCTGCCAGAGATGCCAGCCTTGGAGTCAGATATTGATATGTTGAGTATGCTTGCTTTTTCCCCCGATATCATTCTTTGCAACTGGAAGGATAAAGGAAAACGCTACCTTTGTGTGTACCTCACCCCAAATCCCTGAAGTCTCTGAAATCTCTTTAACTTATTCAAGATGTTATGGTTGCTTTCTTGCTAGCTTGGCTGAATTAGACCAAGACTAAAGTAAAACATAAGAGGGTACACACTGGTGATGCGAGCAGTTTCAAAGCTGAACACATAAGCTTCATTGTGAATTCTCATGTTTTGATGATACAGTTATGTTTCTTTTGAATTCTGTTTTTAATTGACTTTGTAAATTCTGCCACAATATATTTGTCCTTCTGCCCATGTTTATTTTCATAGGGGAAAAGTGTTTTGCCATAGAAAGAATAATCTTCATATGTAAATATTTGAAAACTCTGAAAGCCTTATTTTTTTTCTAGCTCATGTTCCTAGTATTGCACCTGAGAAAAATTGTTAACTTTAAAATAACTGTTTAAAAGTTGAAATATTATTTTTAATATGTTCTTTTTTACTTTTCTAGGAAAAACACAAAGAATTTCAGAACTAAAAATCAGAATACATTTTTAATTTGAGTTTTCTTTTATATTTCTTCTCCCAGTTAAAAATACTCAAGGGCTTTTCATTACTTTCAGTTGGCATTGGTTGTCTTGTGTTTTCTTTCATAAATCAGCTTTAACGAAAGACTTTTGTAATTATTAATCTGACTCCTACCATTTCTATGTTGAGATACAATTTAAGATCTAACTTTTTGTACAGGCTATAAAAGAGATTGAAAAGATATTTGGCAGACAGGACTGCGTCTGTATTCCCAATCTATTTTGATGTAAATTCAACTAAAGTGGCTTAACTGGCTGAAGAAGACTGTACAAATGAACCTAGCTGATTTGGCCATGACTTGGAGGTAGTGAATTAATCACAACCTAGAATGGCAGTTGCTGGTTTCAACTGACACAAATTCTTTTCACTGCAAACTTGTCTGTGTTTACAAGGCATTTCGAACTTTATAATTTATGAACATACTACATTATTTAATATACTTTATGCGCATGGCCAAGTGTTGACCGTAATCCATGATGTTATCATACGAGCGCTTTGTGAACAATTCCTTAAGTAAGTCTCCATGGTATACTGTGGACAAGGAAAAACTTACTCTGCCTGTGCTCCAAGCTTTGTAAAAAAGCTTGTGATCAAGGCTAGCATGGTAACATTACTAAAATATATGCTAATAGAGCTAGAGCAGTGCAAACCATGATTATCAAGCTTCCTCTGGATTCAGAGTGAAGATGGTTGCTTTTGCTTTGTAATATACATTGTAAGCATTTCCTTCTTAAACTATGCTGGATTTTTACAACTATATCTCCACTGGCTGAATTGTCCACGTGGTCAATGCTTTACTCTTCATACTTAGAATAATTGTGAATCAGATTGGAGAGAAAAGGAAATGTCAGAAGTCGTCAGCCTCCACCTTCCTTCTCCTCCCACTACTAACCCTTTAAGAAATCCTACACCAAAGCTAAAGTGCAGGTATAGTTAGATAATTATTATTCCCTTAAGCCTATCGAGCATTTTCAATTATGTGTATTTCCTTTAATCAGCCTA
>JANHGO010000001.1:37435568-37491889 GCA_024606505.1 Aquila spilogaster | reverse complement strand
CATCCCACTGGGTGGGGGGGGAGTGAGTGAGCGGCTGCGTGGTGCTTAGTTGCTGGCTGGGGTTAAACCACGACAAGAAACTAAATTATGTAGATGGTAGATGTCTAAAGTTACATGAGTGAATCTTACAGCTGTGCCTCCTTAGTTTTAATGTTGAAAATGATATACATTATGAAATGCAGAAGTCTCTGGTTTTAATCTTTTCCATATTAATAGTTCTTCCTAGAACCTCCTTTCAGGATTCTGCATCAAGAAATTGATCACATGATGCAATCACTTTTCTATTCCTGGCTCTTGACATGCATTTTTCTCTTCTTCCCTTTGATGGGCCATAATAAGTATGCAGGCAATAGTTAGGCTTTAGCAGAATCCATCCCTCTTTTTGAAAGTATAGTTTAATTTACTTAGCAGTGTCGCTTTTTTACACAACTGCAGCCGAAAACCGATACTTAGGATTTCATCATGTTGCTTATACCATTTACTCTGTGACTTTGTGCAATGGAAGGTACCAGCTGAGGAATCAGAATTCAGCTCAGCCAGCTATCACATAGGAATATGAACAGGAAAGAAGCTGTAAAGCTGATCTACAAATGCATAAATTATCAGTGCCAAAACTTGGAACTGTCAGAAGTGTCCTGATGAGCAAGTTTTACATGTAACGTACCAAATGCAACAGGCTCTCTTACATCTCTCTGGCTGTGCTTACACACTTCCCTAATACATACACTCACTTCCTCTTCCTCCTCATATGCCTTTCTCAGTCATACTTTTCTTTCACAAAGAGTGAACAAGATGAAGATCATTTTAGTAATAAAACAAAATTTAAAAAAATGTTTACACATATGTGCCACTGCATGCCACACTCAGAATAGAGCATCTTGTTGAATTGAGGTCTTATTTACTTCTAGAAGTGGAAGAATTTGTACATTGAGTCTGCACATATATCTTTAAACATACATCTTTAAAATGTAGGACTCCTAAAATCACCTCTGAGTGTTGGGCTGAGGTGATTCATGGTCAGAAGGACACATGATGCAACAGTGAAGTGGTGAAAACAGGGTATGCATGAACAGAGATCAAAGGATTGCTGAATGCAAAAGATTGACCAGGCTTTATTTGTGTTTAGTGGAGTTTAGAATAGGAATTTGTATTTAATTTTATGAAAACAGGGCTTGTCCCATCATTAACAAATTTAAGTTGAGCCTTTTACAAAAGGCAGCTGCCAAGTGCCCATCTTACTCTGATAGAAATAATTAGCTACCCTATGCTATATATTATTGCCAATATCTTGAAGAAAATGTAGGTTAAGACTGTTAGATTTTCATCAAGTGACTCTTATTTCCTTGCAAGGAAGTTTGTATTCTTTTTGTTTACCCTGTCTGTGTGGGCCTGAGAGCTGTCATACCCTAAAGGGCACTGCTGCAGCTAGAGAGGTATGAATGTAAACAGGAATGGGGGTTTGGATGGAAATTAAACAGTAAACTTACCCAGAGGAAACAACATAGAAAAGACAGCTTTGTTTTATTTGCCTGAGGAGCAATGGAAACACAGACACTGTCAAGAGTTACAAACTGATCAATAAGGATAAAGGTTTAAAGGTTGCCAGAGTACTTCACCCTGTTGCATACTCAAAACAAGTAAAGTTTAGAATTTTACTCTCAGCTATTGTTCTGCTTACATGAAACTAGAACTTAAATATTTTTATTAGTTTGTGGGTTTTGGTATTTACTGTTTCATGCCTCTTGTTCTTTTAAAGCTAAATTAACTATTGCCTACAAAGCTCACGGCTCAGCCATATTATTTTACTTTATGTCCTGAAGCATTGTCCTTCACATTGTGCTATAAATTCTGCTTGGGATTTCTAAGATGATGTGAAACTTGTAGAAAGCATGAGTACTTCTGTGGGGGAAGGGGAAGAAGTTATTCATGTTCAAGTTCTAGAGTTGAGGTTGGTAAAGCCTTGAGAAACTTAAAGTTGGTGCACTCACCTAGGAGGTGGAACATTTGGCTGACATTGATCTGGAGGGATAAAAACCCCACTGCACCGTCTGCAAAAGTGCTGCAGCTTTCAGTGTGTAATGTACTTGGACATCCTTCTTTCAAAGTGTGACCACTATGCAATCATGAACACAGGAATCACATGCCAAGAGGAGAGAAGCAAGGGGTAGCATGATTCTGTTGTTTAGTGGTTGAGCATCTCAGCTGAGGGGAGAGACTTGTGTTGCAGTCCCTGCTCTTGGAGCTCTTTCTGTATGTTGTCCAAGGAGGAGCTCATTTAAAATGCCCACGTATCGTGGTAAGAAAGGGCACAAAGAACTTCGTTGGTTCCAGTGGCATAGCTTCAACAGGAAGGAGGGATTGTCCACCCAGCTGTTCTATATCCTGGCATTCTCTCTGGAAAAGCCGGATGTGAAGGTATCTTTAGCTAATCTTGTTATAGTCTATACAGTCGAGTGTTCATAGTTTATATGAATATTCCAATGTCATGTTAACATTTTGCAAAAATTTGTTTTGTAGACTGCAGTCATGATGTATTTCGTTGTAACACAGGAAAATGCCTAAATTATACCTTCGTTTGTGATGGATATGATGACTGTGGAGACCTGAGCGATGAACAGAACTGTGGTAAATGAAAGTTTTATGCTTTTCTCAAGTCTTTAAGGTAGCAGTATTGCTTAAGCCAGCAATCATTTTCCTTAAATTGCTAAAAGAGTAGCATACCCTGCTGTTACTCTTTTTGGGCAAAGGGAAAACAGCTCACAAATTCTATATGCAATTTGAAAAGGTTTAAAGGAGAGTTCTGGGTTAATCCAAATTTTGAAGGTAGTGGTATTTTGAAGAAATATTTTGAAGAAAGATTTGCAGTTTGTTTTAAATTAATTCAAGATGTTATGGTTGCTTTCTTGCTAACTTGGTTGAATTTAACTGAGATTAAAGCAAACCATAAGAGGCTACACAGTGGTGATACCAACTGTTTTATAGCTCAACTGTTTTTACATAAGTTTCAAAGTGAACTTGTATGTTTTGATGATCAAATTCTGTTTCTTTCAAATTCTGTTTTCAATCCACGTTATATGTTATGCCTCTTTGTATTTGTCTTTCTACCTACAATTAACTTTCATAGGAAAAAAATGAAGTTTTGCCATTAAAAAGAATAATCTTCACATGTAAATATTGGAAAACTTTGAAAGCCTTATTTTTTCTAACTTTTGCTCCTGGTACTACACCTGAGAAAAATTAAGTGCTCTAAAATAATTCTTTAAAAGTTAAAATACTATTTCTCACTTTTTTTCTTTTGCTTTCCTAAGGAAAAGCACAGAAAATTTCAAAACTGAAAATCAAGGCACAATTTTTTCTGAGATTTGTTTTATGTTTCTTCTCCAAATTAAACATACTCTAAGATCTTTCACAACTGTTTGGCACTTTTGGTTGTTTTGTGTTTTTTTCCATAAACTGATTTTGATTAAAGACTTTTCTAAACATTAATCTGATTCCTACCATTCCTATCTTGAGACAGTCTTTTCTATATAAAATTTAAGATCTAACTTTTTATACAGGCTATAAATAGATTTCATAGCACATTTGTCAGATTGGACTGTGTCTATGCTTCCTATTTATTTTGGTGTAAAGCCAGCCTGCTCAACAGAATGCTTTTCTTTATTTGTGGAAGCATTTGGGTAGAAAGAGTAAGATGAAGATTGGAATAGTTTCTTTGTAGATCATTCTTATGGAAAATTCTGAGGGTATGCAAAAAGCATAGTTTCTGATTAAGTGCCAAATATGGCAGTTGAGAAACTTTTTTTTTTCTTTTTTACTTCTTTAGTGAAAAGATAAATGTAGAGAATGATTTTCTCTGATGGCAACTGAAAATGTTGGTCTAACTGAAAATCATTCCATGAGATGGGAAGCCGGAAGATCTTTTAATCTGCCTAACAAATCTTAGAAACTTGTTTATTTGCAAATAGAAACAACTGTGGACCTGAGATAAGGAATGAGTGCATCACTATCTATGTAGGCAATAGAATTCAGAACATACGTAACTACCATCTGCAAAAAAATCTGCAGGTACAGAAAATATCTTATTGTAATTTACTGATGCAAAATGGCTCATTAGTAAGAATGATTAGCTTATAGGCATAGAACAATTGATCAATAATATAAATTATACAAATGGTAACTTATCATCCTTTTTTTTGTCCTCAAATTTGGGTTTTATTTAGATTGTAATCCAGTGACACATCATCAGTGTGGAGATGGGAGATGTATAACAGCTGATTGGGTATGTGATGGTGACCATGACTGTATAGACAAATCAGATGAAATCAATTGCTGTAAGTTCCCTTAATCTCTAAATTATTTTTTTCTTTCTTTAAAAAAACAAAGTGTAAGATAAGTAGCATACTTACTTATTATCTGTAAGGCAAAACTATAAGCTTATTTGATTTCAGAAGTTTGCACTTGACAAATGTCCCTTCTGAGAGACAGCTGCAGCAAATTAAACCTTTGTTGCCACTGTTGAGAAGTACCAGGATTGCCTTGTGTTTCAGCTTCTTGTTAATTACAGAATTAGCTTTCTGTTAATTGTGATGGTCCCATTAAAGTGTAATGAATGAATGTATACAACCTCTTAAACTGTAGGCATTCTGAGTTTGTGACAGCTTTCTGATGTGCCTGTATGTGACCTATCACACCTTGTCAGAGTTTGGACTTCTGTCTGCTCCAATGATGATGGTGTATATCTGCAAAACAACTATACTAGAATATTGCTGAGGTTGCAAAATCAAGTCTTGGGGAATTAGCACATGTTTTAATGTGAGTAAGGTTCTCGTGAGACATACGCTTACGCTGCTTTGATTCTTGCTGCCATTCGGGGCTTGACCTTGCAACCACTATCCTATGATTTTCCCTGAAATCTAAGAACCTAATCTGAATAAAGGTATATAAGTAAGTGGGCATAGAAAAGGTGACAATTTTTATATGAGTAAAAATGCTGTTTTGCTTTTTTTTCTTGGAAAAGCTGGACCTTCATATCAGCCTGTTGCTAATACCTGACATACATAGTTTCAGTCCCTGTAGTTAAAGACCAGCACAGCTGTAGGCTATTGAAAACATAGTCTATGTATAATGAAAAATGTCTAGGGACCTTCAGTGCTAAGCAGTATCATCATCTCCTCCTAAAATAACTTCAAGATAATGTTAAAAAATAATTAAGACCTTCATTAACTGAAGTTGATCAGAATATCATCTTTTTTTTCTCTCTAGCATGTCATAGTCAGGGTCTGGTGGAGTGCAGAAATGGGCAGTGCATTCCTAGTGCATTCCAGTGTGATGGAGATAATGACTGTAAAGATGGAAGTGATGAAGAAAACTGCAGTGAAAGTAAGGATATCCCTCATTTTACCCTTCTTACTGAACGACCATTGACTACTTTGCTCTGAAGTGCCTTTAGCTAAAGCTGTCTGAAAAATTTACTTTCTTTGCCTTTCAAATAACACTTGCTAAGGCTGGTTGGTGTCTGCTATCACACATGAAGTTGTAAGAAGAGTTTTATTAGTCCCTAAAAATATAAAAAGTTAAAGAAATGGAGGTGATATTTAGGATAGTATTGATCATTGACATGATCAGCTGTTACCTGAAATAAGTTAATGCATATTCACATTGTCTGCAGCAATTAGAAGCTACTGTCACAGGAATTGGTATTGTTTGAGGAGGAATTTTCTCATAAAAATCTTTTTTTCATCAGAACTTCAGAATCAGAGAAAAGATGTTTTCCTAAGTAAACTAATGATTTTGTGTGACTAAGGGAAAATATATGAGAATGTAAGTTTTCTCAGCTGCTTAATAGCTGTCTCATGATGGATTGTATGAAATAAAAGGAAACCAGGCAGTTTCTTGAGCCCTGGAACACAGTTTCCCAAAGACTTGTGTCCTCTGGTACATTTTGACACTCAGAAAGGAATGTTGTCATGTTGTGATGGTTTCAGCATTTGAAGGTATTTTTCACATGTAAGTCTCTTGTTTCTGGTAAGGCATAGATTCAGATTGTAGGCTTTCCTTCAATGTGAGAATTATTAATGTCTTTCTCTTATGAATCTTATTTTTAAGAAATTAGAGTAATTCAATTTATTTAGAAAACTCTAGTGCTGTCAGATGCAGTGGTAGTAAGACAACCTATTCAAAAGTTATTAGAGTAGAACAGACCTGTTATCATAAGATAAATACACAGTGTAATTATATAAGCCTCATTTCTTTAGGAAACCGGTCTAGAGGAAATGCTTTCATGAGTGTGTCTACTCACTCCCTTCTGTTCATATCAAGTTCGTGGGATCTTACTACTCCAATTTAAACATCTCTGTTGCAAAAAATAACTGAGAAGTTGAAACACAGAAATTGCCATTATTCTTTTCACAATTGATGTTGATGTTGCAAAAAGGTCTTGCATGAAATTTCTTCCAGTTCTGACTGTGGCAATCTAAAAACCAAGGACCAAGTTCTGACTGTGCAGTCTCACAAAATGCTAAGTTTTTATTCTTCGTCTTTCCTGATGTCCAACCTCAGTCTTATTCTATGACCTCCATGATCCTCCATTTCTCTTGCTGATAATGAAACTATCATTTTTAATATCAAAGAGATGAGGCAGGAGAATGGGATAAATTGAAAAGTATAAAACTATTTAGAGCATTCTGTAAGCAACCATTTCAATTTTTAAAATTCACCCAACTTAAGCCTCTTAAATTTGTTTATCAGTAGTAAAAGAGAATTTCACTGAAAATGTTGATGCATGATCTGTGCTAGAAGTCAGTGACGTGTTTTGTTTTCAGTGCTTTTTGCCTCTGTGGTTGTTGAAGAAATGGTTAAAAAAATCTTTTTTTTTGCTGAGATGAAGAGATATAGATTCCAGGATACTAAATGCAGAGGAGTAGGATGGGGTGATAATTATGTAGTCAATGATCTCCCTATATGCTAAAAGATTTTTCCGCTTAGCATTAAACTGCAAAGCTTTTAAATGTGAGTTTTCCTTGTACTTATTCATTCTTCAATGTGCAAAAAACTGTCTAATATTTTGCAATATTGTGTAGAGCAAAATTCTTCCTTTATGCAAGCATATCCTGTCCATCCTAAATTTGCATGAGAATATATAGGCAGAATTTGGACTTCAATTGGATTATTCCTCTTTAGTTCCTTGCAAAGCCCATGTAAAAGCAAGGCAGAATTCTTGTTTGTAACTCTTCTGTATTTCTTACATATGTTGCTGATTTCAGCAACTACAGAAAATGTAATAATACATACACTTAATACAAAGACTTCTCTGCTCTACAAGTCAAACAATTTGGATATGCCTAGCAGAGGCAATGAAGTTAGGGCTGAACTGATCTGGAATATTAGTTTTGTTACAAACACAGTAAATGTGTGAAATCAGCGTAGAAATCTGAGGTCAAGATGTAGTGACTTACCACTTGCCTTTATAAGGATACAGAGACCTTGTGTAATAGTACAAGTATATAGATACAGGGATTACAGATGACCATTGCTTCATCTTTATCTGAATGAGAAAAATGGTCTCCTTTGCTACATACCTTAAGGAAATAAAAGGTATGGCAACTATTAACATTACTGCTGTCATTCATTTTGTGACAATAGAAATCTAACATAGAGGTACTCACAGCTGGGTCTGTGGTCCCTTCAAAAGGCAGGGTAGAACGTTTATAGAAATTCAGCATTAACTGTGCTAGGATCAAAAGAATCTACACTGTAGCACAGGGATTTTTAAAGAGTTGAGAAACTCTTTCACTGTGGAATGAGGAGGAGTTGGAGCAAACTTTAAAAATTAATTTTAATGTAAGGATTTTTGATAGCTTTAGAAGTCAAATGGTTTTCCCTACCTTTCAAATTCCATTTTGCAATCAGATGCACCTGTAAAATAAGACAGTCAATTGCTACAGCAAAAGAAAGTACTTCTATTGCTTCAATATGTAACAAGTATGAAGGGAAGAAAATCCACATAATTATGAATAATATGACTACATCATCAGTTCTTTGGGCCAAGGTTGTTGTCAAGGTCATTGAAACAAGATGTTTCTCCGGCATCTTCTGTATGCCCAATATAATGATGCCGTGACTGAATGATTAATGTTCCTGGACAGTAGTGCAATACAAACACTAAACAATACTTGCAATAAACCATTTAAAATAGAATGAGATGATAAAATCCAAACTGTTTAGTGTCTGTGTACAGAATAGTAAATTAAATGACTGATTTTGCAAAAGTCCTATGGAAGAGAGAATTTAACGGTTTGGAAAGGAGCTATCACCACTATGAGACAGAAGCCTAGGTATTTGTCAGAGAAACTAACTACCCAGGTAATGTGCTCAGAAACTTTTTGATGAAGTACTGGTTTTAGTTATTCTGAATTCCATCTTTAGGACCATAGCCTTTTGGGGTTTTATTTGTTGTTGTTTTTTAACGAGCCAAAGAAGGACAATAAAGCTTCAGCTCTGACGACCTTTCTTCAGGATGGTTTTTATTGTCCACCAAAACAATCATAGAATGAGAAGCAGATCAACTGAATGGCACTGAAGAATAATTCCCAGAGGGTATTCTCTTTCAGCTAGGACCTATTGTTCACTTTGAAATCTGATTTACGTGTCTTTTCATACTCTGCCAGAGAATCATGATAAATGGCTTTCAGAGATCCATACCTCTCATTCAGAAACTGGGATATAAATTCTTATATTAAACATAGGAGTAAAGAAAAGTGACATCTGGACAGTGCTGCACACTTTTCTTCCTTACAACAGTTCCTTACTGCACTTGAAATGCTGTAGGGTACTTATTCAGCTATGTAAAGGAAATACTTAATTGTAATGTAAACTCTGTATTTTCTCATTGCTACACTCCAGTCATTTTTATTAGTCTGGTAAATAATTAGAATAGTAAATTTCTATTTTCCTCAGGTCAAACCCTCTGTCAGGAGGGAGACCAGAGATGTACTTCCTGTCCTGATCCCTGTGGAACTTCTCTCTGTGAGATGAGAAACAGCCAGACAAACTGCAGTAAGTAGGTCACATGCTTCATACTGTCACTGTTTTAGGGTGTTTTATAGTATAATAGGATGCAGGGTAGGTAGGACACAGTAAGTAATACTTTAATTTGCTATCTAATGCACGTGTGTAATGATTAAGTATTGAAAAGGGCAAAGTTGACCAAAGTTTCATCGTAACTCTTGATTATTAATGTCCTAAGAGATACTCATAACATTTGACATTGAGATATTTTCCCTTCTGTGAATTTTTGATACGTTCTTAATGGGTGTTTGTAGTTGCACTTTTTCCTAACATTTAATGACATTCAGTGTTTACATAAAGTAAACAACATAGTGTAAGTGTAAAGCAGAAGCTACTGGTTTATTTTCAAAATGTAAGAAAACATGGTACTCTGTTTAGAAGTCTGGAGAACTTTTAGCCGATTTATGAAGGAATAATTTTGACATTTAAACTGGCAAAACTAGTTACTCTTCTGACCAAAACATATTGTAGAGGATTGGGGTCTTCAACACTGTGTATCTTCGTTTCTATGTCTATACCACTCCATGCAAGCCTCCTGTACCCACTGTACACTTGCTTCTGAGTAGCTCTCTTTCTCACTTCTGCAATGCAGCACTGTGAACAGATACTCAGAAGAAGTATATTTGGCTAGGTTTTGAAACTGGGGCAGAACTGTATACAGAATTATTCAGAATTAATTAAAACTTGGTGATGTGTTAATACAGTCACATCAATTCAGGTCACCTTGGCACATGGACAGGCTTGCATTCACTTACATGTGAATATGTAGACATATCCTATAATTGCTTTGTGCTGAGCAGTTATCTCTGCAAGGTATGATTTGGTACTATATGGTAGTTTTTTTGGATAACGTTACTCCATTTAGGTTGGAACAGATATGGGAAGGCCAACTAGTCCAAACTCCACAGTCTGTCTAAAGTTGTGACTGTCGCCCACAAGTGTTTGTTTGAGACAGGCACCATTCATGCTGGGGCCTTTAGGTGCTGCTAAAGTAAAGATACAAGATACTTGGGCACGTATGCTTTACATGTGCTTCTATCAATGCTTCTCCTAACATTCTGAAATAGGACAATCATAAGTATCATGTTTAGCATTAGAAGGAAGTTAATTCACACCTTTGGTCCACTAGTCCAAACTCCTGATCAAAGCAGTGCCAATTAAGTCATGTGGCCCATGACCTTGTGCAGCTGAGTTTTGAGTATCTCCAAGGACAGAGATTCCATAGTCTTTCTGGGAGACCTGTTTCAGTGTTAGGCCACTCTCGTGGTAAAAACCTTTTTTCCATATATGTAACTGGAATTCTCTGTGTTACAGCTTGTGTCTTTTGCCTCTCATCCTATCCCTGTGCACTTCTAAGAGTCTGGCTCCATCTGGTTTACAACTTCCCGTTAGGTAATTGTTAACAGCAATAAGATCTCCCCTTAGCCTTCCTTTTTGATGGCTGAGCAAACCCTCTTTTCCCAACTTTTGCCTGTAGATCATGTGATCCAGTCCCCTAACCTGCTTGGTGGCCCTCCACTCACCTCATTCCAGTATGTTGATGTCTTTCATGAACTGGGAAGCCAAAAACCAGGACGATACTCCAGATATGCACCAGTGCTGAATAAAAGGGAATGACAGCCAGTCATCTTGTCAGAGACAGCAATCAGATTAATCAGGCATGATTTACCCATGAAAAATCCGTGCTGGCTGTTCCCAGTCACCTTTTTTTTCTTCATGTGTGGACATGTCTTCCAGAGGGAACTGGTCCATAATCTTTCTGGGGACTGAGGATAGACTCACTGGACTGTAGTCCCCTGGATCCTCCTTCTTGCACTTCCTCAAGATGGATGTGATGTTTGCCTTCTTCCAGTCATCAGGTGCCAGGGTTGCCATGACCTTTTGAAGATGATATAAAGCAACCTTCCAATGACATTCCTCAGTGAAAACTGAGGCAGAAAAGACATTGAATACCTTGGTCTTTTCCATGTCCCTGGTCACCCCTGCCCCAGTGAGCAGCAGACCCACATTTTTCTTATGTTTCCTTTTGCTGCCAATGTACTTACAAGAGCCCTCCTTCTTGCCCTTTACATTGCTGGGAAGTTTCAGCTCTGAGTTTTGGCTTTTGTAATTCCATTCTTGTATGCTCAGGAAATGTCTCTACATTCCACTTAAGTGCTCTATCCCCTCTTCTGTGTATTTCTTTTTTGTGTTTGAGCTCAGTCAGGAGATCCATGTTCAGCCAAGGCACTTGCTTGACTTGCTTTGCATTGTTATGGACTATTCCTGTGCTCTGAGGAGGCTCTCCTTTAAGACCAACTTGCTGTCCTTCAAACAGATATCAGCATGATTAAAACTCTTACAAGTACCAGGGCCTGCAATCATGAGGCATCTTCCAGCTTTCTGAAGAAAGGTTCATCTACCTCTTCTTTTTGCTAAGGTGGTCTGCAGCAGATGCCTACTATGTACATCACCTGTGTAGGCCTGTCCTCTAATCCATATCCATAACCAAACTATTCAGGTGAGAATGAACCTTCTAAGGTGATTGGAGTAGTATGTGTTGGGTTTTTTTACTTGCCTGTTGTGAACCAAACCATCATTCTACCCCAAGAAATATTTCGAAAAGGTTATGAAATGGGAAGGCAGGCATCCATGTAACACAAAACTAATAACAATCATCTACTTCATTTTTTTTAAAACTTCTAATAAAACTTAAATTTTTAAAATAATTTAAGGTTTTTTTGGCTGAAATCTCAGATATCTTCATTGAATTATCTCGGTCATTTTCTCCTCTGTGTCTTGCAATTTGTGGTCAGATATTATCTCCCATGAGAGGCTGTCCCTCTCCTAGTGAAAAGCAGTATATCTTGGGATACATACACTAATCAAGGAGAAATCAAACATGAAATATCACAACATATCAAATTACTTTGGTTGTTGACCACATCTGCAATTCCTGCTGAAATCCCTTGGAACTGTAGTTCCAAGAACCTGGAACCTGGCAGGTTCCAAGAACCTGGAACCTCTAGAACCTAGCATCTCCAAAGAAAACGGTTCTTCAAGTAATCTTTTCTTTGGTGAGAGTTGTAGGTTGTATTTTCCTGATGGTTTAAGGTGAGAATACTTGAGTATTCATTGAAATAGTAATTACTGACTTGAATAACTCCACTCTAGCTTGTCGCAAGTTTAAATGTGTATATGATAAGATTGATTCTCTGTGGGCTGAAGGCTCATGGGAGTGAAGGATGTTTAGTCCCAGATCTCTCTGCCTGCAGGAGAAGCAGCAGCTTTAGCAGCCTGTGCCTCTAAGAACAGGTGTTGTATCTCAGTTTCTCTATTTGAAGATTGATCTTTTTTATTTGAGCATTACTGACTTTGCCACAAAACTGCGGTTTACCCAGGAATGGGGGCTACCATATTTCTATCTGCTGTTTCAAAGATTATTTGCTCATAATGCTTCCAAAACTTAACAGGCATTACACTAAACCATGTTTTATATGTTTAAAACTGTAACAAGTTTACATTTACTCAAGTCAAAAAAAAGATAGTATTTTTTAATTTTATTTATTTTTAAATACTTATAACTTAAAATGCTTGGTAAAGAACACATAAAATGTATCTGATATATTGTGACAGGATCAACATTGGAGTCACAACTGGTGGCTGTGTAGTCACCAGTTGTGCATAAGACAGGTCCTCTATTCGGCTGGCAAACAAGGCACTAGCAGCAGCCTTACCCAACAAGTAGGAAAATATGTAAATTCCCACAGTAGCATCTGGTTCTTATACTAGGGGAGCAGTTCTCTCTTAAGCAAATTACCTTTCATAAACAGCGACTACAGTCCTGTAAAAGGCAACAGTCTTTCAAGCAGTGTGACTGCAATTCAGTCTTTCTCACAATAAGAGAGAGGTGAAAGTGTACTTTGTTTCTTAGACTCATCTTCCTTGTGGATAAATTGGTGTGAGACTTACTGTGGTCCAAAGCAGTTTGTCCTGTGGTCCAAAATCTTTTCCTGATCCATACAGATTTTTGTATCCCATTGTATGTATGGACAGCAATTTTGGAAAATGTTCGAGTGGCTAGGACTATGTTACAAGATAGTGAAAGACATTTTTTGACATGTGATATTGGAGTTCTAAATCAATGTTCCTATTCCATGTCATGAGAAACCCAAGAGCTTTTTAGTGAAGATGTTTCCTCATCATATTATGGGCAACAGTCTGTAATTCTCAACAGGAGTAACAAGTAATCTGAATTAGACTTCTGGACTGTCTCTCTCCCTTTCTGGTCCAGTGAATATTTAATTGTTTACACACAATGGAACAGCAAGAGAATTTGGGAGAGATTTTTCTTGCATAACATCTGGAAGTACTATAGTCTTTTTTCATGTTATTTTTGCTGTTCATATTTTGACCAGAGTTATTCTGTATTTGGTAAGAGATGAGAATTCCTGTGGAAAATTTCAGTTTTGACAAAGCAGTATTTTCTGGCCCAAATAACTCTTTGGTTGAAAAATTCCAAAGAATAGGCCACATTTCACAATAATGAATATGATGGATGTTCTTCATGCATGATAATGTCTGATCAGTTTAGGCTGGCATTATAATGCCGTTACAACATATTTAGGATAACAGAACAGATATCTGAAGGGAGACACCATCCTTGGAGACAGTCAAAAGCTATCTGGGCATGGTTCTGCACAACCAGCTCTAGGTGGCCCTGCTTGAGCAGGGGAGTTGGACCAGATGACCTTCAGAGGTCCCTTCTAACCTCAACCATTCCATGATTCTGTGAAATATCCCATTCACTTCTGTTACTATGTTTGGAGCTAATTCCTATAAGGTAGGTAGAGCAAGTTAATAATAATAATACATGAAGATATTAAACCCACATATAATCTGTTTGGGTTTGGTTTTTTGGTTTTGGTTTTTTTTTTTTTATTTAGAATAAACTATGCAATGAATTGTATTCCTTGTTCCCCACTCATTAGATTGTACTTACACCTACTATAAATAAGGGAGTAGCAAGATCTCTTAAACTGTAGGAGAGATTAACATTTGGGTTACTTAAATTCAGTCAGATGTTCCCCTGGAGTGTATGTTCTGTTTGTTGCTCTGCTCGTGGATTGTAGGGAATTGGCTGTGATAGTCAAAGTTATTCTTTCCAAACCTACAACGACACTTTTGTACATAATGCGATAGAAGCTTTCTAAACACAGTGTGAAAATTATAATCATGTCAAAAACATGTAAAGAGGTATCCTACAGGGCCATTTCAGTGGACTAGATTTTCTTCTAGAGTTCACCTAAACCCCTATAAATATGAGGCGTAACAAAAGAGAGAATGATATATGTGCATTTCTACCCTTTAGTCTTGAATGATGTTATGTTATACAAACACTTAGAACATTGCATGTACTTTTGTGTTTATTTACTCGGGTTTCATCATTAAATACTGATGAACATGTAATATTCTGTACATATCATGAAAAGATGCTTACTGGGGAAAAATCTAAAGACAAAACCAAATTGATCTGGGCATTTGGGGCTAAGTGTGGGAGGACAAGGCAGAGTTCATCATGAAGAAAAGGAAATGGCAGTAATGTGAGGAGGATTGTTGAAGTCTTTGAACATCATATACCCCAAAGCTGGGACTAAGTGGTTTGAGACAACAGAAATAGTTCAGTATTGGCAGGATGCAAGGATTTAGCAGAGAGGAAAAGGTGTATAAAAAAATGAGCTTTGTGATCCTCAGATTAGAGGTAAATAATAAAAAAGTTATAATAGGGAATGCCAGTCCATGAAAGATTGGCCAGTTCTGCTGATCAGCTGAATAATTGACTGTTGGATCTTTCAACTTCCTCTCAAAGATCCAGCTATAGGATCACCCAGTTGCCACACTGTGCTGGCAACTGACACTAGCAACTGGCTGACAGAGAATGTTAATCATGTTAAGATACATTTGCTTCCAGAATAGGCAAATATATGTGGTCTTTTGATAACAAATTACTTCTGAATAGTACACTTTTTCATGGAAAATTTTCTCATATTTCAAAATTAAATAAAATTAAATAATTTCACATTGGTCTCAGTGCTAAATAAAAAGCTGAATTTCAGTCTGAGTTGAAGGGAAATTCTGTCAGTTGCTTTCTGTTGTGGTTGAAAATTGAAAAATAAGTATATGTGACTACCAATGTGGGAAGAAATACAAAAGCTGTACAACTTTTTAAATCCAAAATACTTGGTCAGTTCAATATATGTTGTGATAAACCCCCTAAAAGCTGGTTGATTTTTGTATATAGCTATATTCTGTGTAATCATACGGACTTGTAGATGTTTCATTGATTTTGCTCTTGCTTATCATTCTCTTTATTATCAATTATGTCTTATCTGAATTAAATCATTAGCATGTAGACTCTCTCTTACTCGGTGTTTGTAGAATATATAACCTAATTGTCCCCATTCTTCCTGGAGATCTTGAGATGCAAAAAATAAAATAAAATAAAAGTCCTGCCATTTTCTATACAGAGAAATTGTGCAGTCTCTGTCATTAGAGATTTTTCAGGACCCAACTGAATAGATTCTTGAGAAACCTGATTCGTCCTCAGAGCTGACCAAGCTTTGAGAGGACATTGCACTAGAGACCTCCTGAGATCCTTTCCAACCCAAAGTATCCTATGATCCCAGTTGTCTTAATTTTGACAATTGCACTGCCAGTATGAGGTGTGTTATGGTAGCATAGTACACCCATAGGAAGTATGTTGTTGTATGATACAGGAGCTCTTGAAAATCATCAGAAACTTGATTTGAAAAGAATAAATCTGTTTTTAAAGAATGGTTTATTGTACCATGTTAAATTTAAGATGTTACTCAAGAAGTTAATGCATATTGGAAGGGAATGTAAGTCTCTGAATAGGTTCTTAGGTCGGCAGAGGTCAAACCCACTTTTCTTTACTGGTATGAATAGGCTCATAGGGGTCTTGAGCTCTGAAACTTGTAGTTTCTCAAGACTGAGAGGAAATCCCCTGACTGATAAATTTGTTACTTATGTAATTATTTCTTCTGTATTTCATTTAATCTCACACCATTTGTATTTCTTTTTTTGTTTTCTTTCTGTGAAAGGTCAGTGTGAACCAATTACTCTGGAACTCTGTATGAACTTGCCTTACAACTACACTTATTACCCAAACTACCTGGGCCACAGGACACAGAAGGAAGCCTCTATCAGCTGGGAGTCTTCTCTTTTCCCAGCCTTGGTTCAGACCAACTGCTACAAGTACCTTATGTTTTTTGCCTGTACGATCTTAGTACCAAAATGTGACCCCCATACAAATCAACGGATCCCACCTTGCAGGTACTATACTATACTTCATTTAATTCTTGACTGACATTGTCTGTCATATTAGTCTTTCCCAGTTTTCTCTTTCCACTGAAAATACCAGAATTGGAATTCCATAGCAAAAGGTAGAGAACCATATTTTATAAGGTCATTAAATGCAGTTCGTCACATGTGTGTGATTAGTATCTGAAGTATTCAAAACAAGGAGAGGAACAGCAGTTCAATAATTTTCAAAATGTATATATTGAATAGAATAGAATAGACTATTTCAGTTGAAAGGGACCTACAACGATCATCTAGTCCAACTGCCTGACCAATTCAGGGCTGACCAAAAGTTAAAGCATGTTATTAAGGGCATTGTCCAAATGCTTCTTAAACACTGACAGGCTTGGGGCATCGACCACCTCTCTAAGAAGCCTGTTCAGTGTTTGACCACCCTGTCTGTAAAGAAATGCTTCCTAATCTCCAGTCTAAACCTCCCCTGGTGCAGCTTTGAACCATTCCCATGCGTCCTATCTCTGGATACCAGGGAGAAGAGATCAGCACCTCTCTTTCCACTTCCCCTCCTCAGGAAGCTGTAAAGAGCAATGAGATCACCCCTCAGCCTCCTTTTCTCCAAACTAGACAAGCCCAAAGTCCTTAGCTGCTCCTCATAGGACATTCCTTCCAGCCCTTTCACCAGCTTTGTTGCCCTCCTCTGGACACATTCAAGGACCTCCACATCCTTCTTAAATTGTGAGGCCCAGAACTGTACACAGTACTCAAGGTGAGGCCACACCAACACTGAATACAGTGAATACAGTGGGATAATCGCCTCTTTTGACCAGCTGGTTGTGCTGTGTTTAGTGCACCCCAAGATGCAGTTTGCCCTCTTGGCTGCCAGGGCATGCTGCTGACTCCTGTTGAGCCTGCTGTCAACCAGCACCCCAGATCCCTTTCTGCAGGGCTGCTCTTCAGCCACTCCTCTCCCAGTTTATGCTTGTGCCTGGTGTTACTCCATCCTAGGTGAATGATCTGGCATTTGGACTTGTTAAATTTCATCCCATTTATCATAGTGCAATGTTCCAATCTATCTAGATCCCTCTGCAAGGCCTCTCGTCCCTCAAGAGGGTCAACAGCACCTCCCAGTTTGGTATCATTAGCAAACTTGCTAATGGTGCATTCAACTCAACTCAGTCCAGACCTTTGCTAAATGTATTGAAGAGAACTGGCCCTAGAATTGAACCCTGAGGAACACCACTGGTGACTGATCGCCAGCCCGATGTAGCCCCATTCACTACAACGCTTTGATCTCTGCCCCTCAGTCAGTTCTTCACCCAGCGCACTGTGAACCCACTCGTCCCACAGTTGGACAACATGTCCAGAAGGACGCTATGAGCGTTGTATGAAGCACTTTCCATTTCTGTGCATTTGATTAGAATTGCACCACTATAAAGGGTATTTAAACATAGAATCAATTAATTAAATTCAGAACATTAGCATTTGTAATAGTTCCTTGCATTAGTATATCACTTTATCTATGCAAAACTCTATCCAAATGCTATTAACAAAACCTGAGATTTTAATGCATGCTTACCTTTCTAAATTAGAGGAGTGCCACATCATTCTGAATTACAGACTAACTTAGGCTTTCCACTTGTCAGATTAACTTTTCTACCATCCTCATCAATTAACATTACTGTACTTTTCAGGGTTATGCCTGTATCTGTTCAAAAGAGACTATGTTCTGTAAATCTTATGGCTTTGATAGCAGCAGTTGTTGCAGGTTAGGAGAGCTAATAAACTTGATCAGCAGGCAGAGCTCTTTGAGCCACTGGCTGCTAGAGCCTTCTCATACTGTATTTCTGTCTCTTTTATTGGGCCTATCCTGACAGTATTGATCAATTAACATCTACTGTATTGAAAGAAAGTGCATTGAAAATTGCAATACATGTCCTAAGATTTCCTACCGTGTGACATTGTTGACAAATAGATAACATTTCTTTGTCTAGTGATATGCTGCTTAGTCCCACTTAAGAGTCACAGGGAAATTTACTAAGATATCGGTTAATTCTTACATAGGGACCTAACAGGTAAGTTAGGAAATTGCACATGGGATAGTTGCAAAGTTACAGAATGGTTTGTGCAAGCTCTGTTTCAGGCTTGCTTGTTTGAAAATCAAGTCTTTCTTTTCTCTCTCTTTTTTTTTTTTTTTTTTTTTTAAGAAAGCAGTATAATAAATAAAAATTGAGCTAACTTATTCTAATGTAGAGGAACAAAAGTTAAATTATAGGCTCTTTGCTTCAGCAACTACATACCTAGCTAATGGATTTTAGGAAGTATCACAATACAGTTGAATAGTCTTCAAATTTAAGGTATTAAACAGATGAATAGGAACTCGTAGAAACCATAGAATAATTTAGTTTGAAGGAGACCTCTGGAACTCATCTGGTCCAACTTCCTGCTCAAAGCAGGGTAACAGCACATTTAGATCAGATTGAATATTCAAACATAAAATTTTAAATCCTGGGATTCAAAGCTCTACTTTATAACTGTTTTCAGGTTTTGCTCTTGTGTAGATCACAAGTGGAGAGTGATTTTATGAGGAAGGGATACCTTGGAGGGTCCCACTGAGATGTGTAGTATTTGCTTTACAGTAAAGTTTTAGGAAGAATTTCAGACACAGATATAATGTAAAAATGTTTTAGAAATGAAAACACATATAGCCTCATACCAATAAACTCTTGAATTAAGTGATAAATTTAGGGCAGAAAAAAATTAAGTACATTTGATACATCAGTATAAATATAAATCTATTTAACTACAGTCTGAAGCTCCTAGAAGGCAGAATGTTATATTCTGAGCACAGAAACTGTGTTCTGAGAATCTGCTGCTGTGTTTGCAAAATAACTGCCCTCTTGTTCAAAGATATCAGTGGTTAGTTGAGCTTAACAGGACATATGTATTGCTTTACCTGAATATGAAATGGAGTTCAGCTAATGCAGTTTTTCAGTGTTAAGCTTTTCAAGTCAAAGTGCACTTTCCAACCATGAATTGAAAATTCATGTTACAGTTCTGCATCTATTATAAAATATACTTATCAGAGATGTATTAGATTTTTTAATACTGGTGCATAAAACATCTGTCCCTGCTTTGCAAGGCTTTTCATTGTCTTTCTGTTATTAGTTTGACTGTCCTGCTTTATTCTTTAACTATAAAGGTCTTCATGAAGTTTTGTTTGAAGTAAGGAACACAGGTGAAGAGGTTGTTTTGAAAGACCTGAACTTGCTGTTATTGAGGCCATTCATTGATCTATCAAGTATGTTTTCAAGTTCTGAAGAGTATTCTTCGTCTCTGATAAGGCATTGGTAATGGTAGTCCAGGTCTGGTGAAAAAATCTTTGAAGCTAAGTGTGCCTGGGTTCCCACTGAAGACAAATGGACTTTCATAGGTGAAGAATATATGGAATAAGCTCAGAAATTCCTGTTTCCTTATAATTACAAACTATCTTTGCTATGAATTGATTCTGCAGGGTGCTGAGCAGCTTCTGGAGATTCTGGGTCCCACAACATTCCAATAAGTCTATCAGTGTCCCTTATTTTGGGACCAGTAAATGCCTTCCTAGTCACGTTACCCTATAATGACACGGAGATTACACTGTCTGTGTATCTAAGTAGTCTTCAGCTGACTTTGGTGGTATTTCAAAACTGTGACAGATGTGTATGAAGAATAATCCTGTTCAAATCTCGTGCCCTTTATGTGTTGGTATCAATTTAGACATCCCATTAGTGTATTTGAATTGAGAAAGTAAAGAGATATTTTAGTTAACTGCTAAATATGCTTAATGTTCTTAAAATGCTAGATT
The DNA here is from genome assembly GCA_024606505.1 of Aquila spilogaster. NCBI lineage: Eukaryota > Metazoa > Chordata > Aves > Accipitriformes > Accipitridae > Aquila > Aquila spilogaster. The sequence continues at coordinate 37,471,662 of JANHGO010000001.1, read as the reverse complement.
GAATTCCATTGCAGAAAATTACACATTTCTATGCTACATCTTTTTCTTTTTACCTTGTATTTCTTTCTTCTACCAGGAAGGGGAAGGTTTTTCTGCTTTGTGATGTGTACTCTTGTTAACTGTTAACTTGTTAGATTGATTCATAGACAGTACCACAGATGAGATTTGACTGAGAAGTAAATAAAGAAGTCTGTTACCAAGGTATTCTGATACCCCAGCTGTGAGACTCAGTATGGGAATGTGGGAAGGATTAAAAAAAAAAATAAAAGTACTAATTGCTCTTCCAAATTTCCTAGCAGTATTGCAGTAGGCTTCCATATGTGCTGTGATGGGCACTACTTTGAAGATTATTTACAGTTTAATTCTTGCAGCACAGACTGACAACTAGATGGCTTGCAATAGCTTTCGGAAATGGTCAGCTTTGGCCAAAGATTTGAGTGCACAGAGAACACAGAACAGAAATGGCTTATATGTCTCAGCTAACAAAATCAAATTTTTAAAATTTATTCATCATATTGTTGTCGGTTTGGGGGTTTTGTCATTGGTAAATAAAAATTCTGGCATTCACAAAACCGAGGTTATAAAGTGCTGTGAGTCAGCCTTTTTGATATTGAGGAGGATCTAAAAGGAAAGAGAGTCTGTAACTGTAGCACAGTTGACCAATGTCAATCCATTCCTTCCAGCTGCTCAACTCAATGGTGAATCATTTGGTGTGGAAAAACATTGACTCTTCTTCATGCAATCCCCCAAAACAAAATCAAATTTGATAAGATTAATAATGTATTGTTTTCTTAAAAGAGCATAAAATAATTGATCCTAAATGGATCTGTTTGCTTGGTTTTGGTCACTGCATTTCTTGAAGCTTATCGCAGGAAAAAAAGTGGTCCATTGGTCAAAAGGTGAAAGGAAAATGAGTGGAATAAAATGTCTTCCACGGAAGGAGTGTCTGTTTGTAGAAGAAAGATCTGGAAAAATTAATCAAATTTAATAAAAGGCAAGTTAAAAGTGACATGGAGAAAACTGAAAAAAGTAGAAATGGGTGGGATCCTACTGTTGAATATTTTTCAACCTGTAAGAACAAAGGAGAATTTTCTTTGAAACGATAGAAGAAAGTCCAAATGATTATAGGTTTAGTAAATATGATCTGAAAGGTGCAATTAAATGAGTTGCTGAGTCTAGAAACAAGAGAAGACTTGAGGAGACATCATAGCCTTCAAATAGGTAAAAGTGAGCTTCTGTGAGAAAACAAATTGTTCACAATGTTCACTGAGGTTAAACCAGGAAGCAATGGATTTAAAGTACATCAGGAGAGCTATAGGTCAGATACAAGGAAAATAATAGATATCTGTGTATGAGAATGAGGGATAAGGAAGTATACAAAATCTTGCTAACTGAAGAATTTTTAAGAACAGCTTAGACAAATACCTATTCAGCATGATGCATGTTTCTGTTTGGAGGAAGAGATGAAAAGGATGTTGAGGTTCCTAATCCCATACTGCCTACTTGATATTCCACAAAAATAAAAAAAACAAGAGAGGCAGTTGAAACAAACACAGATTCAAAATATCATGGATACAAGACAAGACTATTGTATTGAACAGCACATCAGCTATGATTCCAGGCAAAAGGAGTTGCTAAAAGTTTAAAATAATGCTTAAAACAATAGGGGATTTTTCTTTTATGCACTTTCTCTTTGTACTTTTGAAGCATTTGACATTGGGTATTTTGAGAGACAGGATATTAATCTAGATGGACTGAACTAATTTTGTGTGGCAAGTCCTGTCTTTCTGTGGTAAAAAACCAAATGCAGCCCGAGGACTATATTCATGCCTTTTTCCAGGTGTGATACAAGCTTCTGTTGCTCTAACTGACAAAACCCTCAAGACTAGGTTGATCTGTGCTTTGATTTTCCCAAAATTTTTAATTTTATAGAATTCCCTGGGGAGCTCTTTGTTCTTTTGTTTGCAGGTTGAAATATTTTGTCCTTCTGAAACCACATAGTTTCTGAGGTAGCATCATCAAAAGGGGTAGCATTTCACCAGTACAGAATGTATTTGGCTCTTTTTCCTGAAGGAGGGCAGTTACTGCTTCTTAAAAAAGGTTCTCTGCCATCCCTTTGAGAGGAGAGGATGTTTGTAAGTAGTTATATTTGGCTATTATGGTATAACTCAGGTAATAGTCTGCATAAAGTAACTTAAAATAATGTTTTAACACTAGCAACATATCTTTAGACACATATTTTTTTTCATGTAAAGAAATCTGATTAAGTGATTTTTCCTTGATCTTCGTCTTTAACTTTGGCTAGGATTATTAACTTCCAATAACTGGGAATTTCTAAGACTTTCACTCAGTTACTTTGTGCAATTCCACTTTGTCTCCTCAGGACATTATGTGTACAGTCTAAGGAACGCTGTGAGTCTGTGCTTGGGATTGTAGGTCTGCAGTGGCCAGAAGATACTGACTGCACTCAATTTCCAGATGAGAACTCAGACAATCAAACTTGTCTAACACCGGATGAAGATGTAGAAGGTAACTCCTATAAATTCATATAACAGGTAATTAAAGATTTAATTAGGTTCATAAAGTCACTGTTTTTTTTTCCCATACCTCCTCTCTAAATTATAATATTTAAGCTGTGGAAATGATTCCAAACTGGGTTTCAGGGAATTTGGACAGAGGAAGTTCTCATAAGAAAACTGTTGAAACGAAGGATCAATTACCTTCAATCTGTGAAAGGCAGTGTTTGAGATTTGTTGCTAACACCACATCTACTGCTTGCTTGTGTTTATACTTCACTTTTTTACCTATTTAGATGATACAATAATGCTTTTCTAACCAGGAGGCAGACTCTTGGCAATCTTAAAAAAGCTGAGCCCCACAACAGCTCTGAGGAAAATATTGTAATGTTAGTGTCTTTGCCAGCTATTGTTTGCTTTTGGTTTTTGTCTGGGGACAGTTTTGTAGAGAGTTGTGCCAAACCAGCTTCAGTAGCAACTGACAAATTTCAGTTTTTGAGTTCTGCCATAATACTAATCAGTGTGGGTGCGAACATGAACAAAAGAAAGAAAATGCCTTAAATGCTTCTAGATACTCTTCATATGTATGAAGAGAGAACCTGTGCAGCTTTTCCTTCTGCAGTGGTCATTGGATGTGAGATCTGTGGGGATTCTGACATGCCTTTTCTTTTTCTTGCCAAAATGCCAGTAAAGTAGCTGGGAAAACAGCGAGATGGCGTGTGCTACAGTGCCTGCAAAATGCCGATCATGTTCAGTTCTCACTCTTCTCCTCCTGCTCACCTACATGGTGATGACAGTCTTTCCACAGCCTTGATCTTGCTCAAAGAAAGCAATGGGCAAAAGCTAGTTAGTCTATAGTTCTTTTAGTGAATATGTATTGCTGTGAATACAGTGAAGGAATCATGAAAAACCAGTGAAGCATATATAGCAGTTAGTACTATTTCTTCAAGCAAAGTTCATGTGCACATGTATCACTGTGAGGATGTTATAAAGATGTGTAATACCATAGTAATGAAATCCTCTGTCGTGGAACTCTTGAGAGACAAGGAGATAATTTTCTTCCACAGCAGTGGACTGATGGAAAGGAGTTATCCATTATTACACAGCAGTGTGTAGGAAAGGAAAAGTAAGATTTTGGCACAACAAGGTGAGTTCAAGAAAAATAATGTGATTTAATTTTCTCAGATATTGAATGTCTTTTAGTCTTCCTCCCTGGGTTATTGGACCATTTGGCTTTGAAATGTAACATAGAATAGTTATATTTTAAATATACTACTGCATATAGGACTAGCGTGTTCCATTTCTAGAGATAAATTCTGTTCGCTTATAAAAATTATAATTTAAAAGAATTCTCACTTTAATTAGAGGGACTCTGCCTAGTAAGCTGATTCACTGCTTATTGATCATCTTAGCACTGAAATAGATATTCCTGGAAAATCAATGAAAAAGGAGGGGGGTTTAGTATTCTTTTAGAAACAGTGTAATTAATTAAGGGGTCTTATCAGAGTTGTTTTGGGTTCACTTACTGCTAGAATTTTATGTTGATTCAATGCCAGATTTCTACTGACTACCAGTGTTGCTTAGAGAGTCTTCCCTGGGAAGTTTAAAATCTTATATAAATATTTCTGAAAAAAACACATATAACAAAAGAATTTATGCTTCTGAGAGCATTTTAAATGTTTATGATTACAAAACATAGGTGATTTTCCAACTTAAGCTATAATTGACAGAGTTATTACAAGGTGCTGAATTGCTTCATTTCTCTTCCAGTCAGTGCTGAATCCAAGAATACTGCTGGCCAAGACAGTATGCATTATAAACTTAAGTTATTTTCATAATGAGTTATTCTTAAGTGTTGGCAGTACAGTTCACATACCTTTTATCATTAGAATGTTATTTTCTAAGGCTCCCAAGTTCATTGATGATATTTTTGGTACAACTGTTTATTGAATCCTAAAATTTACCCAAGGAACTACATGGTATTCAATATCAGAGATTTTGCAGGAAGGAAAAAAAAAGGCAACATATGATGGAAGTTGTACATCAAAGTCAGTGACATGTACAGTGTGAAAAAATGGGTGGGTTTTTCAAACTATCTAAATAAAGCTTTCTCAGAATGGTGCTCTGTAAGATGAGGCAGAAGCAATGTAAGGGTTAATTCATGAACATTTATAGGTGATTTTATTAATTCAAATTAATTCAAATAGCCACACAATTGCCTATATATACATTTATCCTGGGGATCTCTTCTACTCATTTCAACACACCATATGTTCTATTTCTGCTTCACACAACACCACAGCAGTGAGAAAAGTAGCTAGAAAATCCCTGCCCACAATCTAAACATTGTATGCCAGTTATTTGGCAAAGCTTCGAAATTTGACAGAAGGTAGCATGTGAGGGAGAGGTCTGGAAAATATTGCTCTACCCCATTGACAGTGCCGTTGTTAAGAGTCTTGCCTACTACATAGTTGCAGTTTAATATCGCACAAGCTTTCTATTCCTGTCATTTACCCTTCCGAAACAGTCATAGTGATAAATAAGCAAGTACCATGTGATGATTAATCTTGCAGCTTATTGGGCCTTGTTTCTCCCTGCTCCTTGTCATTAACAGAATGCTCACCTAGTCACTTCAAGTGCCGTTCTGGGAGGTGTGTCCTGGCATCCAGAAGATGTGATGGTCAAGCTGACTGTGAGGATGATAGTGATGAGGACAGCTGTGGTAAATAAATTCGATGAGTTGGATCTTTTGAACGGAGAGTAACTGAAGCATTTGAAAATGAGTTTGGTTTTCCTTCAGTTATTTGAACCATAGTATGACAGCTCAGAGGATAAGCCCCTTTTTCTGTAAGAAAAATATGTTTGAAAGTGTGGTTTGTTTTGGTTGTTTTTTTCTAACACTACTAGCGGTAAAAATACTTTAGCAAGCATCCTTCTTGATTAATGTCAACACAATTTATTTGATCATTTAGATTCTGCTAACTGTATTCCAGGATGTTTGAGTATTCCTTTAGTAATCAAGATAAAAAATGCTGCAGATTTAATTCTTTTGATATTGCTGGAGGTTCTACTGAGCTAAAACATTACTTCCTGGCAGTTTAAATCTTGAATTCATAAATACAGTTTCAAATTTATACACAGTAATGTTCTCATTATGATGCATTGACAAAAGATCTGTGTTGCTGAAGTGGATTCTGTACTGCAAGGGTCAAGAATTACATGTTCTTTCAGATTGGTCAACCTCAAGCTGTAGGTACAAGGATAAAGTGGTAACCACAAAGTTTATTCTCCAGTATGTTTCTGAGTTTACTTACAGTAGAGGTGTGCTTGACTTTTAACTTAAGGGGATGTATTGAGCTTGAGAATAACCAACAAATCTCTTGGTCACTATTTATCTTTGTACGTGCTGGCAGGAGAATTTTGAGAAGGGGAAGGGAGTTTATGCTATTGCTTTATGTGACTAAGATGTAGCCTCCATGGAGTTCTGCATGCTGGCCTGGCATCCCTAGGGGCAAAAAGAATAATTATAAATCACTAAGGATTTAGAGAAGAGGTGTGAATATGAGTAAAAGATTGGAAAATATTCCAGCAGAGTAGAGCTAAGGTGCACAACCTGTTTTTTTTAACAGAGAGCAGGTTAAGATAGAATCACAGTTTGTGAGCAACAAAACTGTGGCAATAAAAGACTTTCTACTCAGCTGCACAAAAATAAAATAAGAACCAACACCTGAAAGCTGAAGCTAGGCTAAAATTCAAGCTTGACAGCTCTATAAAATGCTTCTTTTTTAAGATCAGGTTGTTTTAATGATTGGAGTAACCAAGGGGTTATTTTCACTAAGGCGCGATCTATTCTCAATCTCTGGGAGTTTTCAAATCACGCTTGTATTCTCTCTCCTCTTTCTGCCCCATTCCCCTCCCCCTGCAAAAAGAAAAAGAAGATATGCTCACTGAAACAGGATTTAATACTAGGTCATTCTCTTGTTTGGATTATAAAGGAAAGGCAGAGGTGATGATCACAGTGAGTTTGTCATCTCTTTACCTTTGAATCAATTGTCTCAATTGTCCTCCCTGCCAAATAGTCTTTCTTGCCACCTTTTCTTAACTCCTTAGAACACTAAATGCTATGCTTCTTTTGGGATAATTTTATTCTCCTAGACATTAACATATGAAATATTTCTTTAATATATAACATTCATTTTTTGAGTGGATCTTTCTCTGCCTCTGTAGTCTAGACAGAATGTCACTAGCAATCAGCAGAATTCTTATCAGTTTCTATAAATATGGAAGACTGTATCTGCTAGGAAATTACTGCTGTCAGAGTGACATTACATTGACCAGGGGTAATGCTGTTACTGAAGAACAGAAAGTCCTTGTAGAGCTCTAGAAGTAACTGTCTCTGACTCATTGATATTCCACGTGAGCAGGACAAAATCAAAACTTGATTGTCTTTCCACGTGTAAATGGCTAGCTCACGTTTTATTAGATTTATCCTTTGGAATTGGTTTTATACCATTAAATAACAGTCAGCATTTAAATTAAAAACCTTGTATTTGAAGTGGCTTAAATGACAGGCATGGAACAACTTCACAGTGCAGGGAGGAGAAGGCTGGAGAAGACTAGCTACAGCTTTTGGATGCTCAAGCTACTCTGGTCAAAAATGTAAGGTACAACAGTCCAAAGGGGCTAAGGTATACTCTGCCCATGCTGAGTAGAGCTGTATTCAGTACCCATTGTCTCCTCCTATTAGGAATCTCCATCATACTTTCACATGATCTTCGTGAGAGGAAATCTCACTCATGCAATTGCAGCAAAATCCTACGACTTTAGTGCCATTTAGACTAGGATTTGGGGAGAAAATTTGACCCAGATTTATGAATGTGAGACTTCTGAGTGCATTTCAGTGAAGTGTGAGGAAGGTAATTTCTGAAAATTATTATTATGATAGACATCAAGAGATTTTGTGGTATTAAATATGCTTGATTGTAATTGATCGTATTAATTTACTTGCTGCTGAACAATGCCTCTGGCAGAGAGCGGAAGAGGGTCCTAGAAGAGTACTAAAGAAATTGAGGACATAATATTCAAAACCAGTATTTTCCTTCACTATTTTCTGCAATCTGAGTTCTGACTGTAGTATTTTAGTTGAGAGAAAAATGTGGTGGTCTTAATGTTAATGACTTAGTAATATTGCATGGAGAATATACGTGTGAATAACAAATGGTAACTTGCTTCATATTTTGAAGAAGACTGAAGGTAAGATCATATGTGAATCCCTATCTCTTGTCAAAACATATGTTTGAGGTGGGGGTAATGTAAATATGGACAAGTTTTCCTACCTCCATTTTCACTTCCTTTTCATTGTCATTAAATTAAAAATGTATGTCACAAAATATTTAGAGAAGAAATATAAATATATCAAATGGTAGATGGCTTCTATCAACAAAACAGTATATTTGAACACAGAATTCAGTAAGTAAGTAGGGAATTTTTCCTAGGGAATTGTCTCAAAGATACATTTTGGAGAGTCATGGTACACTTCACAGTGTAACACTATAAAGTGTGATAAAGGGGAAAAGCAAACATCTATTCAATTAATTGTAAACACTCTGCTAAAAAATTGCAAGGTTCATAAATTATATTTTTTACGCTTTTTTATTTTATTTTCATATCAAGTTCCTAACATGACTGACATACTCTGCTCTTTATTAGAGTAAAGGTTTTGTTTGGTTTCAGTTAATTTTTTGTTAATAGTTATCACAAGTATTATCAAGAAGGAGACGTGGAAAATGGTGATACCCAAGCAAGTTCTTTGATCATGTGGAATTTGTTTCACAGGTTCAAGGCTATTTATTTCTCTATGCTGTAACATTTATTTACATGGCTTTTTGAATCTAAACAAAATCAAGCACTCCACACATCAAGTTACAGTTAAAACATGAGTAGATTTTTCCAGTAATCATACAAGATAGTAGTGATTCTTTGGTTCATGTTTGTAAAATACTTACTTCTGAAATAACACGTTTTGGAAAGAACATACCTGCTTAGTAACTGACTGCTGATATGCTGCTGTAGTCTCAGGTCCAGGCAAACAGAGGTGCTGCTTCAAATGCAATTTGTGAGCTTATACCTCAACTATTAGTGTGTGGGGACATCAGCGCTGTCACCTGAGTATGAGCTTGATTAAAATGAAAATTAGGATTATCATCTATAGGACAAACAAGGCAATCAAATCATCTGTTTTAGTCAGGCGAACACATTGTTTTTATGGCTTCCTATAAAACCAGAATGTCAGATGTGCATGACATTAGTATGTCAAAGTATTTAAACTGGTATCGGGGTGAAGTGCTTTATTAGTTGATGGAAATAAATAATGAAATAAAACAAGAGAAAACACTTTTCTAAAATGCACCTTGGGCCATTCTTAATTTTCTCTAGCTGACTAACAGGAATTTTACTGTCAAAGCACTGTGACACAATTTTATAAGTATTCCTCTTGAAATCAGAGTCTAGTTAGCAGGACTTCAAAGAGACAATAATGCAGTGTGTTCCCTGCATATTAATGAACCCTCTTGAAGATTCATACAGCCATTGGGTCTTCCTAATCTTTTTGAACTGGTTTGGTCTCAGATTATGGTACCAGGAAAACTGTTTGTGGTCAATACTTAACAGCATCTCTCTACCTTTCATTGTGATCTGCATTAGATTGTGTAGCAGCACTGCCAGAAAGAATTACATATTTCTACACTGTTTCATGGAGATTCCATGCTGTCATAGGATTTGCTTTTGAAAGACCAAAGGTCTGTGTGGTATGCTTTTAAAGGAAACTCTACAGACTTCAGGATTAGAAAAGTTTATATATTACTAGTAAATGTATTTCAAGAGTAGTGTTATATGGGTTTTGAGCTAATTGAGCTAATGCCTAAACCATTACTTATAGATATATGTAGCATAATATAGATTATTATTTAAAAAGCACTGAAGTATTATGAAGTGTTATATGTTTTATACCCATTTATCAAGTGTGCACTGTGACAACCTTATTTGCATTCCTTTGTTAGTAACTATTCTTGGTACCTTTTAAAATTAATATTGCAAGTGCGAATATTTGAGGTGTTTCGGGATTGTTAAGGAAGAAGAAAACAGTTGATTTGATATTGCATGCAGGTGTTTCAAAACTGTGCTTCTCTGCCTCCAGGTTGTAGAGAAAGGGGTCTTTGGGAGTGCCCTTTGAAGAAGCTGTGCATCAAACACACTATGATCTGTGATGGTTTTCCAGACTGCCCTGACATGATGGATGAAAAGAACTGCTGTAAGGGCTTATGCAATTTGTTAGTCCCATCAAGGGCTGATCACATTTTGGGGATCTTGGGGTGCAACATAAATGAAAGTAAAAAGGTTTTCTACAGACAGAAAGGCTTAGTCATTCCCTCAGTTTTCTTTTCAGTTTTTCTATGGCACCAATTTATCTGTTTCCTCATCTTGTGTCCTCTGTTGTTCACATCCTTGGATCCTTGCTGTCTCCTTGGTCACTCCAGCCCTCTCTCTTTTTTCCTGTCTCTCCCTCCTCCTTCTTGTGTCTTCGTGCTTCTTTTCTTTATTCCTTATGGCTTCTTGACTCCTTTTCCCAACTTTTCTCAACTTCATTCCATATAGGTATAGCTGCTCACTGCTTTTTTTTTTTTTCTTGATTTCCACGCAATTTTCTTTCTGATCTGTTCTTCAGTAAATTTCGTATGTCTCACTGCTTTATTTGATTTCTCTTCTGCTTGACATTTCTTAGATTCTGTCTCCCCACTTGGCTCCACAGGCTTCTTCTACAATCCAAACTGTGATAAGTATCAGAGATACAAAACTTGGTATGGTACACTGACAGTATGGACATACTGTCCATGCGCACAGTGTAAGACAGCTCACAGTGCTGACAGTGTGCAATGGCCCCCTGGTCCCCTGTGGGAGCTGCCCTGTGTTCTGTTTCCACTACCCAGCTGACTAGTGGGATGGGAAGAGGTGGAAGACCTGGGAATGGCCGCTGCTTTGCAGGCTCCTACCCTGCCTGCGAACCTGGGAGTGGGTGCTGTGAGATGTTAGCTTCACTTTCATGAATATATTAGTGGTATTCTGAATTCTCCTGGGGACATGCCTACACACCAGGTTTTCTCAAGACAAGGAACTAGAAAAGACATACTGGGTGACACTCAGCCTGCACAAGAAAGAAGAGATGCTTGGTAAACTTGCTTGAAAGCTGAAATTTTAGTTCTCTGGGCAATCCTGTTTTTTCAGCATGTTTGCTGGGACTGTAGGGTATAATTTTACAATTTAAAAAAAGTTGCTCCTGAGTCTCTGGAGTTCTGTTGGCAGGGACAGTATGGTAGGTACATTTTATGTGCTATGTGGAGCATATGAATATATTTGCAAAAATGATTGGCAGCCTGCATATATCTCTAGATCTAACTTTGTTTCTTTTGGGGAAGAGGCAGCTCACAGACTGCTTGTTAATCTGTTTTTCATTCTGAAGATTATACCATTTGACTTCCAAGCCGTCTGTATGCTGTAATCTAAAAAAAGGAAGGTGGTATTAAAGTGATTTGCTCATGATCACACATTAAGATAAGAGCAGAGCAAAGATTCTCTGAGGGCTTAGGTTAGGGTAGTCTATAATTATCAGACTGTATTTCCTCTCTGCTTTTGTGTCAGGGCTTGAATATTCCAAAATGGCAGCCAAGTTTCCTCAGCTGAGGGCTTCCAGCTTTTAAAATATGCTCTCTCTGGAAGGCAGAGTTAGAGAGCTTTTTCTAGTTTTGCACGCTTTATTCCAGGGACAGAAGGATCACTTATGTCAGAGTAGGCAGCACTGCCTGCTCTATCTGTATGGTTTTCACTGTGGAGTATATGTTTTGCACTAGTGTTGCATATTTGTATGGCAGTATAGATGCTAGACAGCAGCTAGATGTAGGCAACTGAACGCAGCTTCCTTCCACGCATTCTCTCTCTCTCCACCCTCCCCCAGCTCTCAAAATTCCCTAATGAAGAGGTTTATAGAAGCTGGAAGAGAATTGTGTTAGCGAGGAGGGTACTGTAATGCTACACACCTGCCTTTTGGGAGGGGGTTTGTTATGGTGGGAGGAAGCCTACAAGTCACTTGCCAATAGAAGCTCTTGTGGTTCCTGCACTGGACAGAGATTCGGGAAATCCCTACCTAATGCTCCCAGCTGGCAACGAACTGTGAACTGGAGCATGTCTACCTGTACCTTAGTTCCCCATCTCTAAAGTGGAGATAAAAATAATTCCATGATTTTAAATAGCAAAGGAGGATCCAAAAGTTAATGTAGAATTGCTGTGGATGAAAGGAAATACATATGCATTACAGTAAAATAATTTTTTCAAAGAACATGAAGAAATAAACAGATTTGGATCAGTCTCCTAAAAAGCATGGAACACAGTATTTTCACTTAAAGCTTCTGAGGGACTTAGACAGGTTTCCTATGACAAGACTAGAAATGATACTAAGTAATCACAGATCTTGCCATTTCCAGACACCCTTCCTTCCCTCTGAGTTGCGATGCCCTCTGCCACTGCCTGGCAGCAACCACCTTCTGCCTGAGTGACGTCCATCCTGAATTTTCTTGCAAAACTGTCTCACTTTCTTGCTCGCTCCATAAATCTGCTCTGTGCCTACCTTCACCCTCCTTCTCATTTTTTTTAGTTTCAGTGTGAACTTCACATTGACCATTTCTTTCTCCGAGTGAAACATGGTTTTGTCCTTGCAGCATTTTGTGAAGAGAGTGAACTTGAATGTGCCAACCATGAATGTGTGCCACGTGAGCTCTGGTGTGATGGGCAAGCAGACTGCAGTGACAGCTCAGATGAATGGGACTGTGGTAAGTTTACACCATGGTGCCCTCTGCCTGGAAGTGATGTTTGGGTGATGACAGTAATCACTGGTGATTTGATTTAGAATACAATTGCAGTGGTGGAGATGTGCTCCCTTTATTACCAAAGGGAGACTGGGTTGAGGTTGGGAAAGCATGCAAGAAAGCGGGCAAAAGAGAAAGGAAAGGCTCAGTGTGAAGTGTCACGGCGCAAAGATAAAAGTGACATGGCAGGGAACTTCTAAAATGTGTAGATGGTGTGTAAAATCTGGAAAGCATTGTGGATAGAAGAGAGAGTAGGAAGACATTCAGGTGTAGAATTTATTTGGGCAAAACTTCTAAGCCCTGATTCTGTACTTGTGAAAATCAGTGTGAAATTCCCACTGACTGCAATGGTGCAGGTTCAGAGCTTTTCAGAAGAAAATAGTCCTACTAGGCCCCTTTGCGCTGGCTGAAGACCTGCAGAATGATGTAACCTGCTGTTGCTATCTATGTTCCGATTAGGCCTCATGCGTTTATGTGTTGTTAAAGTAAAACTCTAAGTATTATTCTTTAAATAAAAATGAAGGTGGATTTAAAAAAAATTGCACTGAAAAGAAGCAGGTTGGAAAGCAGTAGTATGTCCTCTGAGATTTCACTGAGTTAACATGTATTTCTGTACATGACAGTAGTTTATATTACTAAGTTTTGAGATGCTTTGTATGTAATTTTAAATACAGAAGAAAGGTGTACTGTGGCTTACAGAAGCAAATATTTTGTATTCATATTGAAGTAGATTGTATTTAACACTGTATGAACATTAATAAACAACAGCATTTAATAAAACCTATGCAACAGAGAACTGTTCCAGAAATGCATATTTGAAAAGGAGTAATCTAGGATTAATACATACCTTTCTCACGGGGAGAGAAGCAAAAGCACATTCAGCATATAGGAAAAATGCATAATGCTTGGCTATGTTAAGATTAGTACTATCAAAGCAAAAGTCAGAGGAACAGTTTAACTAAAGCCGGTATGTATTTGGGGAGGAAATGCACACAACCCAACATATTTTAAGGGATCCTAGAAAGGGAGGGATGTAAATTTCCATTTTGGGCCATTTTGAGAAGCTTTTTGTGTGTGATAAAAGCAGTTCACACACATGTATACGTGGATTAAGAGAGAATCAATGGTCATGATCTTTCTTGTAAACAGTAGTTGTTTTTTCTTTCTCTAATTACACCCACATATTGTTATGACGGGAACAGTGCATATTACTGAGAGTCAAATGATGGCATCGCTCTTATGTCAAGCAGCATTCATCCCACAAATTACTTTAGTGAGACTATTTGTGGGTCAGAACATCATTTAACAAGATTAAGGCTATCAGAAACCCATGTGAGCCTGTGCTGGTGAGTCATGAGTATTCTGGTTTATTCTAATCCTCAAGATGCCTTTGTTGTTTAGTGTCTCATGCTGTTCAATGTTAGCAAGGTTCTGATAACCATGGTTGCCTTGGTTTTAAATTACATAGCTAAGGAAAGTACATATATAGCTATTGAGCATATAAAATCAGCAAAAGTGGTAAGTTGTTCTTCTTTTTCTTTGCAGTTACCCTGTCTAAAAACATGAGTTCCTTGACGTTCCTGACCATTCACAGGTCGGCTGCTGATAACCATGTTTGTGCTGATGAGTGGCAAGAAAATTTAAGCCAACTGGCCTGCAATCAGATGGGTTTAGGGTAAGGTCAGTAGTTTGTAGCATTGATGAATTTCTTAGGACGATTGGAGTGCTGGAGTTAGATGTGAATGATCATTGATTACTGCAGTGTTAGAGCTAGTGTGGAAATGGTTCATAGAGAAAAGAGGTAATGAAATTTTGTGAACTATGGCAGGAGCAAAAGCTCACTAAAATATAGGCACTTTCACCACTTTATAAACATTACGTGATTGTTATTAAAGAGTGTGTTGAAAAGTTAATGATGCCTTGCCAACCCTCAATATTTGAACTTGCAGTTATTGCTGAGGCTTAGAATTGTTTGGCAATGTGATACTCTCTGTCTTCCTAAAGAATTAAAGCAGGCTTGTCTTAGGAAACACAGGAAAATTTCTCTGCATTTATTTGCACTCTGCGGTAAGTACTGTGAACGAGGCAAGCAGATATATTTAACTTGGCTATCTCTGAACAATGAATTGTTAAAGACAGAGCTTTCTCTGTGGGTTTCAGAAAAAAAAAATAGCCTCTATGCATATTTCTCATTGCATGCACATTAAAGTAATAGCTGCTTTATGGAATACTTGATGCAAAATATAACTGTTGGATAAAAACCAAGTTCATCTGCTGTAATATCCAAAGCTGTCTTGTACTAGGAAAAGACAACCCTGATGGTATAGAAGGATATCTCTTGTCAGTGTCTGATCCCCAAACTGGATTAAGAAGTGTCTTTTCTGTCTGCCTTTTACCACTACATATACTGACATGCAATCTCGTTCTTTGTACCTTTCTCAAAAACCACATGAGGATAAAGACCCTGGGTTACAGTGTCTGCACTTAACCTACTCTGTATTGCCTTGCACTGCATGGATGCTTGACATCAGTTCTAACATATGCCCTGAATCCAAGACCACCTGTACTGTATGGACTGCCTGCCATTCTCACACACAACAATTCTGTACTCTTCTAGCTAGTTTAGTATATCTAAATAATACTGACATTATCTTTATGCTTTAACTTTATATAACATCCTAATAAGCTTAAACTCCTTTGATACCTTCAAAAATAAAGTTGCTTTTACAACTACTTTATTGTCTAAGAACAAAGGGGTGGTCCTAACACTAAGAATAATTTTCTTCTTAATATTTCAGTCTCATAGTCCTAACATAAGATTTGCTTAACTTTCCTATGACGCTTGCTGCTAGGAAAATGAAAAGGTATTAAGTTATCACAAAACCTCTGATTCCTTCCTTTTTTCAGAGGTCTGCTAGACTAAAATTAGCATGAGTAGAAACTTACACCTTCCTGCTTCTTCACTGAGGCTTGCTAACAGATGTTATCAATCCTATCACTTTTAAGAAATGTGTGAGACACAAATAATTCTTAAATCTCACAAATCTATTTTCTAACAGGGGAAGACAGTCTACAAATCAATTTTTATACAAATTCTTTTTTGTAATGACAGGTGATAGTGTGATGGACAGTGGGAAATTCCAGTTCAAATCTGAAGTCTACAACTCCAGTCTGACTAATACTGATTTCTAATTCTTCCTGGCAGTACGTCAGAGTAGTGTGGTCTTTCCTTTCTCAATGCCTAATTTTGTCAATCAGTCACCTGAAGCTTGATTTTCTTAGCTATTCTCCAAGTTTTGTGAAGTGGCGTTGTCAAAAATACAGTAAATTAGCTTTGAAGAAGATCTACAAGAAAAAACATTCAAAAAGGAGTAATACGAGTTAATATAATTATTTAATTGTTTTGTTAACATTGCATAGGGTTTCAGTGAAAAATTTCACAGAGGGTAACATTTTTTCAGGTATTCCCAATGGAAAATACTTCATTTTACTCCTTCAGAAAATTAAAGCTGTGAATGTAGAAATTCTGTCCATATTATAGCACACTGCAGAAACCCCAGTTTTGTGGCTATGCAGACTTCTTTAATAATGACTTATGATGATACCTGATTTTGATTTAAGTTATCTTGCTTACTTTTAGAGAAAAATAGTGCACATGAGATATCGAAGTTGAGACTTCTTAATACCAGGAATTACAGTGAATGGTAGCATATGGTATTTTTATTTTCTATGAAGCTCTGCAAACTGTTTGTCATAACTGTGTCCAGTGCTTTCCCAAATGACAACTGCCAATTGCTATATAATGTGGTAATGTTTAAAATATGAAAGCAATGTCTTTCTAACAGCTTGTAGATACTTTTAATTCTTCAACCTAAATTAATCTGAAAAGAATGAAGAGAATTAAATGACAGTGGTTAAAGCTAGGTTAATTTAGCTGATAGTGGTAACACATTTTACAGAATATCAGTCTGTCTTTTGGGGAGATACAAGCATTGTGTCTGAAACAACATTAAAGGTAATTCTGTTCTGCCTATTGCACAAAATTCAAGCTGTTTTCCTGGCTGTTGGCCAATTCTAATTCCACAGATGATGAATTTCTTCAGTTTTTCACAGCACAGCATATGCAGTGTGTTGTGTGGTGCATGATGCAATGTCACAGAAAACTCTGCAAGTTCCAAGCATTGTCTGAAAGGCTTTGGACTAATGGTGGCTGTTGCTCAAGTTATGCAATGTGTGTTCTTAGCAGTTCTTATGTTTTCCTCTAGTGCAAAAAGAATGTTAGATACAAAGTAGACTTCTGCTTATAATGCTAAGAGCCCAACGGGAACTGTTTGTCCAAGTCTTAGGTTTCATAGTTTACAGCCAGAGGGGACTATCAGATCACCTGGTAGGACTGCCTGTTCATCTCAGGACAGATAATTTTGTTCAGAGACCTCTGACTAAGTCTCAAGTTTAAATACAGTAAAGCATGTCTCTGGCAATTACGTTTCCTGCTAAAACAGGTAGGGAACGGAACAGCAATGGCCGTCAGTGTCTCAGATCAAGGATTAGCTATATCCTGGTGTGTGTTGCAGAGGTTATGCCGCTGCAGATGGGCACACTGTGCAGGTTCAGAACATTATGTTAGAAGACTGTAGATTCATCTTGACGTTTAGTTGAAGAAATCCATTTTCATATACTCCGAAGTCCACATTTTTTGTGATGGAACAGTGATCATAAACCCTTGGTCTGCTCAAATCTGAAATCTGACAAAATCAGACATTAGTGGAGTTGTTCTGTTACACTATGGCAATGTAGTGGAGTAGTTTGTCTTTCTTTCCTGGACTAGGATGAGATAACAAATGTAATAATGACAAACTTCAACAGCTTGTACCCAGCACAGTACAAGGGAATTTTAGCTGATCTGCTTGTTCTGGCCTAGCAGTATCAGCATAAAATCACAGCTGTTTACCACATCACTCGTTTATAAAAATCTACAGTAAGCTCTGCTACCTCCTGCTGCTGCTGCTGCTCCCTTTCTTGGAGGCTGTGCCTCTGGTGATCCACTGAAACAGGTAGCTCCTTTTCCTTCTTTCCTCTGCCATAGCATCTACTGTGCATGTATTTGTGGAAGGGAAAGGCCAATCTCTTGTTGCTGCCAGGCCTTTTGTCTCTCCTAATACTTTCTCACTCCCTCTGTCCCTTTGGTCCAAAGTTCTTTAATAATATTTGCCAGCTGAGCAGTCAAGCTGCTGGAGCAATAATCTTTTGTTCTCACATGAATTATTATGCTTTCTAACTACTTTCTAACTATTTCTGCAACAGAAGTAATGGAAGTTTAGTTTAATGTCTTACTTGCTTAAAAATATCACAGAAACAAAAAATGGAATACTTCTGTCCTACCCACATTAGAAATTTGACCTTCTGAATTTAACCTACTTTATTTTCTCCAAGAATAAAGATGACATTTAGTAAATCAAATTCCATGCCAGAGATGAAGTATTTGAACTCATTAATTCAATCTGGATTTCTAGACCCACTCAACAGAATGTAAAATATGCTTGACCTACCTTGAATATATTCACATTGTCCATGGCTGCAGTGTGTTCTATTAAATCTTTAGAGGATTTGGCAAAATAGCAAATTCTTCAGATTACATTAAATTTACTGAAAATAACATTACAAGCTGTGGTAGATGTGGAAGACTGTTTTAGTAATTTTGAGCAACCATAAAATACGTAGACTTTAATCAATGTATTAGGGTTGTATTAGATTAAATCTGATAGATTATGTCTCATCTTTCATGCACATATGTAGTTTAAAATATACTTATTTAGGTAAGACTTTTTTCGAAGAAATTTCAACCTAATAATTCTTGCAAATTGTGACAATTGCTTCAAATAGGCATTAAGCATATGGTCACTTACCTCATATAACACTTTTTAGCTCCATGATTGGGCAACTGGCTGTAGGTGGCCCCGCTTAAGCAAGAGCGGTTGGACCAGATGACCTCCAGAGGTCCCTTCCAACCTCAACCATTCTGTGATTCTGTGATTGACTAAAAGAAATAGAAAGATACATGAATACTGCCAACCAAAGGAACATTCTTATTCTAATGATTGATTACAAATCCTTTTTCAAACTATCTTTTTTCACAGCTTGTACAAATGGCATTATAAAACCCATTTTTTCTTTTCCTAAGGGCCTCCAAAACAAATTTACTCAGTTTAACACTAAACAGATATTAAATCTGTCAGTCCTGAAAATTCACTCTGGAATCTGCAAGTTGAAGCATTTTTTCTGGCTAATGTGTTATTACCAGTAGAACTATGGGAACATTTCTTAGTGAATAATAATTCTGTAAAGGACAATGTTGAACAAAAATA
Source organism: Aquila spilogaster (assembly GCA_024606505.1). Classification (NCBI taxonomy): domain Eukaryota; kingdom Metazoa; phylum Chordata; class Aves; order Accipitriformes; family Accipitridae; genus Aquila; species Aquila spilogaster. The sequence continues at coordinate 37,452,867 of JANHGO010000001.1, read as the reverse complement.
ACAGCAAATTTTGTTCAAGTTCAGTGAATACTTTCAGCAGGGGAAGAAAGTTTGAAAAGTCAAGTTATTTTGTTTCAACTTTTTAAAATTAAACACTTAAAATTTTATTTCAAAACAATATTTTTCTCTGAAATGTGTCCTTCATCTTTTTAAAATTAAAAGCTAATTAACCTTAAATGAAGGACTATACATTAAATTTGAAGTTGAATTAAGACTTCCAGCAAAGAAAATCTATATTTTAATTGAAGTTTTAAATTTAGATGGCCCCAAATGGTCTTTTTTAAGTTTAGCTACAAAATCATACTTTATGAATCCTGTAACTTAGACACTCAAATGACAGAGTGTCGTGGTTTAACCCCAGCCAGCAACTAAGCACCACCCAGCCGGTCACTCACTCCCTCCCGCAGTGGGATGGGGGAGACAGTCAAAAGAGTAAAAGTGAGAAAACTCATGGGTTGTGATAAAGGCAATTTAATAAGTAAAGCAAAAGCTGTGCACGCAAGCACAGCAAACCAAGGAATTCATTCATACGTCCCATCGGCAGGCAGGAGTTCAGCCATCGCCAGGAAAGCAGGGCTCCATCACATGTAACGGTTACTTGGGAAGACAAAATGCCATCACTCCAAATGTCCTCCCCTTCCTTCTTCTTCTCCCAGCTTTATATGCTGAGCGTGACGTCATATGGTCTGGGATATCCCTTTGGTCAGTTGGGGTCAGCTGTCCCGGCTGTGTCCCCTCCCAACTTCTTGTGCCCCCCCAGCCTGCTCGCTGGTGGGGTGGGGTGAGAAGCAGAAAAGGCCTTGGCTCTGTGTGAGCACTGCTCAGCAGTAACGAAAACATCCCTCTGTCATCAAGGCTGTTTTCAGCACAAATCCAAAACATAGCCCCATACTAGCTACTATGAAGAAAATTAACTCTATCCCTGCCCAAACCAGCACACAGAGAAAAAGCAAGCATATAAAATTTTTTTCAGCGTAATTACATGTTAACTCATTCTTGATAGGGTTGAGTAGTCTGTCAGTTAGGACATAAGACTGTAGGCATTTTGAAACCTGGAAACATCACAGTGATCACCTACTTTCCACCAAAAAATTTAAAAACTATTTAATCATACATGTTTTTGTTTTCTGTCAATGCTGTGGATCTTTTAAATTTCTATTTTCTGTGTCTCCGTATGTTTTAACATTAAAATTTCAGATTTCTCTGATTTCAATGTTGTTAAAAATCAAGGTTTTGTTCTTTTACTCTATATTCTATGGCACAGCCATGGCTTTATAGAATTCTGCTGAAGACCAAGAAACATCTTAACCAGTAAGTAAGTACAGACAGGAAACAGATGCTGTTCCAGCTCTGAAATAGGCCTAATTTGTTTTAGTGTCCAGACGCACATTATTCATTACCTTCTGGCATAACACAAAGCTCCCTTTTTCAGCCCTGCTGTCACATGAGCCTTAAAACAATGGAATTAGAGAAGCTGAACAGAGGAATGTTGCTGTTACTTTGAAGGCAGAAGGAATGCAGTTTACGGATTATACTTTATTCTAAACTTGCAGTTTAATAAATTTGAGAGAGTTCCACAATGGAATAGGGAGAACAAGGTATTAAAAGCATTGCTGTACAGAAGTATCCCAAATTATGTTACTTTTAATGGTGAACAGAATTATTAACTTCATAACCTAAAATCAGTCCCTGCCTTCTATTTTTTTTCTTATGATTTAGTGTGCAAGTCATAATGTTCCTTGTGTTTCACTATAAACTGTACTATAACCTTTGACTTGTGCACAGTGATCAGCAGGTAGCAGGCTAGAATGCTTTGAAAACTATTTCGTTAATATTTCCATTGTACAACTTATGTGATGAAATAACCCTAGACATTACTTTTCCCCATTGTGAGCACATTTATAATGTAGAAGACAGACTGGGTTTTATTTTTCTTTTTTAATTCTAAAAATCCCTCTCTGAAACACACATAAGGGAATCCATAGCTTGAAATTGAATGTATTAAAGGAATATGCTAATTTTTAAATTGAAATTTGAAAAATTAGGAAAATCCAAGTTGGACTTTCCACTCAGGTAGACATAATGAAATTATCTTGCCTTTCTGGTTTTATGAGTGACTGTTTTTGTAGGATCATTGAATAACTTCTTTTGAAATTGCCTTAAATTAAAGAAAACTTCTTACATTAAATATATTAGAGATGTTGGAATTGTATGTGCCCTTTGATGTTCATTAGATCTAGCAGACATCTTTCTGTGAAGCAGAGGCTTCAGCTGAGGCACAAGCTGTACAGTGACCTGAAACTGGAAGCAGAATTCTAGAGAGAGTGGAGGTGTAATTCAAGCTTACAAGAACTGGTATAGAACAAGCATAAGTATCTGGAGAAAGAATCAGAAAAGCCAGGGATATTAAACAAAAAAAGCAAAGCAAACTAACCAACCAACCAAAACAAAACCACAAAGAAACCTCAGCAAAACATACTATGTTTCTAAGATGGCAAAGACTTAAGAATTGGGGGTAGAGTAAGAAAATAATAGGTTATACACTGCTCTTCAAAGTAGCTAGTTTCGCTGAAATTAATCCAAGAGCATTTAAGATTTATGGTTATGGCAGGTCTCCATTATGGCTGCCAATAATGGTAGCCAGTAGTTTTGAGAAGTTGTGGAGAATGACTACATAAGGCTGAAAACTGTTAGGTATGCCGCTTTTCATTAGAAGGGGAAAAGGAAGATGCAGAGATTTACAGCTAGTTGCCTAGCTTCAGTTATCAAGAAATAATTACAGAAGTATAAGGTCTTAATGACAGAATATATTTATCAATAACAAATCATGTCAGATTCCCTTAACTTATTCCTTGAAAAGGCACTGACACTGTGGATAGGGAAGAAACAGTAGATGTGATATATTTTTAACTTACGCTATGTGAAATGACTTTTGAAATAAGTAGGGAGATATGGATGAAGATGAAATGATACAAAACAGTTGATGATTCATTGTCAAACTATAAAGATGTATTGGTGGGGGGCTAGACACATCCCAGTGTATCTGGGGTGATATTCAGTGTTGTCGTGACTCATTCAGATGATAGAATGGAGAGTACGCTTAATAATTTCTCATTCAGCATCAAGCTGGGAGGATCTGAAAGCATTTTGGAGGACGGGATTAGAATTCAAAAATTTTTTGACAGACTGGAGAAATGGCCTAAATTAACTAGGAGTATTTATGTGTAATCCCTCTGGTGTATACAGTTTGGGTTAGATTTTGACTAGATGGGGAGAGTTCAGAATAGGTCAGCAGGAATGACCACAGATATAGAAAGCATGGTCTGTGAAGAAAGGTTGAAAACTCTGGCTGGTCAGTCAGGGGGAGGGAGGTATAGGAGCCTTCAAATATGTAAAAGGCTGCTGCAAAGAGGCAAGGAATAAACTGTTCTCCATTTCCAGTGGAAATAAGGCAGAAGTAATGAGCTTAAATGACAGGTAGGAAGATTTAAAACAAACATTAGAAAAAAATTGCTGACTGTAAATCCTGAAATGTATTGCCTGGAAATGCTGAGGATTCTCCATCATTATTGATTTTTACAAACAGGGCAGACAAAAATCTGTCAGAGAGAATTTAGATAAAGTTGATCTTATTTTGGATTAGGGGAATGGATCAGATGGCCTCATAAGATTCCTTTTCGCTGAATTTTTCATAGTTAACTGTTTTGGTTAACTGTTTAGTGAAAGAAAACCTCGTGGAAGGATTTTTTTCATAGGTCCTAATCCCATTTCATTCTTGAAAACAGTGCAGAGCACCTCATGAAAATCTAGGTGAAAGACATACTTTTACCACTAAGCTTGGTATTTCTATCACTTCAAATGGGCAAAAAAATCATAAAACATTGCTGTTTATTGTGCGTATATTATAAATTTACTTAACTATGGCACTTTTGATATGGTCTTGGAGAAGTCCATAGACTGAGACTACAAGCACCCTAAAGTGTATTCATTGAGTGTTATGTTTGAGCAGTTTGAGCTCAGAAGCTCTAGCATAGTTCTTTTGGATATAAAGATTTACTGCAGGTATTTAATATGAGACACATGAGACAGTTAAATTTTTGTGGTCTATTGAGTAATAGATTCTTAGAAACCCATAGGTTTTAAAATAATGTTTAAGTACTCAAATGGTTCCATCCAAATAGCACCATGAGATGTTATAAAGTCATGTGGATTCAGGTAGGATTTGTAAGTTATCTTGAAAGCCTGGTAGAGGATCTGGTCCAAAGATCACCACTCAAAAGGTGTGCATTATTGTTGCCATGGTATTAATGTCTTATGCTTGCAGATATCACTAACAAACTTACTTAAGTGATGTAGATATTTCAGTGACTGTACTGTAATGTTAAAAGATGCTCTTATGCGTGAAAAATCTGTTCTAGCTGTTAGCCTTTTTTAAGATTAAGCTCTTCAGCATAGGTACTGGTCGCTACAGCATCTTTGTACTGTGCAACAGAATCATAAAATCCCCATTGTAACAGACATCTAGAGAACATCTAGTCCATCTCCCACTTGAAGCAGGACTATTGCCAAAATGAGATCAGCTCAACCACTGCTCTGTTTAGCCAAGTCTTGAAAACCTTGATGGACTGAGACTCCACAGTCTCTGTTCCAGGGCTGCTCCACCTTCCTAGTGAAAAACTATTTCCTTTTCATCTGCTATGAATCTCCAAAGCTGCAACTTTAGGCCATCCCCTGGTTTTACCATGCAGCACTATTGAGAGAAGTTTGATTCCATCACCTTTTAACTCATCTGCAAGTAGTTGCAGGTTGTTATTGAATTGTCCCTTAGCTTTCGCTTCACAAGAGTAAACAAGTCCAATTCCCTCAAACCTCTCCTTATGCGTCAGTGCCAGAGGCCTGTAAAAAATTTGAAAGCCATCTGCATGACCGTCTCCAGTTCCTGAATATCCTCTTAAACTGAGGCACCTCTGAACTGCACATTGTGTTCCAGGTATATATGGTTTCAGTCAACAAATACAGTTTCAGTTTTGCTTATTGTTGCAATAGAGGTAATAATTAAAAGCATTAGTCTAAAATCAACACTGAGTTTCTGAACAAAGCTGTTCTGTTATATGCAAACCAAAGGGGGAAGGGGGGGGAACTGCAAAGAAGTGAAAGAACCTTCTGAAAGTGTTTCATAAAAAAGGTTATTTGGCTTGCCTGAAATCTTGAAAGATATTACATATGGCCACACATGTGACTTGTGTGCAGATTGACTTAATTTAGGTCAACTTTGGCAGGCCACTAAAATAAAAAATTGGCAAGAAAGCTAATTTCGAACTGAAGGATGTAGATTGATGTTTTAAAGTAATTAGCAGCTATAGCCTTGTTGTTGGAGTCTGTAAGAAACTCAGTGAAGCAAAATATTCTTGTGAAGAAATTATACACCATGAGTTGGCACGGCTCTATCCATTGAAAGATCCTTTTTCCCTTTTGTTTAGAGTGTGTCCACAGAAGAAGGTGTGTGCTACAGCTCCAAGAGGGGCCAAGTAGGGCCTGCTGCCTGCTGTGTTTCTGGAGCACAGGATGGGTCTGGCTAAAATGAGTCCCCATTGCTCTACCTCCCTCCTTTTCTCTGAGTGCTTTACAGTCCCCGGTGCAGTGTATACTCCTGGCATAGCAGCCCCTCCCTGGGCGCTGAAAGTCTCAGACCCAGAAGCTCACACCAGCCCAAGTCCTTACTCCTCTTCGAACATTTTTAGCTCGTGTTCTCTCAGTCTCTGGCAGTTCCCGGTATGCTCTGATCTCTACACAAATGCTAACCATTGTCTCCAGCTTTCTTCAGCTAGAAAGGAGGCTCTTAGGTCCCTTTTATTCTGGCTATTTCTAATTAAAATAGATAAAAGGAGACAAGTGGTGGCCCTTGCCTATCTGAGAGAAAACCTTGTATAAACATCATCAACGGGGGAACACTCTATAAATGTTTATAGAAGGCATTCTAAAGACATAAATTAGGGCATACTGGTTTTGAGTGTATTATTATCAAGCTGTGACCGCCAAGGAAAAAAGGCATAGCCATCATTTAACTTTTACTAAGTATAATACCTTGTATTAATAATTATAAAATTTCATACAGGCTTAAATGCCTTGTAAGTTGCTGCCCTGGTTTAGAAGTACATATCTGCTTAATGATGATTATAGCATCACAAGCTGTAATTCAGAACTGCAGGTTTCAGCAAAATAATCTGGTATTTGGGATAACAGATTTGGATCCATCAGATGGCATGATATTTGCACCTTTTTGCACATTTTTGAGTTACATATTTTATAGATCAGACGCTGTTTACAGCTACATAAAATACCACTGTACACAGTTATGAAATGGTGAACATAATTGTTCAGAAAATCATAAGGCAGAATGTAATCTTAAGAAAAAAAAGTTTGTATATATTTGGCAGGAAAAAGTGGGAAATAAGCAAATGATGGAAATTAAGAGAGGAGAGTTTTAAGTGTTTGCTATAAGCAGGCTCTGAGGAAGAAAGCTCTCTGCAGAAGAAAACAGCTTTCTCTAAATGTGTTAAAAACACAGTCTTTAAAAATGCTTGTGTTATCTGCCTGCACATTCTAGGTAGTAGATGATGGAATGATACTTGCTTAAGGTGCCTAGAAAAGGTTCTGAAAAATAAGTCATGTAACAGGCAGGATCCAGGGCTGTGACCTCAGAGCCTAGTTAATTCTGCCAGCACTGTTGAAGAGATTTCCATATGGTTGCACTGACAACTTTACCATAAAACAGAATTATCTGATCTTTGTTAATTTATGCAAATCAAGTGGGTAAAGGATGCTGCAGTTTTGTAAATATTTAAAAAGAAATATAGTTAATACTGAAAATTGGACTTAAACTAATAACCTGACTGGCGTTCCTAGGTACTGCCATGAGAGATTGGGTTCAGAGGCAAGTTTTATGACACATCACAGTTTTTCTGAACTTTTCTCATTCTTTTTTCCTTGGACTAGGATTTAGAATTTGGCCTTTGACCAGTGTTCAGGAGAGCAGTCCTTGAAAGTTCTTGTCATTGACAGGGATTGATGGCTAATCATGGATGGTTCTGTGCTGGAAAGTTGCATGACTTGTAAAGGCATTTACAAAATACACTCTTTTTTTCCATTTAGCATTTGAGATCTACTAAACCAGCCATTTCTTCAGTGGCTTGATTCTGTCAAGCAATAAGTAAACTGAGGAAATGGCTATATGAAAATATCTCCTGGTGAACCATTCTAAGTTACTTTCATATTCCTGTTAATTTGCTGCAGAAGGACAGGTCTGACATCGTCACCCATGATTTGTTCTGTTTGACAAAGCAGACAGCTTCGACTTAGAGATACTGTCAAGTGTTATTAACAAGACCCAGACTGCTCTTTACTGTTAAATTTCAATGGATTTGCAAAGATAGGAATCTAAGAAAGTATTTTTCTTTTACCTCTTCTACATAGGAAGATTTTTTTTTTGTATTTTTGGAGACAAGAAACTGTAGAACCAGTATGTCAAAGAATGCACTACAGTAAATGCCACCAGAAGGCTTTTAGTGTTCCTGATTTCAATTCTGGTTCCTGTCAGAAAATACAACATAAGTGACAGTAATATGTTAGCTGGCCTGGCTTCTTGGGGTGATTTCATTCCTTTAACTATGATTCTGCCACATGTGTCTTTGACATAACATTCAGCTGTATATCTTCGGAGCAAACAGGAGGCATTAGGGCCTCTTCACCTTCATAATTGTAACACAGAAACCTACTGGAAGGTCTATGAGTGTCTTTCATTTGTTTCAGAGGACCATCCAAAACGGAAATTGTAATAGAGAATGAGGAAATGCAGCATCAAAAGTGGCTGAATCTGCACTCAGACTGGAAGAATAAAAATGCATCCACTTTACATGCGCTTCTAGTGAATGGGTAAGTAAAAGGTAAATGAGATTTATTTCACTGCTGTGGGTAGTTACTTATCAATGGAGGATGGCAAACTCCCTTTGGTAAGCTCTTTTTTTCCAAGGTATCTGTGTATAAATCCCAGCGCATACTCATGTGAGTTGTTAAGATACAGTCTATAATGATTCTAGTGTCTGCTACAACTGTAGTCTCTTTTGAGTCCACCATGTGAATCCTCAGGGGCCCATTCTGCTAGACTAACAGCATTTGAGTGACATAGAGGTGATGCCCTTGAAGCACCCGGACCAGACAGCTTCATTAAATCCCTGCTGACCAAGAAAGTCCAGTAAGTACTATATAGCAAAACCTGCAGCAAAATCTTACAACGCTCTGCAGCCTGTGTAGTTTTGGATTCATAGATTTGGAGCAACCACAGCTTCTTCAGCAGAAGCTATATCCACTTACAGTAGGTTTCCTTAGCAGCTTCTCTGGCTTCAGATGATGGTATATTCTTTTTAATTAACTTGACTAAACAGGTAGTTGGTAATGAGAAGCCAGGATCTCATGGTTGAGACATTCAAAGTGTGACTTTGAGACTGAACAGCCAATGAACTCAAACATCCAGGACAAAACTAGGAGAGCCACCTAATCCCCATCTGCAACTGCATTCTTCAAAAAGCAGATGCATTGTGTCCCTCTTCTCTTTCAAATGCCTAGGAGATTTCAGAACATCCTTCTTCCATAGAAATTCCTTCTGTTTCACAAGGAAAGACTGTCTTGGCTAAATGCAGAGGTACAAAGTGTGTGAAGACACAAATCTGAGGAATACACCTACTTTTCTTTTGCTTGGCTCCATTATTCTCTGTAGTCAAACTTTTCTGTAATGGCAGAATACTAAAAAGATTGTGTCTGCAAGTGCCTACTTTTGCTTTCCTACATCTCAGCTTTGTACTAGTTCTGGTTTACATCAGTATTTTCCCCATTCATTTAAGTTCATTTTTATTTCTTTATCTAGAAGGGCTATTACAAGTTGGTGCCTGATACTTGAAAATTTTCTTTTTAACTCTTTTCTTTTCCTTTCTCACTGTCTCTTTCCACTAGCTTAATGGTATCTAAATGCTTTTCTCCAGGGTAATAAAAGAATAAGCACCTTGGGTTGTGACCAGATGCAAAGGCAGGTTCACAATCGTATTCTGTTCAGTCACTGAAGTACAAAGCAGAAATTTCAAGGTACTTTGCCATGTTTGAAAGTGGTCTGCTAGGAAGTATGTGTGAAGGGATGGATTTGGAGCCTCTGAGTTACAAGATCTAGTAGCAAGAGATCTAGTTTCACCCAAAGTACAAGTTAAAGGAGAAAAAACATCATTAACAAGGATTATTGATAAAGCTATTGCAGAGATGAAAGTTATCTGTAGGAACAGATGTTCCAGTCTCCCTGAATGCAGAATATGGGTAACAAGAAGTGAGAAGCTAAGCCCATGCATGAAGAGTGAGGCTGTTTTTGTTTTGGCTGCAACAGGCATCCTGTGTAGATGGCTTTCGCTGGCTGTGCATGCACTGCAGATCAGGTGCAAGCCATATTGATCTCCCAGTCATCCCACTGAAGGACCTGCAGGCCTGCCTCACTTCACATGTGCCTGGCTTGCTTTCTGGTATAAAGCAAATTGCACTGGGGACAATATGTGTTTAGTCTCTTCCCAACATGAAGCCAAGACAAGGCTCAGGAGCTGGGAAGTGCTTCTGAGCCCTGCAGTCTAGGTGTATTCATCTGAATCAACTTCAGCATGTAAAACATCTGTGCTGTGGAGTATGTTGTATGTTTAAAGGAGCTGTTGGGCTACTGGACTACCAGGAACTTGGACAAGAACTAACAAATGGACCACTAGTTTCATAAAGTTTTGATAAGAGGCAATGGCACAGTACAGGTTATGCACACAGAAAAGCTTGAAGTTACATCTTCTAGAGCTGGCTATTTGATAAGTCAAAGAAACGAGTGTGAAACATGAGTGTGGCTGGTCTCAGTTATATTCTGTATATTTTTTTTGTGGAGTGCAAATACCCCTCAAAATTGTGCACAGAATTTTCTTTCCTGAAATTGGTTGTCTGTCTCTAGAAACAGAGTTTTATGGTCTGTGTTTTCAGGAACAGAAAGTAGACTAATTTGCACAGTATATGAACGGGCTATATGCAATGTAAGGGACAGAGGTCTGGTCAAATCACAGATTCATGCTAATCCAGTGAGCTTGCTGGCACTCTGTTGTTGTGCCCACATTAGTATCTATGACTTAAAATCAAATACAGCCTCTTTTTAGGTGGTTGCAATTTTAAAGATACTGCCTACCTACTGAGATTACAGCCTTCAAAGAATTACCTGGGGAACAGCTAACCTGTGTATCCAGTCTAATTTAGCTCTGCATCTGTCTCAGGAAAGCATGTATATGGTAGGAATGAAAAAGTGGTGGAAATAAAAAGGCAGCCAGCTAGTTGAGCAACAATGCTCACTTTTAACAAGGATCTCCCTTCCTTTGACAAAGAATCACTTCTTTCCTCTCTCATCTGAAAATTTTCAATGGAAATGATAATTTTTTGTTGTTTTAATACTTACTTTTGCAAACTTCCTGGATTTTTTCAAAACACCCAAGCTTTTAGGGCATGAAAGGTCATCTGTTATCAAAGGTATTTCAAAGAAAATTCTATCCTTCAGCTGAAAGGAAGAGGAGAATGGCAATATCTGTCCTTTCAGGTGCCATAAATTAAGACTTGACAAACTGTACCTCCCAGCTGACCTCAGAGCTGGATCAGTGCCCAGAGAGTGAGGTAGTCTGCCAAATATGTAGAACCCACTCATGAAATGCATTGTAAAGCTGAACTAATATTTTGAATTATCTCCAGGCAGATGCTGGAAACCATGTATGATCTGGCATAAGAAGTTCCTTGCGTTTCTTTTTACCATTTTGGGGAATTTTTAACAGCTGGTTCATGAATATAATACCTGTGCTGATTTGCAAATTACCAAAAATTACATCAATTAATTGAGATTTCCACCATGTTCTTGTTTCAATATTTAGACAGATGTGTCGAAGCAGAAGCAAAGTGGCTCTCTTTTGCACTAAAGAAGGTAAGAGAGAAATGTATATAAAACAAAGATGTTTTTCAAGATGTGTTAAATTACTTTAACAAATGTGGATGTTTAGTGCAGATTCATTCTGAAATTTGACTAGACTTCTGCAACATCCAGTTTTGCATTGTTTTTTTTTTCCCCTACTCTATTCAGTTTCATCAGCTTTTCTTATTTTTTTACTACGAGGCTGTGTATTGCGGTAGCCCAGTCCTGCTCCCACAAAATGAATTTTGTCAGCAGTCAGGTTCCAGAAATTTATTTGGTAAAACTTCCTACTGAAAATATCCTTTACCACCAGAGTGGTTAGCAGGCTATCTGCTTGGGAGTTCAAGCTGTGATCTGTTTAGTTGTGAAGCTCAAGGGGACAGAAGAACCTGAAGTAGAAAGCTTCAAACCAAGTCTGGAAGCATAGCAGATTGTGCAAGTTTAAGCGGTTTGAAAATGCAGAAATGTTCTACAGACAAGGAGAATTTTGCTGAAGAACACTTTAATTATGAATTAGCTTGACACAGGGAAAACTAATCACAAAGCATGACCTAGATTTGGGAAACTAATCAAAACATTTACTACTCTTATCAGAAAAAAACCCAAAACCCTCATAGGAACCTGTCAAAGGTGTTTGCTTCTGACATATGTTGCTTTAAGTACACTTAAAACACTTTGCTCTCTGAAGTTAAGTGAACACAGTAAGAATTACAAGTTACAAATAACCATTGCTCCAATTTATTTCTTCACCACTAAATTCCCACGGATATATGCAATGGCAGCTTACCCTCCTTTGGGAAGCTGATTGCAGAAACTGGTGGTGTTCTTCTGTTCTCTAAATCAGACCGAGTATAAACAGGATAAATAATGTCTGCCATCTTACAAATCCAGAATATAAAGTGAAACGAAAGTGAAGGGCTAACTATTTCAGAAAAGTAACTATCCTAGGCAGATGGGAGTCTGGTATAATTTCCAGTAGAAATAAAAGTAGATATAAAGTAGAATGGACAGATTACTGGAATGTCTTCAGATCTTCAAATATTCTCCCTTAATAATTTCCAGAGGCAAAGCAGGTTTGGTGCCATGTAGCTGAGTAAACAGTGTGACATTCACCTCAGACCTAGTTTAAGAAAAGCTTTATTATTGCTGAGCAGCTTTTGCAGAAGCAGTTCTTATGGACGGGACAAAGTAGCCCAAACATGTTGCTAGCTGACAGAAAGACAAGGACGCAAACCCAGGACATCTTCCCAAGGGCAGCCTGGTAACTCCTGAGAGAAAGGAAGTCAGGATCCCAAACTTAGCTTGGTTAATATTTCAGGCTGAGCTGGTCAAAGTTAGTATCAGGAGAGCAAATCCCAATATAAAGGAAGGATGAAAACGGCTCAGTGTGTTTGCTATGACTGTGGTGGTGTTGATGACTTCATTTACTGTCTTATTCGGTGTAATTTCATGACTCTGTTAATATCGTTCTGTGCCCAGTTTTCTTGCAGAAGGTCTTGTATGCGCTGCCTTTGTGGTAATGATTAACTGCCTTCTGCATCTGTTCCTCACTAGACTGCGGCCGTCGCCCAGCTGCTCGCATGAACAAGAGGATCCTTGGTGGTAGGACCAGTCGCCCAGGCCGATGGCCGTGGCAGTGCTCCCTGCAGAGTGAGCCAAGTGGACACATATGTGGCTGTGTTTTGATTGCGAAGAGATGGGTCTTGACAGTAGCACACTGCTTTGAAGGGTGAGAGGGTTCAGACAGTTTTACTGTTCATAAAAACTTGCACATGAGAATTACCAAGTCCTTCCCCCTTTACCAAACACACTGGGGGTGGGTGATGACCTTTGCAGAATGGCAAACCACAGAGGCCTGGTTTTAAGAGGCTAAAAAAGAAAGTAAATGGTGTAAAACGGCATCAGCTTAGGCTTTCACTTGCTTTATTATTCATTGTGGGCGGCTCTACTGATGAAAGCTAAATGAAGATGCCCTGACTTTCAGCAGGAAACAGGAAAAGGAAGAAGACCAAAACACTAATCCTATAGCTCTCATACAACTGCCATAGATTAAAAAAAAAACCTTCTGGGCACCAGCATAGAAATGACCCTGGAAAAGTGCTGTGGCCATCAGTAAAAATTAAACCTGAGTATTTACTCACAGTGCAACTGACATATTGAAGTCACTGCCTTTTCTAATTATAAAGACTCCACTCCTTTATTAGGATTGCAATCATTAAAAAGTCAGTATCTGAGGCCCTGTGGTGGATGGACAGTCTGAAGTGCAGAGGAAGTTTACATGTCTTAGGAATTGTCTTGGTCATTGTCAGCTTTTCGGTGCTAACAAACATTTATTTTTAATGAACCACAGATTTTGGAGGGAAGTTGATTACCTCATTTCTTTCGTCTTGTACCTTAGTTTTTAAATTGGGTTTCCAAAGATAATTGAAATGTGTGTTTTCTGCTGTAGTTAGCAAGTACTTTTCTGCTACGCAGCTGTCATCGATGCTTAATCCTGCTTTAAACTGGTACTTGCTCATTGGAAATTATTTTAGACTACACTAAGCACCTTTCTGTTCAAGCCAGCAGAAATTCTGTGGTAAGCAAGTATCTCTTGACTGGTATTTCTTTATAACATTAATCATTCCCTTTTTCAGTAATAATTTCAATTTCATCTTTTTATTTCTGAAACACTGAGTTCTTTGGTATTTGTTGGGGGTTTTTTTCTTTTTTTTTTTTTCCCCCCCTGGCTCTTTATGGAACTTGTGGTAGGGACAAAGTTTGTGGGTTTTGTGTCCAAGCCAAAAGACGTCAGGCAGGTGATAGTGCGCGTATCTCAAGGTGTGAGGCTATTAATTGAAATGCTAGAGGAAGTGACACTGGAGAGACCTCAGTTCTGACTATCACATCATATCAAGCCCTGAGGATGTTCAAGAACTGATTCCATTCAGAGAGAAGAAAAGTAATAGCCAGAAACTTTGAAGAGTAACCTAGGTAACCTTCCTTCTAAATTAACAAAGTGTTAAACCTGAATAATACAAACAAGTATATTGTATTTATCAGATTTTGGGTCCTGCACAAGGAATTTTTCTTCTTTCCCCATCTGTTTTTAAGTAAAGCTAAGCAGTATCTGGAATATTTCTTTACCTTTGGAAGAACGTTTTCTGGTGATCTAAAATAAAGGGTGGGATTTAGAGGTAGATCCTTCAGCAATATGGGACTGCTACTGAATTTCACGGGTAAGAGATATCTCTCATTAGTGAAAGATAAGCACAGAAGCTGTCAAATTTATAAAGTAAAAATTCTCCCATTTTTGTCAAATGCAGACACACTGCCACTACACTTTGGAGCCGTTCATTTATGCCTCATTCAGGGCTATGTAAGCTCAAGAGTATTATGTGTAAAAGGTCTCTTTTGCATTTGTATTCTGAATGCCTTAAAGTACTAAGCTATTTCGGTTTAATAATTCATTGAGGAGTTATATGAACTTTTTTCTCTACTGCCTCTCTGAACAGAGGTGAGGGTATGTTCCCAGTGGCCTGAAATCTTTAAATTCTTCATTTGTATAGCTTGATACAGCAACAGCAAGATGATTCTTGATCCCACAAAGCTTTCTTGATAAAAGTATTTAAAAATTTACCAAACCAACCAGATAAGCCAACAATTAAAACAGATTTTAAAGTGCTCTAGTGCTTTAGACAAAATGCTCCATTTTGTATTTTATGAAGTTCATGTGAAGTTTGCGATACAGAACATGAGGACCATCTAACAATAATGCAGCAGAAAATATTAATGCAAATAGTCATTTGAATACTTGTGGAGGGCATAAATGGAAAGAGCTACATTAAACAGCGTGTCCTTTGCTAGTTTTATTAGACTAGTCCCCAGAGTTTTGCCAAGATTGTTTTGAAATGCATTACATCAAAGCATCCAAGACATTAAGTTTTTTTCCTTGACTGTAGGACAATACATTCTGGCTGTGACTGCTCATTGCTCTGAGCAATGCTTTTTTGCAGTGTTCATAAACACAATAGCTTATGAATATTCTTAGCACATAATCTTGTAACTTTATGGAAAAACTCACAAACTGATCATGATGGTAAAATGATCATTACAGTCTGAAACACCAGAATTTTCATGCAACTCTCAAGATAAAAATAGCCTTTATTTAGCAACCAAATCTCTTTACAAATTACAGAAATTACAATCCTGTTGAGTATTGTGAAAAAGCTGAATTTTTGCATGCTTTGATTAAGTTTCAGTCTTGTCAAAAGTTCTTAGTTACATGGAATGGTCCTTCATCAGTTGTGAGAAATGCTCACTTTTTTGAGGGTTTTTAGAATTACAGACTAATTAGGAACCTGTGACTTATCATGTGACCAGTTATGATCAAGAGATTACACCCTTGAAGTCCTTCATAAAGTCTTTGTTTTTCTCATGTGGCTTAACAGACACTAGTTCAGTCTTCCCACTTGTATCACATGCATCATTTTTCTGTGATCTTGGATATTTACCAAAAGAGTCTTAAACAACTGTAAGAGTCAAAGTAACCTTTGATCTTAGGCATACGAAGTATGCTTGGCACAAACTGAATGCCCAATAAATAAGGGGCTTTTCCCATGGCTATCATGAAAGATTTAGTTTTCATAATAGAAGTGCTCCTTTGGGATTTCAGTTAGACTTACTGCTGTCAGCAGCATGCTACTGAACAATAGTCACCCCAGAGAAATTTGTACACGCCTACCAGTGAGCATGCGAGCACCTAAAACTTGGGCAGGATCCAAGGGGTCATTCTGAGAGCCTTTGGTACTTAATACAGCAACTAATAGGTGGTTACATGTCTTCTGAAGGTGTGCGCTTTAATTCATTTGGTAACATGCAGGAAGGAAATGGAAACCATTGTCTTTTGTTGCTCAGCTCTTAGCTGTACGTAGTGATGCTTAAGTGTTTGTTTTTTCTTGTAGCATTTGTATGCGCAATGCTTTGCAAAGCACAATGTGCAAAAAATCAGCCAGAAAGAAATTCTCCGGTATTTCAGCTCAAGAGAATCCTCTTGATTGAAATTTCCCATTTTCCCTTTTTTACACAGGAGAGAAAATGCAGCTGTTTGGCAAGTAGTGTTTGGGATTAGTAATCTTGATCATCCATCAGGCTTCATGCAGACCCGACTAGTGAAGACCATTATCCTTCATCCACGCTACAACAGAGCAGTTGTAGACTACGATATCAGCATTGTGGAACTAGACAAGGATATCAACGAGACAAGCTATGTAAGACCTGTCTGTTTGCCCAGCAAGGACCAGTTGGTTCGGCCAGATACCTACTGCTACATCACAGGCTGGGGACACATGGGCAACAAAAGTAAGATGAGTACTTCTGGGACTCTTGGAAAAACATGTTAACCTTCTACTGAGTTAATCAAATAAGTGATCCCATTACAAAGCTTTATCCATTTATGCTATTACGGAACATTATTAAATACTAGGGAACTGTAACTATTCATGGAAGGATCTACGTGTGACTAGAGCCTAGCTTTTTCCAAATCTGCAGCCTGAATTTATGCTCCTTAATCCTTATTTAGACAAGTAGCTTGATTTTCAAAATTGTTGAGGATCTAGAAACTCCTATCAAGAAAGTCACATGAATTGGTTTTCATTTTACTGGTTTAGGTTGTATTCAGAACCGTATTGAGAAGGTATCAGATCATCAGGGCAGGGCAGGGGGGGCAGCATTCAGTGAAAGCGGAAGGCACTGAAAGTACTAGCATACAGGCTGCACAAACCTTTTCTTTAATCAACGCTGTGTGTCACAATTTGGACTTGTGACACGATTTATTCCCTCCATGCATAATCACAAGTGTTGTTTTTGTCGCTCTGAACAGAACATGTGTTTTCTTGTGCTGGGGCCACTGCAATCCTTGGGTCCCATGACAAGAACAGTTGTGTTATGTAAATATTTGTTTAGACAAAACAATTCTGTATGCATCATATGCAAATTATCCTGGCCCCAACCCTGTTAATGCTCTAGCTGTTGTGTTTCTCCCTGCGCTATTATAGTAATTGCTAGGGAAAGCCGTCGTTCTGTACACTGGAGAAGAAAATTTTCCTTTGAGTATTGCTTCAGGTGCGACTTCACCTCTAGTGGCCAGGTCAGACATGTGGCAAAAATTAAATTGCACATGTGAGGGATAGGCTGGTTACTAGCAGCTCTACCCATCTAAAAGTATCTTTTATGTAATGGCAGGAAATGGGGGGGGGGGGGGGGGGGGGGGGGGGGGGGGGGGGGGGGGGGGGGGGGGGGGGGGGGGGG
>JANHGO010000001.1:37380839-37435468 GCA_024606505.1 Aquila spilogaster | reverse complement strand
GACAGTTTGTGGTATTAAATATGCTTGATTGTAATTGATTGTATTAAATTACCAGCTGCTGAACAATGCCTCTGGCAGAGAGCAGAGAGTCCTAGAAGAGTACTAATGACACTGGGGACATGATATTCAAAACAAGTATCATCCTTCACTATTTTCTGCAGTCTGAATTCTTATGCTAGTATTTTAGCTTAAGAGAAAAATGTGGACTTAATATTAAGGACCTAGTAATAATTAAAGGCAAATATATGTATGAGTAACAAATGGTTAATTGCTTCATGTATTGAAGGATGGTGAAGGTACAATCATACTGTGAGTACCTGTAATGTAAATACAGGCAAGTTTTCCTACCTTCATTTTCACTTCCATTTAGTTATCATTAAATTAACAATGTATGTTGTACATACATAGAGAGAAAAGCAACAGGAATTCTCTAAAAAGTAGACGGCACCTTTCCAATGGAACAGTAGATTTTAACACAGAATTCATAGAACGATAGAATCCTTAGAGTTAGAAGGGACCTTGAAAGGTCATCTAGTCCAACTCCCCTGCAATGAACAGGGAATTCACTATGCAATTAATTTTTACCCAGGGAGTTGTCTCTGTTTTTGTCTATGGTGCTCTCAAAAATAAATTTTGCAGAGTCATGGAACATTTCACAGCGTAGCACTATAATGTGTGATGAAGAAAAGCAGACATGAACTTAACTGTAAACACTTCAGCTCAAAAATTGCAAGGTTCATAAATTAGACTTCTTAAAGCTTTTTTATTTATTTTTTTTCTTATCAAATTCCTAACATGACTGACATTCTTTGGTCTTTATTAAAATTGGTTTCAATTATTTTTTCATTAATGGTTGTCACAAATATTATCAAGAAGGAGACCTGTAATATGGCCATATTCAAGAAAGGTCTTTTATCATGCAGAATTAGTTTCATGTGTTCAAGGCTGTTTATTTATCTGTATGCTTAACAGTTTAAATGTAGTTTATTCAATCTAAATAAACAAAGCACTCTGCACATCCAGTTACAGTTAAACCTGGGTGCATTCTTCCAGTAATCGCATGAGCTAGTAGGAATTCACTGGTTCATATTAGTAAAATAATCACGTCTGAAATAATACTCAGAAACAGCGTATCTACTTACTAACTTAATGTTGATACATTACTGCAGTTCCAGATCCAAGAAAATAGAGGCACTGTTTAAAATACAACATGTGAGCAGAGATCAAAACTTTGTGTATGAGGGTGCACCAAGGCTGTCACCTGAATTTGAGCTTGGATTAAAATGAAAGCTAGCACCGTCAGCTGTACAACAGGCCCAACAAGGCAATCAAACCACCCACTTTATTCAGGAGAACAGGTTTTAATGGCTTCCTCTAAAATCAGAATGTCAGATGTGCAGGATATTAGTATGTCAAAACATTCCATTGTTCAACTAGTGTCACAGCAAGGTGCTCTATTACTCGGTTAAAAACAAGTAGTGAAATAAAACAAGAAAAATTTTTTACTAAAATATACTTCAAACTATTCTTAAATTCCTGTAGTTGACAAACGGGAATTATATTGTCAAAGCGCTTTGACACAGTTATGAATATCCCTCTTAAAACCAGTGAGGCTGGTTAGCAGGACTCTGAAAAGGCAGTCATACTGTTTGTTCCCTCCATAAAAATGACTCCTCTGGAAGATTCATACATCTACAGGTTCTTCCTAATATTTTCAGACTGGCCTGGTCATGCTAAGAAAACTTACGCTCAAAACTTACAGTATCTCTCTACCTTTCATTGCGATCTGCATTAGATTCTGTATCACCACTGCCAAAAATTTTACATTTTTCTACGCTATTTTCTGGAGATTCCATACTGCCACAGGATTTAACTTTGAAAGATCAAAGGTCTGTGTAGAAGGGCTGCTCCGAAAGTACTGACTCCTATTTTATATTGGCCCAACTCAGAGGTGCATGTAGGTGGGTTGGCAGTAGAGGCTGAACCTTCCCACCAATATTCCGCTATGTTTTGTTGCTGTGTGACAGATGGCAGCAGAGAGGCTGTCTGACTAAATGGCATCTGACATGGAGTACATATGAAGAAAAGGTATGTCACTGAATTCCTCCATGTGGAAAAAATTGCACCCATGGACACTCATCAATGTTTGCTGAAAATTTATGGAGGCAAAAGAGCAGCTTGTCAGCACAGTCAGAGAGTGAGTGGTGGTACTGACAGTGGGTCACCTTTGCTGGTGCAGATTTTTGTGAGCATGCTGTGCAGGCTTTTGTTCATCACTGGCAAAAATGCACAGCTCATGGTGCTATAGAAAAATAGTGTTTTTTAGCTGAGATTTTGCTCTATCAAGTAGTGTTATTGTACTCTTTGAATCTGCTGTAGTTTCCTTGGAAAAAAATAGAAGGCATTACTTTCGAAGGAACCAAAGTATATGCTTTTAAATATGCTGTGGATTTCAGGATTATAAATGATTACATATTAAATCTAAATACTTTTACTTTATCTTTTTGTTTACATTTGTTTACATATACAGTAAATACATCTGAAGAGTAGTGATCGATCTGGTTTGAGACTACTGAGTTAACGCCTAAATCATTATTTACAACATGCGTAGCATAATACAGATTGTTATTTTAAAAGCAGTGAAGTGTGATATATTTTATATCCATTTAACAAATATGCATTGTGGCAATCTTGGTTACATTTTTTTCATTAGTAACGATTCTTGTTAACTTCTAAAATTAATAGTACAGTTGAAAATACTTTGGATATTTCAGGATCACTAAGGAGGAACAAAATAGCTGATTTGATATTGCATGCAATTATTTGAAAACTGTGCCTTTCTGTCTCCAGGCTGTAGAGAAAGGGGTCTTTGGGAGTGTCCTCTGAAGAAGCTCTGCATCAAACACACAATGATCTGTGATGGTTTCCCAGATTGCCCTGACATGATGGATGAAAAGAACTGCTGTAAGGGTTTATGCAGTTTGTTAATTCTGTAAAGGGTTGGTCACATTTTTAGGATCTTGTGGCCCAGAATAAATGGATGTAAAAATGGTCTATACAAACAAAAAGGCATAGTTATTCTCTGTTTCCTTTTCACTCCTTCCACAGCACCAATTTCTTTCTTTACTCACCTTTTTCCTCCAGTGTTCACATCCCTGGATCCTTGCTGTCTCCTTGCTCACTTCAGCCCTCTCTATTCCCCCTGTTTCTCCTTCCAACATCTTAATGCTTCTTTACCTACTCTTCCACCATTCAAGCAAGTTGGGGAGAAAACCGGCTTGGCTGAACAGGGGATTCCTGGAAATAGAGCAGAAAAAAAAATATATATATATATATATGATGTCTGGAGATGAGGTCAGGTTTTACGTGAAGATTATACAGCTGCAGCTCTGCGGCTTTCATCTGCATGGAGAAAATAAGAAAAATGAAAGCTAAGCTTGAGTTGACATTGGTGTCAGACAACAAAAAAGTTTATGTAAGTGTATCAACAGCATGAAGGATTCTAAGGAAGACACTGGACTGCATATCTGAACTGTGCCTACCTTCTCCCTCTGTATTTTTTTTTCCAGTCTCTATCTGCATTTCATGTTGGTTATTTTTTCCCTCAGAGTGAACTGTGTTTTTCCTCCTTTCAGCTTTTTGTGGGAAGGATGAGGTCGAGTGTGCCAACCATGAATGTGTGCCACGTGAACTTTGGTGTGATGGACAAGCAGACTGCAGCGACAGCTCAGATGAGTGGGACTGTGGTAAGTTTCTGCCATGGCGTACTCTGCCTGAAAGTGATGTTTTGGTTGATGGCAATATTAATGGTAATAATCAATGATGATTTGATTTAGAACTGATTAGAATGCAATTGCAGTGGTGGAGTTTACTACTATCCAAACAGAAGTCAGTAAGGCAGTTTTACTTAAACCAGCATGTATCTGGGGAAAAAATGTCCAAACATTTTTAAGGAATCCTAGAAAGAAAGGGATGTAGATTTCTACTTGTGCATTTTGGGACATTTTGAGATGCTTTTTACATGTGATAAGGGCAGCTAACACGCTTTTAAGTATAGATTAAGAAAGAAGTAGTGGTCATGATCTTTCTTGTAAAAATAAGCTGTCTTTTTGTTCTTCTTTAATTACATCCAGTAATCATATCAGTAGATAAGAACAATACATATTACTAAGAGTCAAACAGTGGTATAATTCCTATGTCAAGCAACATTAATCCCTCAAAATACCTTAGCAATTTCAGTTGAATTATTTGTGGGGTAAAATATTACGTAACAAGATTAAGACTGCCAGAAACCCATGTTAATCTCAGCTAGTGAGTCAGAAGTATTCTGGTTTATTCTAAGCCTCTAGATGCATTTGCTGTTCATTGTCTCATGCTATTCAATGTTATCAAGATTCTAATAGCCATGGTTGCCTTGATTTTAAATTGTAAAGTTACTGAGTGTATGAAATCAACAGAAGCAACAGCATCTTGGAAGAATCCTGCTGTAGGTTTTTGATGTACCATACATAAAACAAATCATGTGAAATAACAATAAAGTTTTTTCTTTTTTTCCTTCACAGTTACCCTGTCTAAAAACATCAGTTCCTTGATGTTTCTGACAGTTCACAGGTCAGCTGCTGATAATCATGTTTGTGCTGACGAGTGGCAAGAAAACTTGAGCCAACTGGCCTGCAATCAAATGGGTTTAGGGTAAGGTCAGTAGTTTGTAGCGTTGGTGAATTTCTTAGGACAATGGAATGATGGATATTGATGTGAATGATCATTGATCACTGTGACCCATTAAATATTAGACTTATTATGGAAATAACATAGAGAAATGAAATAATGAAGTGTTGTGAATTAAGATAAAAACAAAAACAAATATCTAGACACTTCCACCATTTTATACGCACTGTGTCATTGTTAAGAGTCTTGAAAATATAGAAATATCTTCGCAAACATCAATATTCAAACTTGCAGCTCTTTCTGAGGCTCAGAATTGTTTGGAAATATGTTGCTTTATCTTCCTAAAGAATTAATGCAGACTTGTCTCTCAAAACACAGGAAAGTATCTCTGGGCTCTGCAATAAACACAACGTGATAGGCTACCAGATATATTTAATTTAGATATCTCTGAACATAGAATTGCTAATGATAGAGCTTACTGGGTGCATCTCAGAGAAAAAGAAATGACCTCTATGGATTTTTCATAATTCATGCACTCTGTCATCTGCTTTGACATTCAAAGCTGTCTTTTACTACGAAAAGACAAGCTTGATGGTATAGAAGGATTTTTGCCAGTGTCTGATCCCCTAATTGGGTTAAGACATCTCTTTTCTATCTGCCTTTTACCACCACATGTATCGACATACAATCTTATTCTTTGTACCTTTCCTTAGGAGACACAGGAGGATAAAGGCCTTGGCTTACATGGTCTGCACCTACCTTACTCTGTATTATCTGCCTTTCTAACACACAGTAATCATGTAATCTAACTAGTTAGTAATCTAACTGATTTAGTATATCTAGATAATATTGAAGTTATCTCTATGCTTTAACTTCACATATCTTCTTAATAGGCTTAAGCTCCTTTGGTTTATTATTTTATTATTTAAAAAATAATTAATTGCTATTTTTTTTTGTCTGAAAATAAACCGCTGATCTTTATATCAGTCATGTTTTTTATTTCTTAATATCTAAGTCTCATAGCCTTAACACAGAATATTCTCAATTTCTCTATAAAGCGTGCTACTAGGAAAATGAAAAATGTATTAAATTATTAGAAAAGCTCTGATAGCTTCCTTTTTGCCCAAGGTTTGCCTGGGGTGAAATTATCATCAGCTTAGATCAACTTAGAAACTTATACTTTCCTGTTTCTTCAGTGAGATTTTATAGCAGAAGCGATTATCAACCCTATCCCTTCTAAGAAATGTATGAGACATGAAAGCTTCTTATAGTTCACAAATTCATTTTCTAAAAGGGAAGACTCATTAAAATTTTTCTATAAATTCTTTTTATTGACAGGTGATTATGTGAAGGGGAGTGGAAAATTTCAGTTCAGGTCTGAAATCTATAACTTCAGTTTGATTCTAATTTTCAATTTTAGCTTTTCCTTCCAGTATTCAGACAACAAAAGTAGTGTTTATTTTTCCCTTTCTTAATGCCCCTTTTTATTTTTTTTTTCAAGTCAACTGAAGTTTGATTTTCTTAGATATTTTCCACATTTGAGGGAATGGACACTGTTGAAAATGCAGTAGATTAATTCTGAAGACGAGCAATGAGAAAAAGATGCATAACATTTCATAAAGGGCAAATATGAGTTAATACAGTTATTTAACCTTTCTTTAACATGGCTTAGGGGTTCAGTGAAAATGTCCCGGTAGGTAACATTTTCTATATGGGGAGAAGATTGAATAATACAATAATAACAGTCTCTGTAAAATCTGTCCTAAAACCATAGATTTCATCTGTCCTGCATTATTTATTTGACTTATGATGGCAAGAAAGACTGAATACGATGTTGAAACCACTGGTATATTTAATAAGTTATTTCAAATCACCACTAAGGGTAAATTAGACTGTATAATGCATAGAGCACAAATAACAATGCAAGAAATTCCTTTCTATTCTTAAGAATTCGTATTGAAGAGAAAAAAACAACCATATTTTAAATAGCGCTTTTATTCAAATATT
This sequence comes from Aquila spilogaster, assembly GCA_024606505.1. Classification (NCBI taxonomy): domain Eukaryota; kingdom Metazoa; phylum Chordata; class Aves; order Accipitriformes; family Accipitridae; genus Aquila; species Aquila spilogaster. The sequence continues at coordinate 37,428,793 of JANHGO010000001.1, read as the reverse complement.
CCCAATAGGAAATATTTCACTGTACTCTTTCAGAAAATAAAAGGTGTGAATACAGACATTTAGGCCATGTTATGTTAATGCAGAAACAACTAGTTGTGTTGCTATGCATATTTCATTAATTATGACTTATGATGCCATTTGATTTTGATTTAACAGTTCTCTTTTTTTTTTTCTTATTCTTAGAGAAAATGAGTGCAAAGTGGAGACTTCTTAATAACTAGATCTGGAATTGCTATGAGTGGTATCATATAGTATTTTTATTTTCTGTTTAATTCTGAGACGACTGATGCATAGCTGCATCTGGTGTTTCCCCAAATGACAAGTTACTATTAGATCACCTAGTATGACTGCCTGACATGATTTTGTTGCACCACAGAGAATGAGAAAACATTCGGAAAGAAAATATGCCAGACAGGAGCAAGAGTCTGAGTCCCCCCTTTATAATACAGAAAAGCAATTTTCTAGCACTTGTTTTTCCATTCTCTGTGTTACCAGGAAAACTAATTGTCATTGATTTCTCAGGTCAACTTTAGCTGTATGTTAGCATATTAGCTGCGTGTGCTTCTGTGTTGCATAAAATGAGTATACTGCGCTTGTTAAGAATATAGTTATGTTCAGAGATTTATCTTGATGTTTAGTTGAAGAAAGCCATTGCCACATATACTGACAGCCATGTTTTTGTTAATTAAATAGTAATGACAAAAACGTGGCCTGCTCAGATAAAAAATTTGACAAAATTAGACATTAATGGAATTGTTTGTTTACTCTATTGAAATTAAGTGGAGTAGTGTTCCCTTCTTTGCACTAGGATGAGATAGCAAATGTCCTAATGATTTGAGCAGCTTGTATCCAGCAGAGTACAGGAGAATTTTAGCTGATCTATCCGGTCTGGGATAGCACTATCAGCGTACAACTATAGGTGTTTACAAAATAGTGAGTTGTTTATAAAAAATCACACTAAGCTCTGCTAGTTCCTATTGTTGCTGCTGCTCCCTTTCTGGGAGGCTGCATCCCTGGTGATCCACAGAACCAGGAAGCTCCCTTTGCTTCTTTCCTCTGCTGTACCTTCTACTGTTTGTATTTGTGGAAGTAGAAGGCCAGCTTCTTGCTCCTGCCTGGCTTTTTTCCTTCCTACTCCTTTCTCACTCAATCTCTGTGGCATAACATTCCTTATAATATTTGCTCAACCCAGCAAGGTGCTGGAGCAATAATCTTTTTTCCTTCTCACATTAATTATATTTTCTAACTGCATTCTAACTCTGCGTCAGGATTATGTAAGTGCCTAAAAAACATAACAGAAACAAAACATTGAATGTTTCTGTCCTATCCACAGCAGAAGTTTAAACTTCTGTATGTAACCTATTTTATTTTCTCCAAAAATAAACATGGCATTTAGGAAACTAAATTCCATGCAAAGTAAAGTATTGGAACTTGTTGTTTGAGTCCAGAATTCTAGATCCTCTAACCAGAATGTATAATATGCCTGACCTACCTTGAATATATTCATGTTGTCCAGTGGGTTCTCTTAAATCTTTACAGATTTAAAACTATGAGGTTTATTTAGATGACATTTATTTTGTTAAGAGCATAAACAAATAACTATTAAGTAAGATTTACTGAAAATAATGTTACAGGTTGTAGTTCATGTGGAAGACTTTGTTCAATGATTTTATGTGGCAACAAATCTTAATATGCAGTTATACAGAGACTTTATGCAGCATATTACAGACGTTTTAGTTAATATTTGATAGTTAGTCTTATCTGTCATACACATAAGTATATTAAAATATATAAAGTTATTTGGAGAGGATTTTATTGAAGAAATTCCAACCTAATAATTTCTTTCAAATAATGATAATTACTTCAAAAATCATTAATAGTATGGTCACTTTCCTCATATAATATTTTTAGCCTATGATTGGATACTTTTCTCTCCTTAAGTAAAAATGTATTTGTTATTAGTGATGTCTTAAAAAAATTATATGCGGATACTGTCAATCAAAGAAAGGTTCTTCCAATGATTGAACATAAATACTTTTCCCAAACTGTGTTAAGTCCTAGCTTGTAAAAATGACATTGAATTTTTTTCTTATTTTTATTTTTTTCCTCCAGGGCTTTCAAATCAAATTTGCTGAGTTTAAAACTACACAGCTATTAAATCTATAAGGACAGGAAACAGATGCTGTTTTAGCTCTGAAATAGGACTAATTTGTTTCATATTAGTGCCCATACATATGTTATTCATTACCTTCTGGCAAAACACAAGACTTCCTTTTTCAAGCCTGTTGTCACATAAGTCAGAAAACAATGGAATTGTAGAAGCTGAACAGAGAAATATTACTGTTACTTTGAAGAGAGAAGGAACCCAGTTTTGGATTATATTTTATTCTGAAGTTTGGTACTTTTGAGATAATTTGCATAACAGAATAGAGAAAACAAGGTATTAAATCCATTCTGTTGTACAGAAGTATTCTGATTTACTTTTAATTATAAGCAAAATATTAACATCATAAACTAAAATTAGCTCCTGCTTTCTGCTGGTTTTAATTATTACTTAGTATGCAAGGCATAAGGTCCTTCAACTCTCACTATAAACTACACTATAAACTCTGTCTTTTGAGCACAGTGATCAGCAGTTAGCAGGATGGAATGCTTTGAAACTGATTATTTTTTTTTTTAACGTTTCCATTGTTCGTGTAATGAAATGATCACAAATATTACTTTTTCCCACTGCAAGTACCTTTTTAATGCATAAGATAGACTGGGTTTTAGGTTTCTTATTAAGTTAAAATAAATACATAAATAAAAACACCAAAAAAATACCCACAAACCTCAACCAAACATAATGTTTCTAAGATGGTAAAGATTAAAGATTAGGAATAGAGTAAGAAAAGAGCAGGTTATAAACTGCTTTTCAAAGTAGCTGGGTTTGTTGAAATTCATCCTAGAGCATTTAAGATACAAAATTATGGCAGATCTAGTTGCCAAACTGTAGCTAGAAGTTTTGTGAAGTTGTGGAGAATGGCTTTATAAGGCTGAAAACTGTTAAATATCATTAAAATGAAAAAAAAAAATTGCTTGCTTGCCTTGCTTCAATTATCAACAAAGAATTACAGAAGTACAATATAAGATCTTAATGATAGACAGCCTGTATTTAACCATAACGAATCATGTCAAATTCCCTTAATTTTTTGCCTTGAAATTGTGAATGTGGAAGTAAAATAGCTGTCATGCATTTTTAACTTCCATACTATGTGAAATGACTTTTTAAATAAGTAGGGAGATTTGTACAAAGACAAAATAAGAGACTGTTGACGATTCATTCTTTAACCATAAAGATGTATTGATGTTGAGCTAGACACACCCCTGCATGTCTGGGGTTGTTGTGGGTCATTCAGATAATAGAGTGGAGAGAATGCTCGCTAATTTCTCAGCATCAAGCTGGAAGAATCTGAAAGCATTTTGAAGGACAGGTTTTGAATTTGAAAATTTCTTAATGGACTGGAGAAATGGCCTGAAATAAATGGTAATGATAAGAACAAGACAGTACAAATAGGAATACACTGAATAAATACAGAGTAGGGAATGGTTGGCAAGACAAAAGGATTAATGTAGAGAAGGGGCTAGGAAATACTGTGGGTCAGAGGCCAGACATCAGGGAACAATATCATACTGCTACAGGAAAAGCAAACATGATATTTATATGTATAACCAGGAATGTTTATGTACAATGCTTGGTGTAGTCCCTCTTTTGTTCATCTTGTGTGAGATGTGCATAAAATAGGGAAAGTTCGGATTAGGTCCCCAGGAATGATCAGAGCATGCTCCGTGAAGGAAAGTTGAAAACTCAGGGGGAAGGAGGTAAAGGAGCATTCAAATATGTACAAGGCTGTTGCGAAGAGGCAAGGAATGAACTGTTCTCTATTTTCAGGGAGAATAAGATAAAAGTAATGAGCTTAAATGACAGCTAGGAAGATGTAGAACAAAATTGCGAACTGTAAATCCTGGAATACATTGCCTAGAAATGCTAAGGAATCTCCATTATTAGAGTTTTTTATAAACAGGATAGACAAATATCTGTCAGAGATCACTTAGATATAGCTGATCTTATTTATAGGAGGGGAATGGATCGCATGCCCTTGTAAGGCTCCTTTCAGCTGAATTTCCTATGACAGCTTTGCTCTGATTGACTGTTTAGTGAAAGAAAGCCTTTTAGAAGATTTTTTCTTTTAGAGGTCTTAATCCCATGTCATTGTTGAAAACAATGCAGAATACCTCATGAAAGTCTGAGTGAAAGACATAGATGTCTTTTACCATTCAGCTTAGTGTTTTAATCCATTCAAATGTATAGGGAAAAAAATCATAAAACATCATTATTCATAGTGCATAGAGCACTACAGGTATCCCAAAGTGTATTCATTGAGTGTTATCTCCGAGTGGTTGAAAGCTCAGAAGTTTTATCACAGATTTTTCTATATAAAGATTTACCGCAGATATTCAATACCCAAATGAGACAGTCAGTTAAGTTTTTGTGATCTAGACTGCAACGGATTGTTAGAAGCTCATAAGTCTTTAAATGACCTTATGATGTATTTCGGTATTCAAATAGTTCCATCGAAATACCACAAGATGTTAGAAAGATGTTAGAAAGTTACATAGATTCAGGTGGGATTTGTGAGTTATTTTGAAAGTTTGATGGAGAAAAAAAAAATCACCACTGTCAAGTTGCCATTGAATTGGCCCTTAGCTTTATCCTGACAAGAATAAACAAGGTTGGTTCCCTCTGCACTTCCTCGTGTGTCAGTGTCCTGGATAGTTTAGAAGCCATCTGCAGGACCCTCTTTAGTTTCTTAAGCTGAGGGACCCCAAAAAGCTACCATGCATTCTACCTAAATATGCTTTCAATCCAAAAGCATGGTTTCAGTTTCACTTTTTGTTGCAATGTAGGTAATAATAAAAGCATTAGTATAAAATCAACACAAAGTTTCTGAACAAAGCTGTTCTATTGAAACAAAAGGAGATGGGGAGAAAACTTTACAAAGAGCCTTCTGAAAATGTGTCATAAAAAAGACTCCTTACTTGGCTTGCCTTAAAACTTGATCCATGTTAGATATGGTCACACATGATTTTTGTGTGGGCTGACTCAATTTAGGTCAAGTTCAGAAGGCCATTAAATCAATATTTCAAAAGATAGCTAAGTTCAACATCAAAGATGTAGACAGATGACTTAATTAGCAGTTATATCCTTATTTTGTTCTAAGTAGTTCATTGATAACTTAAAGAACATTGTTGGAATCTGTAAGGAACTCAGTAAAACAAAACTTTCCTATGAAGAAATTAGACACCATAAGTCAAAGTGGTGCTGTTGACTGAAATACACACCTTCCTTTTTTGTCAGAGTGTATCCACAGAAGAATCCTGTGCTATAGCTTCAGCAGGGATAGGATACAGCCTTTACAAGAAATTCTAAAGACATGTATTAGGACATATTGGTTTTGAGCTGATTTTGGTGAATTCATCAGGCTGTGACCAAGGAAAAAAACCATAGCCGTAGTTTTATTTTTACTAAGTAAAACACATTGCATTAATCATTATGAAATGTCATACAGGCATCTTGAAGGTTGTTGTTCCTGATTTAGAAATGTGTCTGTGTTTAATAATGAATATAGCATCATGAGCTGTTGTTTTCAACAAAATAATGTAGTATGAGAGATAATATAATTTGGATCTACGAGATGGTATGATATTTACACTTTTTTGAACCTTTCTGAGCTACATATTCTATATGTCAGACTTTTTTTTTGCCAGCTATATAAAATATCAATGTACACAGTTATGAAGTGGTAAATGTTATTGTTCACAGAGGATTATAAGGCAGAATGTCACCTTAAGAGTGAAATAAGCTTGTATACGTTTGGTGGGAAAGAGTGAGAAATAAGGAAGTGCTGGACATGAAGAAAAGAGGGAGTTTTATGTATTTACCATAAGCCAGCAATAATGGAAAAAAAATTGCTCCAAAAAGAGATTTCTCCAATTGAAGAAGTACAGACTTTAAAAATACTTGCTGCTGTCTGGCTGCACATTCTGTGTAGCAGGTCATGGAATGATATTTGCTTAACATGTCCAAAGAAGGTTCTGAAAAATAAGTCATGAAACAGGCAGGACCCAGGGCTGGGGCCTCAGAGTGTATTTAATTCTGCCAATGTTGAGAACATTTTCAGGTGGTTTCACTGAAAACCTCACCACAAAACATAATTCTCTGATCTCTTTTCATGTGATCAGCTGAGTAACGGGTATCACAATTCTTTAAATGTTTTAAAACAGATACAGGTAATACTGGAAAAAAAAAAAAAAAAAAGACTTAAAGACAAACTAATAACCTAGCTGGTGTTATTAGGTACTGCCACGAGAGACATGAGCTCAGAGGTGATTTTTCAGATGCTTCATAGCTTTTTTTGAACTGTTCTCATTTTTGTTTCCACAAGCTAGTATTGAGAATTTGGCCCATGACCAGTGGTCAGGGGAGCAATCCCTGAAAGCTCTTCTCATTGATGGGGACTGATAGCTAATCATAGATATTTCTGTGCTAGAAAGCTGTAGAGCTATTTCACTTTTTTTCTTCTTAAAAATTGAGATTTACTAAAACTACAGTTCCTTCAGTAGTTTGAGTTTTTCAGGGTGTGCTGGAAGTAGATCTGTGGAAATATTTCCTGGTGGAAAAATCCACCCTGCTTTCATATTCCTGATAATTCTCTGCACAAGGCCAGATTTGATGACATAACCTCTAATTAATTCTGCCTAGCAAGACAGACAGCGTAGACTTAAAGACATTGTAAAGTATTACAAGGCTCAGATTGATCTTTACAATTATATATTTTAATGGACTTCCAAATGCAGGATCATAGGAATTTTTTTTTTCTTCTACCTCTTGTACAAAATAAGATCTATTTGTTGTGTTTTTGGAGTCAGGAAAATGTAGAACCGATATTTCAGTTTATGCAGTGCAGTGAATGCTGCCAAAAAGATTTTGTTGTTCCTTGTTCTAATTCTAGTTCTTGTCAGAAAATACAATGGGAGTGACAATGGCATGTTAACTGGCCTGGCATCTTGGGGTGATATAATTCCTCAGCTATGACTCTGCCACATGTGGCTTTGGTACAACATTATGCTCAGCATTTATGTAGTAAACAGGAGATCTCTTTCCTTTCATAATTGTAACACAGCAAGCTAATAGGAAGTATAAGAATGTCTTTTATTTCTTTCAGAGGACCATCTAAAACAGAGATTGTATTAGAAGATGGAGAAATGCAGCATCAAAAGTGGCTGAATCTGCACTCAGACTGGAAGAGTAAGAATGCATCCACCGTACATGCACTTCTAGTGAATGGGTAAGTAACAGGTAAATGAGATTTATTTCACTGCTGTGGTTAGTCACCACATTTGGAGATCATAGATTTTTCAGTAGAACTATAGCCATTTACAGTAAGCTTCCTTAGCACCTTCTCTGACCTTAGGCAGTAGTATATTTCTTTTAACGAGCTCTACTAAACATGTAGTAGGTAATGAGAAGCCAGACTTAAGTCATGGTCGAAACATTTGAATTGTGATTTTGAGACTAAAGAGGCAGTTAACTTACTTTAGCATTTAGGACAGAACTAGAAGAGCTTTTTAATCCATCTTCATAAAGCAGGTTCTTTGTTTTCCTTTTCCTCTTTCTAATGCCCAGAAGGAGATTTCAGAACACCCATCTTCCACAGAATATCCCTCTGCTTCATGAGAAAAGATTGGCTTGGCTAAACACAGAGATCTGAGGTACAATATACATGTGAAGAAGCAGATCTGAGGAATACATCTAGATTTCTTCTGTTCAGCTCCATTATTGTCTGTAGGAAAGCTTTTCTGTAATGGCTGAAATAAAGATGAACTAAAATGAAAGGGGAACATACTACTGTGGGGTAGAACTAGTACAAAACTGAAGTGTTGGAAAGCAGAAGTAGGCATTTGCAGAAACAGTCTTTTTAGTATTTTTCTACTGAAGAAGGCAGCCCACTTACTGAGATTGCAGCCTTCAAAGAATAACCGGAGGAACAGCTAACCCACGTATACAGTCTAATTCTGCTCCATTTCTGCATCTGAAAAGCACTTACACAGAATGAATTAATAAGTTGTGGAAAAAAAAAGGCAGTCAGCTGAGCAATGGTGTTCTTGGTTTTAACAGGAATCTCCCTTCCTTTGACTGAGAACTGCTTCCTTGCTCTCTCATCTGAAAATTTCCAAAAGGATTTTTTTTTGTCTTAATATGTGCTTTTGCAATCTTCCTGGGTTTTCATCAAAATACCACATATTAAAAAGTTTTCATCAAAGATATTTCAAAGAAATTCCCAGCCTTCAACTGTAAAGATGGGGAAAGCAGCACATCTCTGCGCTTTCAGGGGCCATAAATTAAGACTTGACAGACCGTACACCCCAGTCAACCTCAGAGCTGTATCAGTGCCCATAGAACAAGGTTGTCTGCAAAATGGGTAGCACCTGCTCATGAAATGCATTGTAAAGCTGAACTAATATTTTAAATTGTTGCAAGCAGGCACTGGAAGCCATTGACGATCTGGCATAAGAAGCTCCTTGTGTTTCTTTTTACAGTTTGGGGAACTTCCAACAGCTGAGTTCACAGCAGAGGGTGCAATACCTGTGCTGATATACAAACTGCCAAAAATTACATCAACTAGTTGAGACTTTCATGATGTTCTTTTTCCAATATTTAGGCAGATGTGCCGAAGCAGAAGCAAAGTGGCTCTCCTTTGCACTAAAGAAGGTAAGAGAAGTGTATATTTCTGAGAGAACAAAAGTATTTTTAAAGATATGTTAAATGTACATTAAGAAATTCAGTTGTTTAGTGTCATTTAATTCTGATATTTTACTTGAATTCTGCAACCTCCAATTCTGCATTGCCTCTTTTTGTGACATACCTGGGAGTTGAATCTGTGATCTGTTTAGCTGTGAATCTCAAGGGGACAGAAGAACCTAAATTAGAAAACTACAGACCAAATCTGGAGGCACAGTGGATTGTGCAATATTAAGTGGTTTGAAAAACACAGAAATCCTTCATCTTGAATAATAAAATGTTCCACAAACAAGGAGAGCTTTGCTGAAGAACACAGAAATTATGAATTACCTGACATTGGGAAAATTATCCACAAAGTATGACCTAAATTTGGGAAAGTAATAAAAATATTTACTACTCTTACCAGAGAATAATGCCTCAAAGGAGCCTGTTAAAGGTGTTTGCTCCTGACGTATTTTGCTTTAAGAACATGTAATGCTTCTTGCCCTCTGACGTTACTTAGGTGAACACAGAAAGAATTACAAGTTACAAATCTAATTTATTTCTCCACCACACATATCTGCAGTGTCAGCATACCTTCCCTTGGGACGTGAATTGCAGAAATTGGTGGTGTTCTTTCGTTCTCTGAATCACACTGAGCATAAAAAGGATAAATAATAGCAGTCCGTCATTTTACTAATCCAGAATATAAAGTAAAACAAAAGTGAAGGGCAAACTAATTCAGGTAATTCCTATTTGCCTGGCAGATAAGAATCTGGTATAATTTACAGTGTAAGTATGTTTATAAAGTAGAATGGGTAGAGCACTGGAAAACCTTGAACTCTGCAAGTATTTCCCTTAGTAATTTCCAAGAGCAAAGCAAGCTTTGTGCCTTGCAGCTAAGTAAACACTTTGACATGTACCTCACACCTGGCTTAAGCAAGTGCTTATTATTGCTGGCCTGATTTTTCCAGAAACATTCCTTATGGATAGTACAAGTAGCACAAAGACATTGTTAGCTGACAGAAGGACAGTGATATAAAACCAAGAACCCTTCTCAAGGGCAGCCAGTAATTCTGTTCAAGATAGTCATCTTTTCCAGCTTAGTTTGGTCAATAATTAGTCTGAACAGGTCAAAATTAATCTCAGGAGAGCAAATCCCTTTACAGAAAAAGATGGATAAAAATGGCTCAATGTGTTTGATATTAACGTGTGGTTATTGATTGACTTCAGTTACGGTATTGTTCAGTATAATTTCATGACTGTTAGCATTGTTCTGTGGCTAGTTTTCTTCCAGGTCTTGCATGCTCTGTGTTTGTGGTAACAAATTACTCCCTTCTGCATCTGTTTCTCACTAGATTGTGGCCATCGCCCTGCTGCTCGCATGAACAAAAGGATCCTTGGTGGCAGGACCAGTCGCCCAGGCCGATGGCCATGGCAGTGCTCTCTGCAGAGCGAACCAAGTGGACACATATGTGGCTGTGTTTTGATTGCAAAGAGATGGGTCTTAACAGTAGCACACTGCTTTGAAGGGTGAGAGAACCTCAGTTTTACTGTTTGCGTACAAGTTAGATGTAACTTGCACATGAGAATTTCAAAGTATGCTCCCTCCACTATCAAACATATTGGCAGCAGGTGATGACCTTTGCAGAACAGCAAGAAGCCTGGTTTTAGAGACAATAACAGAGTAAATGACGTAAAACAACATCAGGTTAGGTTTTGACCTTCTTTATTATGAATTGCTGTCTCTGCTGATGAAAGCTACATGAAGATGCCCTGACTTTCAGCAGGAAAACAAAAAGAAAAAGAAGACCAAAACACTAATCCCATAGGTCTCATACAATGCCACAGATTTAAAAAAGAAATGTTCTGGGCAACAGCATAGAAATGACCCTAGAAAAATGCTGTGGCCATTAAAAAATAAAACACAAGTATTTAATCATAATGTAAATGATGTACTGAAGTTTGCTACCTTTTCTGATTATGAATTCTCCATGGCTTCATTATAATCGTTAACAACTAGAAAGCCAATATTAACCAGTAAGTGGTTCATGATCTATGCAGTCCCATGATGGAGACCGTGGAGGGCAGAGGTTTGTATAGCTTAGGAACTGACTTAGTCATTGTCAGCTTTCTGATGGAAACCAGTTTTCTTTTTAAAGAATTTGGATGAAAGTGCATTACCTCATCATTTTTGTCTTGTTCTGAAGTTATTTGTATTTTTGAAGATAATTGAAATGTATGTTTTCTGCTGTAGTCAGCAATTTTTTTTTTGCTAGGTGGTTGTCACCACTGCTTAATCTTGTTTAAAATTGGTACGTGCTCACTGGAAATCTTTGGATTACACTAAACACCTTTCTTTCTTTTTAAGCCAGTAGAAGTTCTGTGGTAAACATACAAAGGTACTTCAATTTCGACAGATGAATATTTCTTTATAACTTTAATCATTCTTTTTCTTCAGCAATAATTTCATTTCTTTTTGTTTCTGAAACACTGAAGTCTTTGGATTTTTTTTTTTTTTCCCTCTGTGGCTCTTGATGTAAAGAGTTGTGTGGACAAAACATTAAGGGATGGGGCTAAGTGGACTTAGTAGGTCAAGTTTATGGCTGGACTTGGTGATCTTGAAGGTATTTTCCAACCTAGATAATTATATGTAAAAAGTCTTTTTCACATTTGTATTCCAAATGCCCTAAAGTAGAAAACACCAAGACAAAAAGTTTTTCAAAGTGCTAAGATATTTTGGTTTATTAATTCCTTGAGTTATAAGAATATTTCTTCTCTTCTGCCTCTCTGATGAGATTAAGGATATGTTTCCAAGGGCCTGAAATCTTCATATTCCTTGAGTATTGTTTTCTACAGTAAAATCACTCCTGATGCCACAAAGTTTTCTTTCAATTTACTAAACCAACCAGTTAAGAAATTGAAACACATTTTAAAGTGCTCTGATGCATTTAGTAAAAAATATTTTGTGAAATCTGGGATCCAAAATATAAGGACTATACATCAGTAATGCAGTAGGCAAGATTAATTCCATGAATATTTGTAGAGATTATAAATGGAAAGGTGCTACATTTAGCAGAGTCATTTGCTTGTATTACCGGCTGCTACTGATTCATCCACGTCTGTTTGAAATGCTTTACACCAAAGCATCTGTGATATTTAAGGGTTTTTTACTCAATTGTAGGGTAACACTTTCTGGCAGTGACTTCTCATTGCTCTCGGCAATGTTCTTTTTCAATGCTCATAAAAACAATAGGATATTCCTACCATTTAAACTTGAAACATGTTGGAAAAACAAATTAATTGCAATTGTAAAAAGACAAATGTAGTCTGAAACACCAGAATTCTCAAGGAACTCAGATAAAAATAATCTTTGTTGAACGACCACATCTCTTTCAAAACTTTAGAAATGAACATTCTGTTGAATACCGTTAAAAAGCCCAAATTTCAAGCTTTAATTCACATTGCTATCATTAAGCTTCAGTCTCTTCAGAGGAACTTAGTTTCATGGAACTATCTCAACTATTCTGAAAAAGTGACTTTTCTGAGGGTCTTAGAATCACAGACTAACTAGGAGCCCATGACTTATTATCAGTTACAATCAAGAGATTACATCATCTAAGCCTTTAATACGGTCTATGTTTTCTTATGTCTTAACAAACCCTAGTTCAGTCCTCCCATTTGCACCATATCCATCATTTTTTGTGATCATGGGTATTTGTAAAGAGTCTTAAACAACTGTGGATGAATCAAAGTAAAGAAACCTCTGAACTTAGGCATAGGGAGTATGCTTGTCACACACTGGATGCCTAATAAATAAGAGACTTTTCACATGACCATCATAAAGTATTTAATTTTCATAACTGAATTGCATCTGTGAGATTCCTTTGGGGCTTCAACTTGAGTTACTGCTGTGAGCATCATACTGATGCACAATACTGTCACTCCTAGAGAAATGGGTTCATGCTCACCAGGGAGCAAGTGAGCACCTAGGGAATTGGGCAGGATCCAGGGGATGATTTTGAGAATCTTGAGCATTTAATACAGCAAGTAATAGGTGGTGATATACCTTTTGAGATTGTGAGCTAGAATTTTTTGGTAGCAGGTAGGAAGGGAATGGAAAGCATTCTTTTGTTGATCAGTAATGATGCCTAAGCATTTGTTTTCTTGTAGCATTTCTATCACATGCACAGCTTTGCAAAGTACAAGATGCAAAAAGTCAGGGAGAAAAAAAAACTCAGATTTTTAAGTTAAAAAGAACTTGAATGAAATTTCCCATTTTCCTGTTTGTTTCTAACAGAAGAGAAAATGCAGCTGTCTGGAAAGTAGTGTTTGGGATAAGCAATCTTGATCATCCATCAAGCTTCATGCAGACCCGAATGGTGAAGTCCATCATCTTGCATCCACGCTACAACAGAGCAGTCGTAGACTACGATATCAGCATTGTACAATTAGATGAAGATATCAATGAAACGAGCTATGTAAGACCTGTCTGCTTGCCCAGCAAGGAACAGCTGGTGCAGCCAGATACCTACTGCTACATCACAGGCTGGGGACACATGGGCAACAAAAGTAAGATGAATACTTTCAGGAATCTTAGAAAAACATGTTAAACACCTACTGGGTTAATCAAATAAGTGATCCCACTACAAAGTTTTATCCATTTATACTAATGCTGGACTTGATTCACAGAATCACAATAGTTGGAAGGTACCTCAGAGGTCACCAAGTCCAATCCCCTTGCTAAAGCAAGTTCCCTACAATAGGCATCCAGATGAGTCTTGAATATCTCCACAGAAGGACACTCCACAACCTCTCTGGGCAAACTGTTCCAGCACTCTGTCACCCTTACCATGAAGAAGTTCTTCCACATGTTAGTACACAACTTCCTATGTTCAAGTTTTAGGCCATTACTCCTTGTCTTATCACTGTGCACCACCAAGAAGAGCCTCATCCATTTGTCTCTCACCTCTCCTCAGATATTTATAGACATTAATCAGATTCCCCCCCCCCCCCAGTCTTCTTTTCCCCAAGCTGAACAGTTCCAGGTTATTCAGTATTTCCTCATACAGGAGATGCTCCAGGCCCTTTATCATCTTTGTGGCCCTCCACTGGACACCTTCTAGGAAACCCTTGTCTTTTTTCAACTGGGTAGCCCAGAACTGGACACAATTTTCTAAATGTGGCCTCACCAGGGGAGAGTAGAGGGTGAGGATCACCTCCCTCAACCTGCTGGCCACGCTCTTTTTAACACACAACAGATTAAATACTAAGGACCTGTAACTACTCATGAAGGGAATCCAACTGTTACTTATATTTGTTTTCCAAATCAGCAGCCTAAGTTTATGCTCCCAAATCCACATTCAGACACGATGTTTGATTTTTCAAAAATGCAGAGGATCTAGAAACTCCTATCAAGAAAGTCACCTGAACTGATTATCATTTTTATTCAGTTAGGCTATTGTATTGAGATAAGAACTATATCGTATCATAGTTGGGGGTAACATTCTTAGTTCAGTGAAAGCTGGAGATACTGAAGGCAAAGGCATACAGGCTGAATGAACAATTTTCTTGAGCTTATGCTCTGTGTCACACTTGGGGCTTGTGGGAAGATTTATTCTATCAAGGCTCAGTTATAGGTGTTTGTCTCTGAAGAGAAACATTACTGTGTTTTTTGTGCTCTGTTGCCACTGCAATCTTTGGGTCCCATGAAAAGAACATTTATGTTTTGTAAATATTTGTTTTGACAGAATTATCTTGCATGTACCAAATGCAGAGTATCCTGGTCCCAACCCTGTTAGCTCTATCTATTATGTTTCTCCCTTCTCTGTAATAGCAATTATCAGAAATACTGTTCTGTACACTGGATAAGGAAATTTTCCATTCAGTATTGCTTCACCTCCAGTAGCTGGGTCCACATACGTGGCAAAAACTAAATTTCACTAGTGAGGAATATGTTGTTTACAAGCAGCTCTGAAACTATCCATCTAAAACTCCATCTTATGTAATAATAGGAAAAAAATAACAGAAAGCTTTTGTACCTCTGGTAAGTAGGAAAAGGTTATTTGCTAGATAATGTGGCTTCAGCTTTGCTTTTAAGGTTTTATGTTAGGAAATGGCAAAAACCATCTTGGCTACACAGGGTTTAGTACTTCATGCCCTAGATTAAGAGTTTACCTTTGAACTTGACCTAAGTCATCTGCTCAGAGTAGGATGAAGTCCTGAATGTGCTGAAGTAACTGCAGTATCCTTTGAAATTTGATTCCCTGATACATTAAGTTGAATTTACCCAAATGTAACTCATGCTTGAGTTTATACCAACCTTGACTGCGAGAGATACCAGGATTCTACTGTAGAATGAAGAGTTAACCCCCCCTGCCTCATATTACTGCTTACCAGCCAATACTGTCCCCATCATAGAAGTCCCACAACACATCACATAAAGGTGCTCTGCCTCCTCAGTCTCAGTGCAAATGCACAATAAACTGAAAGTGTGTCAGCAGCACCCATGTGCTTGGTCCTCCTCTAGAATGCAACATATACACACCTGACTGAGGAGAATTCATCATGAATCCTGCAATGCAACCATGCAAAAAAAGACCCACAAACATCTGAGCTTCAAGCTAGACCTATGTATTATTTATACATATATATATGCACACAGATATTTATATAAACACATATATAAAGTAATATTTAAATATATCTTAAAGGAAATATTTATCGTATCTTGAAGATCCATCATAGATAAATATTTGCATGTCCATGTGTTTTAATACCTACTCCTGTTTTTCAGTGCCTTTTAAGCTTCAAGAAGGAGAAGTGCGCATCATTTCCTTAGAACAATGCCAGTCATACTTTGACATGAAGACTATTACCAGCAGGATGCTGTGTGCAGGCTATGAGTCTGGCACTGTGGACTCCTGCATGGTAGGCTTATCTCTAAGGAGAAACTCACACACAGCTAGAAATGCTTCTAGACATCAAAGTTCTGTGACATTTATTAAGTTCAGCATACTTCATCTAGTATAGAAATGACAGCAGTCTCTTGACATGTTTTAATCCGACTGTTATTGCTGGTGGTGCAACCAGTAGGCGGCTGTTTGAGTGGGGGGTTGACCAGACTACTCTCAGCAGTCTCCTCCATCCTCAGTGTCTCTGATGCTGTGAAACTGAAATCAACTGCAGTTTATGGTAATGAAATGTTGATGTTCTGAGGTTTGCCTGTATTAGTTAACTACCAGACTTTTAAAAATAACTATAAGTTATTTGCAGGTACTTTTTTGTACAGTTGTTAGAATAAACATGGGTTACTGTATGCCGCTGCACAGTTGAGTAGAGCAGCCAGTCCTTACAGCTGAATTACTTATTAAAGGCAAATTACTCCAGGAACTGGGACAGAGCTTTAGCCATATGACTGCTGGCTATGTATAGCTCCTGTTTTTCCTTCATATTGCAGGGTGACAGTGGAGGACCACTTGTGTGTGAGCAACCTGCAGGACGCTGGACTTTGTTTGGTTTAACATCTTGGGGCTCTGTCTGCTTTTCCAAGGTTTTGGGACCAGGAGTTTACAGCAATGTGTCACACTTTATTGAGTGGATTGAAAAACAAATATACATCCACACCTTTCTGCTCAACTAACTCCAGATGGTAAGAATTGTGCTGACAAACATCAGGAAAATGGAATCAAACTTCAACACTGAAGATTTTGCAGTCTGAAATTCTGTGAAAAGGAGTTCCAACCTCTTTCTATTCTTGTTGTGGAGCTATGGGATATGCAGTGTATGCTCACAGTCAACACTCTGCTGGTGAATATACTTTGGGGTAGAATTAATAATCTTTTTTTTTCTTTTAACTCTCGTGGTGCTATTTCAAGCACAGCAAAATGCTTAAAAGAAAAGAAACAGTCACTTTCTTCCTTTCAGATATTCAAACTAAGCAGTAGCACAGACTAGAAAAACTTTTTAAAATGACCTATTTTAATTAGTTAGTAGCAGTTAGTAGCACATGCACCTTCACTCACTGTCACAAGGTGCAAACTCAGTGCATTCAGATGACGCTGGCAGGGCACAGATTCACCAGGGCAATGCCAAAGGCTGCAGGTGTGAAAGAGGTGGCTGGGCTCGTGCATTCTGGCAACACAGGGCGTGGTGGTACAAACACAGGTCCAAAGGGGCTGAGTAAACGCTGTCTGTCCCTCAGGGTGGCCATCACAGGTGGGACACTGCAGTGTACTGACTCTACTGCTCTGTTCTCAGAGCCAGCTTGCGTACCTCTTCAGGGTGCTGTGTGCCACCAGTCGGCCAACAGACCCACGATCCTACTTGAGGCACCTGAGACCAAAGTTTTGTTTATCAGCCTCTTTGGTTTGTTTTTCCCAAGTTTCTACCGCTGAAGTTTTCTAAAGCTTCTGTGTCTCACTGTGTGCAGGAACGCCCACCTCTTGACAGCGCTACACAGAGTAGCACATTTATGAAAACTGTGCCCCACTAGCTTCTGTTCTCCTTCTTCTTCTTCTTTTTTTAATAGTGTTCAGTCTATAAAGAAGCATGCACTGACAACCTCTAGCCCTCTGGAAACTCAGTGCTGGCAGTGCCACTGCAAAAGCTTTTTCCTCAAGAGTAAGCTAGTTGGAGCATTCGCAGAGACGTGGAAAATGCACATTTAAAGTGCAAAAAATGCAGCGTGAGCAAATATGAGAAACATTGCTGAGAAATGGAGTATTTTTGGATAGGCCTCCTCTAGGTTTTTTTCACTGAGTTTAATTTTGCTTAACAAGATTAAACAATCTGGAGAGAGAAAAAGGCAAAAAGAAATCTATATGGCAGAAGATTTGAGCAGAAGGTGGAATCCAAATGTGTATGAGAAACATTAAGCAAAGTACAACAGCTTCATCAGCAAAAGCTCAACGGAGCCCCACTGAAGTGCTTGGTGGCAAAGTGCTCTGCACAGTGATAAAAAGCCAAGTGTTGATTCCAAGAGTCTGGCTGAAAAAAAATAACAAACACAACACTTTACAATGGAGCTTACAATGGAGCTTGGCGCTTTCTAGTGCTGGATGGGAAGCGTTTCTTACCAGCTGCTGTAGGTGGTGACACGCACAGCTCATGGCTTTTCAGGAAGCCAGAGTAGGAGGAATCGGGAAGTAGAGAACTACAGGATGACTTTCACTGGGGAGCAGTGCATAGGTGTTTCAGCCTCAGGCATACAGTAGTTACCCTTGCTGCTACCTCTGGCGTGCCCCCATGGCTGCATGCAGGGCCTTGTCAGCATGATGCCTGCCATATATGGAAACCTGCATTAAAACAGCTGATAATGGAGATTTCAGGTACGATAAGTCCTGTTACAACTAATCTACACTGCCTAGACTATTGCTTTAGTGAAAAGTTTGCCTCTTACTTTAGTATCTTTTCCTTTTACATGTGTAACATTAGACATACTGGACAGCACTCAAAAAGAGCATTATTAATAAATACTCAGTACTTGTTGTGGGTTCTGAAGACCCTATTTAAATGACTTCTGTATCACTTTTTGATGCTCAGAAAGAAAACCTCCCTAGGCTTTGCTAGTTTTTCCTTTTCTCTTTTTTTTTTTTTTTTAATATATTAAGGTTTTTGATTTTTCTGTAGCAAAAATGCTCTTTCCCCAGAGAGAAAGCTGCAGTGACTGTGTTTTTCCAGTGTAGGCAGGCTGCAGGTGGAGCAGGTTAGTGCTGCCCTTGCTTCAAGGCTGTGTGAGCAGCAGCTCTCCCCACTGCAACTCTCCCTGGGGCCGGGCTCTTTGCAGTGCAGTGCAGCATGAGCAGCAGTTCTGCAGGCTCGGCCTTCTGGAGGTTAAGAGCAAATAGGAGCTGTTGTGAATCCAATAACCCCCTGACATCCCTTTACTAGAAGAAGCAGTTAGCACTTCTGAATTTAACAAAGGACTGGAGTACATACAGTTGTTTTGCACAAATGTTTAGCACTACCAAATGATAGTATGTGAAATAATAATATGCTTTTATTAATTGGGTTTGGCTGCCACATTTTATATGCAGTCCCTCCCAGGAACCAGAAGAGACTAGTGCTGAAACAAAGGGCCCAACCTCTCCTGTTCTGGGTCATGTGGAAGATGTTACAGATCGAGCCCCACCCCAAAGGGCTGTGGCTTTCCCCCACAACTGTCTGCCACCACATTCCATGTAAAGATAAAATTTGTAATTTTATAAATGTATTTTTATACTGCTTTTTTCTATGTGTGCACATCAAGTAGGCAAGTATATTCCTCCTACCGCTGCCTCAAAACCTTTTCACATGTGCTGCCGTAATGGAGATGACCACAAACATGCTATGTCCCTTACAAGCACAGCCTCGCTGCAAGGTGACACTGTTGGTTTCACTTCTACCATGGCTGTGCAGCCAAATGGAAGCAATGTCATACAGACAGCAGATGTGCTTCTTTCTCACTGTACTAATAAAAATTTTCAATAACTTTCCTAGTAATGTCTCTGCTTCAAGTGTTTCAATCTTCCCAGAGACTCAGTGGCAATACAGTAGTGTGAAGAGAGTAGTGACAAAGTTGTGACTTCAACACTAATGCCTAAAAACTGCTTTGAAATGCCCTTGTCTGGTTTGTTACGCACTGCTGACAGCTCTGCTTGCATCACAAACTGGTGGAGGGTTTGGCACTAAACCGCCCATATAACTTCCGGTTTCTTCTGCATGTATACATCCACTACAGAAAAATAACAAGGCACTGCCACCAGCACTGCCAGCAACTATTTGGGATTGAATAGTTGAAAAACAAACACGTTTGGTTTTCCTCAGGCCAGCTAAGGACATAGCTCCTTACAACCAGGATGCTGTATTTCAACACATGAACATGTTGAAATAAAAATACAAGCATGTAGAAACACGAAATAGTTAAAAATGAGCTTTTAACTGCAGTCAGCAGTAAGGTACCCAGGACCATGAAGACAGGAGTAAATTAACCAGAGTAAAACAGAAACTATTAACACAAAAACCACAGGAAAAATCTTAAGTTCTTAACATATTCACCTTTGGGATGTGACCACTGCCTCCTGCTGGGACCGAGGGCTGCCTGGGGAAGCAGAAGCCCAGGGAGCAGAAGTGCTTTGTGTCGGTGCTTCATGATCTCATGCTGCAGCCAGCGGCACTGGGGGAAAACCAGAGCATGGTTAGAGAATTCAGCTCAGTGCACCCCATGAGCAGGCTGGAGATGTGCTGTGAAGTGACCCACTACATGAAGGCTGTGGCTGCTGCCACCTGCAAATGCTTAGTGCACTCGCTGCTGCTGAAGGAAAGAAAAAGAAAAGGGAATTTTCTGGCAGATCAAATATTGCACAGCAACCTGTGAGGTAAAGCTGCTCTAAGTGCAGTCACACAGTTGAGGCAGGGGCTGAGAATTGGCGTTTGCTTTTTTTTTTTTTTTTGAAACCAATAACCAAAACATTAAACACTGTGCTTTCTTCTCTGACATCTGCAAAACACCTGTGAGATGGTCTTAAAGGCCCACCTCCCAAACGGCAAAGTCAGGTCGTGGTGTGCAGCAGCAAGCAGGGGATTGTGATGTCTCCAGTGCTGAAAAAAAAATAATAAACTTTCAAATACTGAGAAGCAAAGGGAGAATGATTAACATGCACCCCTCATTTAGTACCACTTTAGGTATAGACGGTTAACAGTTTGAGGCTTTTATTAAACTCATTGTCCGCATCTCCCAGTTCAGTAAGAAACAGAGAGTGGTCACGGCAGATAGTAATTCAATTTTTTGGCTGTTTGTCCACCATGGAGGAAAAAGAAAAAAGAAAGCAAAGGATCAGGTTTTACAAGATTATATTTTTGTCATTGATATAGCTAGTCAAAGCCCTCTGAAAGCATATAACCCAGGCAGTAGGGAAGAATGTTAAGCAATATGCACCACCGGTGAAGCAACGCAACAGGAAAAAATTGAACTGCTCTTCATGTGCACACTATTTCATACATACTCAAGTGGTAAAAAAGTGCTTATGGTCAGTGATAACATCAGTACATCGGAATTTTTTTAACAGTACCTAAAATTTCAAGGCAACCCACAATGTGCTTTTATGCCCCAGATGAAGTAATCCTCCGCTCAGTTAAGAACGCATCTCACAAGCCCTGCTAGCACTGAGTGATGGGGTGATTGTGCTTGTAAAGCTGACTAACAGCAGTGTAAGTGTCTCAGAGGCATAGTAAGGGGCAGGAGGGCATTAAGGTGGCTAAAGGGCTCCCCGTTGAGGGCCACTTTGTTTTGTTGCGAGATAACTTGGCTGCCACGGTCCACATTAACAGGACCTTGAGTACTTACAGCTTTTATATGATACACATGTGAATTCCTAAGTCTACAAGATCAGCTACCTCCTAATTTTCTGATGGAAATGCTGGAAACAGTCTTCAATTACATCACTTGTTATTGCAAAGAAAAAAAAAAACAATCTCTGTCACCACAAGTTAACAGAGGCAACAGATTTATGTGCAGAAGAAGCATTCAGGTGAGATAACAGAAACATCAGTATTTGACTTCCAGGGCAGGAAGCATTGGCCTGGACTTCACTGCTGGAGCTCTTCACTACAGGAGAACATCTGCTAGGATCGACATGGGGAGCACTGCACCTGCCCTGGGGCTCTAGAGCAGAGCAGGGCAGATCAACTCTGACATCCACTGCATCCCATCCCTTGTATGATTCTGCCCCTGTGGCAGCTGATCTCCCTGCACAACCTGCTAGCTGTTCTGCAGCTTCTTCCAGGACACCTTACAGTTCCATGGTGTGCAGAGAAAGCTGACATTTGCAGTCACCATACCTGGAGTCCCCTCCTGGCAAGCTGACCCCAGCAGTTACATCTCTTTCTATTCCCTTTAAGCTCTTCTGAACCTGCTTCTGGGAATGACTATTTCCAACTGCAAAGAATGTAAGAGTATTATAAAATATTAGATTGTAGTGGAAATGCAAGTCATGGCTTGAAGCAGTGATTGAGCACTTGGTGGAAAGGTAGGGCCAATCCAGGGGAGCTCAGGTGCATGCAATGTACCTGAGTAACTGGAAGGATTGGAGCCAGGATCCACCCCTTCCCAGACCTCATTTAAGGGTTGGCAGTGGAAGTGAGGGTATCTGAGGCCTTCTGAAGGTAAGCAGCTTCCTTCCTTTATTTCTGTGCCTACTGCTGTTTGAGCTAATCTTTGCTTGTTGCAGCCTGCGATCTTGCTGCTCTGCTGTCGTTGTTGTGCTTTCCATCATGTTACACTGGGTAAAAAAAAGACTACTATAAGAGTATATAAGCAAATATACCAAAACCACCTAGAAATCATGATTACAAATCAACTTAGGCTGGGCACAATCTCTGAGAGCTTGAATGTTTGCTCTCATTTTGAAGGTGTGCATTACACGTTAGAACTTATCCAAATTATTTTGTCAGATGTTGAACCAAATTTAAAAAAATACTTACAATAATGCCTGTCAGTGCTGACTCCTTTCACTATTTTTCTTTTATGGGCTAAAAAGAAGGATATTTTTTTCCTCTCTATAAGGATGAAATTAGCACTAATTACATTGTACCTTTTGAAACTTCTGGCAACGTGTGGTGACCTGTGTCTGAAGTGTCTGAATGAACTTAGTGTACTCTCAGTATCTGCCCAGTATAGCAGTAGTCTCAGACCTCACAGCATTTGTTTAAATTCTGTCAGAGATCTTAGGAGATGTGGAATATGTAATGTTGATCACTGGCATGGAAAACTCATGGTTCAGTTGAAAAGCAGAGCCCTTGCCCTAAACTTGGTAACTAAAAATAAACACAATAGATCTTGGCAATTTGAAAGCAGAAAACTTAAGAAACAGAACAAAAATTGGCTCAATAATAATTAGCTGCTACAGTTTGAGGAAGTAGTTTATTTCAACAGGTGCTAGTAGACACAAACAATTTCAGAAATTCCTTCATAAATTGGCCATATAACTTTTTGGGCAGGAAAGCAAGGAGACAATATTTAAAAATAGCCATGCTCATCTCAGCTTACGTGGTGTGAAGGGCAGTGGGGAACTGGCAGAGGTGGAACATCTCCAAGACATTTACACAACAGAGCTCAAATCTGAGGAATACAAATGGCTACTCCGTCTTCTGAACAGCATTTAGAGATGCTTATGCTGTTTACTATGAGAGTCTGGAGGAATATGAGAACATCTGAGAGTGAAGAAGAGAAATGCTACCTACTGCTGCTTGCAGATGATTTTCCAGGGCAGGCATGAGGTTAAGAGTCTTGAGAAAAACCTGGTGGCCAACATTCAAGTTGGGTGAGGAGAAAAAGAAGTTCAGTCAGTGGTGAATGAGGTGAAAGGAAACATGAAGGCAAAGAGCAGGGATGCAGGAGGATGAGTTACCATGGAGAACGAAAAGCTGCACAAAGATTTTCTGTGGGAATGTGAGGGAGATGTGGGAATTCCGTGTCTCATCTGGGGCACTTTCCTCATGGCTTAAACAGTGTTCAGATCATACTGAGATGATCATGAAGGAGCTGGACCACAGTGGTTAAGATAATTTCTCTAATGTTTTGAATACAGTAATTTTGTAACAAACAAACTAAAACCACCACATCCCGGCCTTTCTGCTTGCTTCATACCTTAGCAAGCTATGAATCCCTGTGATAATAGGTCAGCAATGCAAGGGAGTAGCATGGCTTGTTATACAGTGAATTTTACCTGAATTGGATCTGCGGATCTGTAGTTCGTACCATATCCTGTCTGTGAGAGGCAATATGCAATGTTGCATGAAAGAGAGAAGCACTACGCAAAGTCTACTGCATGAAAAAATAAAACCTCCAGCCATTTAGACCTCCAGTGTCTCAACAGATTACCAAAAAGCTTTATAAACTCAAAAGCTTTTAGGCAAATAAGTGCATCATCTACCTTCGCTGATTAAAAAAAAAAAAAAACCAAATAACAAAAAAACCAAAATTGCAATGTAGCATACATCAGCAGTTATTCTTGGATTTTCAATGGTTCACATTCCAACTTTGTAAATTACATTAAACCAGCTTGTGCACGTAACAAAGAATTCAAACCTGCTTTGCATGCTAGAGAAATTGCACTGCTGTACTCTTCAGAAGTACGCTCAGAGACTTTGGCACATCAGTTACCACCTCAATAAGTATCTGAATCAGTTCTCTTTGACAAATTCAGAAATGCAGTCTTTTGAGAGTTCACGTTGCTTCTGTTCCCAGGCTCTTCCTCTACTAGCTCATCTCTTGAACAGGCATGAAAATGTATTTTAGAAACTGGCAGAACATTGGCAATGCTTTCTTCCTGTGACACGGTACCTGTGGTTGAGCTCAAAGACCCAGAAATAACCTGCAACTCCATTCTACAACATACAGTGCATTCATCCTTTCATCTCTTAATTGCTTCCTTCTCCTCAGGGATCAGTTTGTCGAGGTGCTTGGCTCTCAACACTGGAGATGGAAACAGTGTTCCTTGGAGAGCCCTCAGCAAATATCTACAAAATATGGTTCCAAATAAGCTGGTTAGAAGCGGACTCAAAACTGTTTCCAGAATCAGAACTAGCACTAAAGGAAACTAAACACCATTCGTTTAAACCTAAGGCTGCAGCAGCCTCTGAAACACACTTTTGCTGGTGCCACTTTGTGAACATAAATTATCATTCCAGAAGCTGTACCAGAACATGTTTAAAAGAGGCATTTTCAAATGCTGATATTCATTTCAGGTTCTTTCATTTTTTGTCTTTGCAATTGAACCATAGAATGGTTTGGGTTGGAAGGGACCTTAAAGACCACCCAGTTCCAACCCCCCTGCCATTGGCAGGGCTGCCACCCACCAGATCAGCCTGGCCTTGAACACCGTGGATGGAGCATCCATGGCTTCTCTGGGCATCCTGTTCCAATTCCTCACCACCTTCACAGCAATAAATTTCTTCCTAATATCTGATCTAAACCTTTAATCCTTTTTTAGCTTAAAGTCACTACCCCTTCCTCCAATTACTACCCTTCCTGAAAAAGATTATCTCCCCATCTTTTCTACAGGCCCCCTTTAGGTACCGCAAGTCATCAAAGAATTAAGGAAAACCAATTTGTTAGCAGTAGTAACTTGTGATTGTAAAAAGAAACATACCTGGGTAGCAGAGCAACACAAGTAGTTAGGAGGCACACTAGGTAAAAAACTGGGTCTGTCATATGCTTTTCCATGATCCGATAAGGATTTGATAGCGGGTTATGGGTTCTGTAGGATGCCCCAAAAGCCAGAGCAAAAATGAAGTAAAATAGGATGCTGCCAACTATAGCTACTGTATGAATCCAAGTCTGCAAGTCATAAAAGAAAAGAAATCAGATCTAGGCTGTAAACAGAAAGACCTGTAAATCCTGTAGGCACAGGTATGCACGAGTATACACATGCCCACACTCTTCCTTCAAGGATGGCTTCTTAATGTAACAGAGGGGAAACTGTTCAGATAATATTCCTAACTCTATACAAAACAGTATCAGGAAGACTCAAACATTCTTTCTATAGTTCATAGGTAATCTAGCTGTTTTGTTTTTTATTTTTTGGTTCTGCTAAAAGTATAGCTATCAGTTCATTTGTGTAAGATACTATAATGCTATTTGCCTTAGATGATCACCTTACTCACTGGCAGCTGAGTCTTCTCAAGCAAATGGAGGTGATAGCTTTACATGATACATCCCTTATATGTGCTGCTTGTGACATAGATTAACTCTCCCTTGAAATTATGGCTATAATAGTTACTATGGAAAAAACACTGTCACTGGTCTGACAGCTTGCCAACATACCAAAATGCCAAGTAAAACCCATTTATGTATTGTTTTCCTATTCAGTGTGTGGATACACTCAAGTTATGCACAAAGGCTGACTAAAGGCATTTGTGTAAGTGCTGCCATGTGCCTAGAAGAAGAATGAAAGACAATCACAACTTGCAATTTCACCCATTATGATGCAATTCCAAAAACAATTTTCAAAAATGACAGAAAAAAAATCAAAAGCCATTAATATCTGTCCTTGCTCTGTAAATATTACTATACTCTGTAAAGTTATGCGCAATCAGCAAACATTACCCTTGTAAAGGGTTAAATTCATCCAAGCTAGTGCAGATTCTATCAACAGATGCTTTACCTTACACAGACAAAAACTGGAATACCATTTCCATAACATAGTGGTTTTCTAGAGCAGATCAACCATTTCAAGCACTCAAAAATCAATAGCTGACATTGTTTTCTATGAGAAGCAAGCTTTGGGAACTTATAGAGGCTCAAGCAGATCACTGGCTTGTTTTACCACTTGCCAAATCAAACTGACATCCCCAAACCCACTGATTTCTAATAAGGCAGAATCCCTCACTATTAAATAATTCTGAGATCAAATTTTGTTAATTTTATTCAAACAGTTAATTCTGTTGGCTCCAACAACAGCTTCCTTAGGAGAGCTTACAGAGTCTTATAAAGGAAATATATCACTTCTAGCTCTCTTCTACTTATTCAGTTTTGTGCACGAAGCTCTCTTTTCTGTTCATTTTAATGAAAGCTGTATGCACACTCTGTTGTGGAATGTAGTACTCTTCAAGAAACAAAGTACTCACCACAGACTTGCACTCAATGAGAAGGTGAAACAATATTATGAAAAGTGCTGCTGTGTTTATAGGGTTTCCAAAAGAAAAAATGTCTATGTCTGAGCCATAGTAAGTCTGTAAAGGAAGACAGTGTAACATATAGTCAGTGTAATACACTTGATATATAGTTCTAATATGCAAAGTGGCATGATTTATCTAACTACTGGACATATTTGCATGCAAAGGTAATCTCAGTTCCAATGACAGTTCTGCTACTATACATCTGTATATGATGAAGTACAATCAGAAACTACATTTTATTTCTAATTTGTCCGAGTTTTTAGTATGTCAAAACATATAAATATATTTCATATCCAGCACTTACGAAGTAAGGCACAAAAAAGCATGCAAGACTTTGGTAAAATGCATCCAGCAAGGTTATCCAAAAGGTTGAAGGCAAGTAGGTCTGTAAGGAGAAAAAAAAAGATAATGACATTGAAACAAATTCAACAAATTGCTGCACCACAGAATAACTCCAGCTGGCTTCCCGATTAAGAGATAAACTTTTATGACATAATAGGAAGCTCCATGTGTAGCTAGCTGCTATGATTTAAATCAGCGGCCAGATCTGTGAGTTCTAATCTTAGAGCTGTTCCACCTGGAACAGACCTACCAAAGTCTTACCTAACAGTGATAAGGAAGGAAGAGAGCAATGGGACAGTGAATCAGTCTTGCAACTTACTATTGCTGAATGCCAACTCCCATGTTCCTCCTACCTCCATTCCCTTCCTTTTTGTACATCTGCTCCTATCTTTAAATTTGTGCTCATTTACTCCTCTGTGCCTACAGGACTTCAATGTGAGGTAACTAAACTCACTTGAATGTGAGAAACCAATTTCCCCTGGTCACCCCTTCCCTCCCCTTAGAAGTGGGATGTGACATTTTCTGCTGGGAATCTCACTACAACTTTGCTGTTGTAGTGAGTTAAATCAGCTCCTGAAAGAAACTAATGAAAAGCAGACCTAGCACATGGGAGATAATCTAACTACATGGGTGAAAACAGGGAGTGGGAAGAAAAGAAGGGAGAATTCAAGGAGGAATGAGCCCTCCCCGTTCAGTGGCGGCAAACTGATGAAACTAGAGCTGCATATGCCCTGGATTAGGTATATTCCATCACTTCAGACAATCAATTGAGGCACGCAAATGCGCAGCCTAGTCACTCAGGATTTCCTCTCTCAGTAAGGAGAGATGGGTTACTCCAAAAAGCGATTCAGCCCTTTCATGAACTGAACTTCTCTCTGGAGACGATGTGGGAAACTAGACTCCTCATTTGCCCATATCAGGGCAGTGCTTTAAATCAATGAAGATGAATCTAAGTTACTGTCTACTTTTATAGCTTATAAAGAGCTGTGCACTTATGACATGATGGTGCAACATTACAACACACATTTTTTAAAGCACTGCTCTTTCTTTTATAGCGCACTTAATTCAAAACAGTCATTTCACTGTTCTTCCATGAAGGAAAAGAAATGATATACTATTTAACAACTGTAACCACAGAGCAAGACAATACTGAGCTGGACAAAAAGAGAAAAACTTTGATAAAAGTTTTTACAAAAAGAAAGCAGGAAAAGAGAAAAGCAATTGTATAATGCAGTAATTCTGATTATGTTGCCTCAAAACTTTCCTCTCAGTTCAGCTCACTGTATATGTCCTGAAGAACAGAACAAAGGGCCAAATCCTGAGGCCTGTAACATTTACTTAATCAAAACTCTGTGACTGATAAAGCACAGATCTCCTCCAGCCAGGCTATAGAGAATTTACTTAGAGAGTAGGAAAAGAAGCCCAGCCTTTATTCATGCACAGAGTACAACTCTGGATCTAACTGAGAAAGTGGTTTTAAACTTCATGTTTGCCTGATATGAACCAAGGAAAGAAAGAAATGGCTCAAAATGCTGACCACTTTAAATTTGCTTCAGGCCAAACATTCTTTAACGTACCACAGATTTTTGGCTTATCATGTACAGCTGTGGGATCTGCATGAGTATCTCTGCAGACACATCTTTGTCCAAGATGCCATAAATGATGGGTGGCACCGATGTAAAAAGGAGATTGAAAAAGATCAGGATCCAATAGTCAGTCATTGATGTGCCTGAAAACCCACAGAAGAACTGGTACCAGAATAAGAGGTTCACGTAGGCCTGAAAAGTCAATGATGAGATGATAAAATGTTACCTGTAGACAAATATTTTAAAAACCAAGAGGAAAATAGGCAGGTTGTAGGTCTGATTACAGCAGTTTGTGGCAAATTATGTATAACTGCTATAGAGTCCCTGCCAGTCCCACACCTTGAAATTATATTTGGCTAGAACACATTCTTACATTTTAAAACTGGCTACATAGCTTGTTTAAATATTCATGCTACTTACTACATTAACTAATGCCTGCTATCCACTTTTTAATCAAATCAGACAATGGCTTTCAGTTGGAAACTCAGTCCAAGCAATAGGAGTCTAGCCTCTGCAGATGTAAATGGGAAACAGAGTTGT
Source organism: Aquila spilogaster (assembly GCA_024606505.1). Classification (NCBI taxonomy): domain Eukaryota; kingdom Metazoa; phylum Chordata; class Aves; order Accipitriformes; family Accipitridae; genus Aquila; species Aquila spilogaster. The sequence goes on along the minus strand of JANHGO010000001.1, from coordinate 37,399,846 downwards.
TTGCCACACGCTCTTTGCATCTTTTTGAACCCATTCACAATAGAAACTAAAAAGTAATATGGAGCCACGCTAGACCCTTCAGCACTGTCAAATAAGCAAATTGCTTTCCTTAGGACAGGACAGCCACATACCACATTCTTGTAGAAGAAGTAGAGTACCATGTTGGTAAGCCTGGTATAACACCAGTGACCATGGACAAGCAGTAGCTTCCTGAGATGCCGGAACTGAGAAATCGCGAAGTCACTTGCCATCACAGCCTGGAACACACATAAAGGAAAGCATACGATATATTCAAACTGTTAACGATGAGCTTCAATGCTGACACACAAACAATTGATATAATGCTGGAAATTCTTTATGATTTATTATATATTGTGCATCTGGGCCTTGCCTTATTCAGATCTGAAACCCTCTGTACAACATTTTACACCAACACAACATATTACCACACAGCTCCACAGAAATCACTGATACTTCATGCCACAAAACAAGGAGCCCAAATACATAATGGGGAGGAGTTCACTGACAGACAGCAAGTTCTGTTATTTGGAGTTTGAACACCTGCAGCCTTCAGCTTCTGAGTGCTCCCAGATAAGTGTAGGGGCTTGCACGCTTTCCCTGAAATACAACAATGGGCTATGGAGCTCCTGGGCCTCCAGAGTGAACGTTAAACAGATTTGAAATGGAATCTGATGTCACCTGTGTCTGTCTTTGTACATACTACCTGCATGCCTTCTTGGCCCAAGATTCCCACACCAGTGTCAGCCACCTGGATCATACTAACATCATTGGCACCATCACCTACAGAGAAAAGAAAAGGGAAGAAATAAAAATGAAGCTCTGTTAAGTTAGCTGAAACACAACCTGGAAGCAGCTTTGCTGGCTATCATATTGCCATGGAGGTAGCACAAATACATAAATAAATACATAACATCACAGAGTTCAGAGAAAAACACTTTCATAGCCAGCAATGCAGTCTGTGGAATACCCTATGGAAAGAAAGATTAGAATGTGGGAGGCCTGACTGAGCTGAGCAATATTCTCCAAATGGATATTAGCTGCTCGTTTTGTCAGAATTTAGTCAGTGTGCTTAGATGGAAAATATGGATATTTTAAATCATACTCAGTCATTTCCCTTCTCTCTCACTATTTTGGGGGTTGTGATGGAGGAACAAGGAAAATCCCCTCACTGGCTCTTCACACATTACATAATGCTGCACGTGACTGCTGCTATTCTTTGTTGCTTTAGATTACCTAGTACAGACTACATTTGCTAGCTTAAAAGACTATCATCATATTATGCTAGAGACAACTCTTTTTCAAAGGATTATGTTTCTTGTAATTTAATTTTGTAAGAGACATTGAGAAAAAAAAAAGGAGAGAAGAAACTGCCTTCTACTTCTTCTCAGAGAAGAGAATGAAACCATGCAACTCACCTATAGCTAGCGTCATTGCCTTTAGTTTATTTTGCACCAGTCTGACCAGCACGCTCTTCTGCAGTGGTGTGGCTTGGCAGCAGACTACAGCTCGACATTTTTCTGTGAGCTCCAAGAAAATATTCTGCAGGCTGTCCTGAAGGACATGCTCTAAAGTCCTTCCATCAATAACCAGGCCTGCGCTGAAGCCGTGAGCTTGGGTAGAAGGACTTGCAGAGACATTCCCAAATTTCTGATTTGCTTTTTTTTGGTCAGAAGTGTTTTTTTGCATGCGTTCTAAAATATTGTTCATCACCAAAGCACAAGCATCCTAAAGACAAGAGAAAAGCAACTTACCAAACACTGTTTGTATTCTGGCTCCCTTTCCAATTTATAAGGGAAATATGGACAAAATGCCAGTTGCTATCATTGGGTATCATACTTCTCTCACTTTGTAGAATACAAAGGGATTCAGACATGAGGCTGAATAACCCTTTAAAATCACAAAGGACGTGATATAGAGGATAAAAGCAAAGTTAAATCATGGGTTGTTAATTAGATTGGTTTGGGTGTTGTACTAGGAGAAGAGAAAACACTGAAACACATTAGAAAAATATTAAAAGACTACCAGAAAAAAAAGGCATGGCTGAGGGAGAATATGACAAAGTAGCACACAACTTAATTTGATACCATTTGCATGGCAGTAGTTCTTACATTGCTAACATGCGGTAAACTCACAGACATCTGTAATATCTAATAGAATATGAAGCAGGTCAACTTTCTCAGCTAGCATAAAGAGAAATTAAGCAATCAGTTAAAATAGTAACAATTGATGGAATAAGTAAAGAAACAGATACTACATAAAGTATTTTATATTTTACCCATCAGGAAAAAATTGTCAGTTTTTGAATATTTTCATCTTCCAAGTGATCATGCTATCTTTTGTCAGATGGGAAATAGAGAATATATTATTTTCCCGTACAGTCCTGTGATATTGCCTGACTGCATTTTTTTTTGGCAGAGAAAAAACAAAACAAAACACCCTCTCGAATGCTGAAGAAAAGTGTTTCTACTCACTCTACTTTGTGATTTGAGCGTGAAGATTCTGTCATCTGGCTCCAGCAGTTTACAAGCATAGGCAACGTTGACAGCTGTCTCTCTCTTGTCACCTGTCAGCATCCATATTTTTATTCCTGCTTTCCGTAATGCCTGTATTGTGTCTGGAACACCATCCTGCAGGCGATCTTCAATGCCAGTGGCACCTTAATTTAGACAAGCAGATGGATTAGCACTGCTGTATTTCCAGAAGCAAGTCTGCAAGTGTGACAGGACAAGATAGTCCCTGTGCCTTTCCACATTCCAGAACAGACACCCTGCTACAATATGCTTGGGAATCTCCCCCTTCCTCATCTTTCTGTCCCAAAGTCCATCACATGTTATGGGTATGTTGACACGCATCCTCCTTACAGTCTCAGTGGCTTCCAATTCCCCTTAAGACAACCTTCTGCATTTTCATGGTTGTTTCATCCCACAGTGTCTGTGGGATGTAGACTCAGGCTTCTCAGGACAGGTATAATCCATTATTCACATTCTCTCCAGATTTAGGCTATCTCGCACCTTCTTTCATGTATCATCTTGGACTTTTCTATCTTAAGCCATATTTCTCTTTCTTATTCTCAGTTCTGCAGGCTGAATTCCCTTGTCTCAAGCCCTCACCTTTTCCACACCAAAATCTCCTCTTTGATATCATATTTTTGCACACTGCTGCAGAGATCTCCCATCCATCAGCAAGCTTCCCAGCCATTCATCTCTGCAGTACCTCTTGTCCTAGGTCCCTTCAATTCCTAGCTCTAAACTGTTGTTCTTACCACTGGGGCTGCATAGGCAAACTTGACATATTCCCCTCGGGGAGCAAAAACCTGCCCCCCTGTTACCTGCTTCTAAGAGAAAAAATTGTCTATCCCTTGGTTGTCCTCCCAGACCCCCAGCTCTGGAAAGGATTTCACAAGTCTAATGAATTGCTCTTGGCAATATCTTCTCCCAGACAAGCCTCCTAGTACAGGAAATGAAAATGGGCAAAAACCAAACTAACCACCTCATCCCCTCAAAAAGTTGCTGGCCTAAGAAGGACAAAAAGCAATTGGAGAATGGAATATTTGATCAGCAGACAATATGTAAAACTGTACTGTCTTGCATCTTAGCAGTTATAGAAAAAAAACTTGACAAAAAAAAAGAGAATATTCAACAGTGGTATCCTCTTCTCTGGTACATGAAGCACACATACCTGTATCCTAAAAGGAGCTTACAAAATCATCTGCTCTGTTAAAGACAAAGTAATACATCACATAAAGCAAAACCATTGCTGAAAAGCACCAATGCCTACAATACAGTATGGGACATTTTCAGAACTAAATCATAATCAGGAGGCATGGCTTGGGTGGTGAGATACTCAGGCTAAGAAAGTTTATTAAAAAAAAACTTCAGCCACTTGCAGCTAGGGTCATTTTGACAAATCAACAATAAAAAAATCCTCAGTAAAGTTTTCTAGTGAGGGATTCTAATGAGCAATTTGTATATGAAGCAGACTGTCATATGAGAATAGATAAGTGCCAAAAGGTCAGGCAAACTGGTGATGCTACAGCAGTTTCTGTGCCAACAAGGGCACAGGGATCATGTCCACTAGTCATCTGGAAAATGAAAATCCTTTGCTCTGCACTCTGCTTGCATTTTGATGGAAGTCAAAAGTCAAAATAGTTCCAGAAAGGAAGATGCTGGAATATTTTGCATGCAAGCTACTCTGGCAGACACCAAGGGAAGAGAGGAAAAAAGTTCTTTCAGCTTGGGCACTCTAGACACTTAACACTCTCTTCCTGAGGTATGTGATCCCTTCTTACTCCAACAGGAGCCAGTTTCACTATGCACACCTGCCCCACCCAAAATTCAACAATACCAGAAAATATGTCCAGAAGCAGTCTTGCGATAAGTTACTATCATTTCACATGCTTATTATGATGATGTTCAAAAACTCTGGTGCGCACAGAATAAAAGTAAAACATTGTGCCTTACAAACAACAGATCACATGCTGCCTTCAGTGGGTTCTGCATCTATAACAAACTTGCAGCAAGATTTATGTACACCCAGGAGTGTCAACAAATTCTAGATGTGTAAAAGGCTACATATTATACAAATAGAGGTTCATACAGCAAATTCAGATTATAACCATCATAAAGGTTTTCCTGTGAATTACAGCATTTTCTACCTACCAAGCAAAGTTAGTTTAGTTTCAAGCCTGATGGCAGACTCCAGCAGCAGCTCCTCCCTATTGTCAATGCTGGTTTCTGCTAAAAAACGATGATTTAACCACTCAGTATATTCTTCATCACTCATCACCTACAGAGGGAAAGAAAACACAGAGGATGTATCCAGATTTCATTTCAGATGTACCCCAAGAGCATCCTTCAGAGCCACCTCTGTTATTCTAAATGTAAATTCTAAATGTAATTCTAAACCTGAAGAGCAGCCCTGACAGTGCAGTTATGTGTGTACCCCAGTGTATCCACAGACTTAGTATGATTCACAGGTCAGGCTGCTAACCAAAAGCTTGCAGGCACCTGGAGTTGCCTGATACACTTCCACTTAGATGGAAGGCAGGGAGGCCAAGGAGCACAGTATCCTTCTTACTGCTCTTTAATTGCCTCTTTGACACAGCGCAGAATCACTGCACAGCTTTGTACAGCTTGATGCCTTGTACAGTTACACAGCCTGTGCTTTCACTTTGCATGAGAGAGTTTCCTTTCCTGTTTCTGCCGTTATGGAATTTTACTTCTGAGCAGTTTTTAATTTAAAATGGAATCTCGTAACATCACAGAGTTTTGCATACAGATCCTGTAACACCACAGACTGTGTGAGACCCAATAAAACAGGCCTGACTACATTTGTTTTCTGTATCTGGAAAAAAATTCCAACCAGGGCGAGGTTCACACGAGGAGACCCGCTCAGAACTCATGTAAGAAAATCAGGACATTTTACGTCCCTTGGTCTAGAATTAGGCTATTAAAACTGTCTGGCATTCTAAAGTGACAACAGCTATGTGAATCTGACTGAAGACAGAATTTTTCTGTGTGTCGACTTACAATCTCCTCCTGAAAGAAAGTAAGGATAAATGAAATGTGGCTATGGCAACATTTAGTTTATAAGTGGTGACATCTGCTCCATTGGAAAAAACACTCCAGTTCATCATAGACTGTAAGCATTCTTAAAAATACATATAAAACCCCCCACCTTTTTAGCAATACAAAGAGTACGTAGTCCTTTTCTGGCATAGTCATCCAGATGCTTCTGGGTTCTCTCTTTAATATTCTTCTGTTCCATTTCTGAATTCTTGGTGTCTATCACTATATAAAAAGTAAAGAAAGTAAATTAGATATTTATTCTTAAATTTACTGGAAAATTTTGAAGGTCTAAATATGGTTTAAAATACCAAAATATTAACACATTTTATTTTAACTCTGAATACACCTTCACGTTTGCGCAGCGTACTATGGCTGTATCTTTAGAATGCAGGAAGAGGGCCAGCCTGCACAAGCAGTGAGGGGGAACCAGTCTGGCACTTATACGTCTTCATACATACTAGTATATCAAAGTGTCTTTCCAACATAAAATCATTTTCTAAAATGAACTGGGCCACAGACACCAAAGCAGCTTTGTTCTCATTGGTACAATGGGAGGGAGCCAGAAGGGCTGCTACAGAAAAGCTTTTTCTTTAAAAAAAAATATCATTAATGCATGAACTATTCAGAGAGGTGATTGACTCACCTAATTTTGAACATGTAGAAGTTAGATTACAAGTTTACCCTGAGAACCAAAGTAAGGAGAGGTACCTCCAGACATGAAATTATGCCCAATTACGATGACACAGACTTTGGAGGCTCCTTTTCTACATCATTGCCCGCAGAGCCTTTTTGTCTAGACCTTATATGGCTAGTGCTGGGTTAAAATATGCTTGCGGAACTGTATACCTTTCACTTCCTCACTGAGATAAACCATGGAACATGAAAACTAAGTTCTATTTTGCACATAGTAAAGCTTTAAATTCCATTACCTTCCCAACCATTAAAAAAGCCCCTGTAACATCTCAACCTAAATATATGTAGGCACATGTCTCTTACATACACAGATAATACTTTCTCCAAAGGCTTCAGTTATAAATCAATGACTGTCTGATACAGCATATGAATAAATCACAGTTAGTGCTTAAGTAACACCGTATGTTCCTTCTGTGGCAGATTCCAAGAGCCTTTACCCTAAAACAACAGCACCCAGCAGGAGGCAGCACACAATTTTACAAGCACACATTATTATCACACCCAGAAACACAGAAATAGTTGGTAATCCAGAAAAAATAAGAACCGTCAAAAAGCAATGAGAGTTGACAGTGTCTGCTACTAAAACTTGTCTCCAGCAGCTCAGAAACACTAACATAGGGAAAGGCTAGAAAGTATCTCATCGTAATAAACACTTCACTGCATAGTGGGAGACAACTATTTCATGACCCTACTTTATGACCGGAAATACTACAGTTGGTTCCAAGAGGTCTGCTTAGACACCACAAAATGCTCTGAATTACTGCAAACTTTCTGTTCTTGGTTTCCACAACAGCATACAGCACAGCAATATGTAGGCGAGAAGCTGTAATAACCTTTACGAGTTTCCTAAAAGCAGATCAGAGATAGTAGTTCTGTTTGGTTACTTGTCTCTTCTTACAAATCAGGGCATGCATTCAACTGTACTGAAGAATGATAAACACAAACAAAGAATTAAAAGTTCTACAAATACCTTCAGATGCAGTTCCCAACAAATCCATCATGACTGAGTCTGCACCTTTTGTGTACACCACCACTTGGTTGGAGACTGGATGCCGAACCACCACTGACATCCTTTTTCGCACTGAGTCAAAAGGCAGGATATGCAAAAGCTGAAATGTTAAAGATCCCAGACCTGCAAAATCCACCGTTACTTGATCAGGAGTCCTAGACTGTAAAATACATTTATAAGCCTTAGCAGCATGGACCAAGGCAGCTTCATCTGGACTCTCAGCTTCGTAACAAAGCTTAGGTAAGGGAGACCATTCAATAGATGACTCAGTGCTGTGGGTTTCACAGCCAGCAGCTACATTCACCATATAACATTCTTTGGGTAACTGGGGATTTTCTGGGCTGTCAGGATCGTGAGGCTCAGCAGCACTTTGAGCAACTCCATCCAAAGCAGGTGAAGCCAGTTTCATTCTGAAAATAGACAGTTTGCTCACAAAACGATTTGGGTTTTCAGATGATGACTCTTTTATACTCGGAAGTGGGGAGGAACTTAGTCTCCAGACTGACAACCTCTGGAACATCTGCCTGATTTCCTCAAGGGATTTAATAGGCATTCTACCCAGCGAAGAGCGTCTCATCTGGAATGGAACAGTCAGAGAAAGTATAGATCTTAAAGTCTTCATATGTTATTTCATTAAAGAAGGACAGCTTACAAAATACATGTTTCTTAATGAATGTAGTAAAACTTGAAAAATCATTATCATTTTGATTGCTTTTATTAAAAATAGCCGGCTCAACTAAACATATTACTATGTAAGTACACCAAACAGCTTCTGTGAGAGCTTCACCTATTCAAACCAGACAAATTGTAAAAATTCTTCAGATCTGAGAACTGCATGTATTCCCAGTTTGATTCATGACTGCATGTAGTACTTCTTTTTAGAAATGTTTAAGCAATAGAGCTTTTAAAAGTTGTGGCAAATGGAACTAGACACTTGTTCTGAATTGGCAAGATAGTTGCAAAGAATAAATCAGCTCCATACTTCTCTCAGTGACAAGCTATTAGTAAAAACACAGTACTTGATCACTATTTTTTTTGGTCTGAATTGAAAATAAAAGACAAGTGCCCTCAAGAATTAAGAAATGAAAAACTCTGGCTTCAATTCTATCCCAGTTGCACGCAAGTTTTAATGTGTCTCTATTCAGGATCACAGAGACACAGACTAGGAAAATTCCTTCATCTCCTCTCCCTCAGGGAACACTGAAAACTTTTGTTGCCTTTAACTTTGTCATTGACATTCCCCAACTGAACTCATAAACCTTATGTCATATATTGCTCCTCCCAACCCAGCTTCTACTGACTTGAAGATTCTCTCCTCTTCTAAAAGTCATCCAGAAATATTATTCTCTAAGAAATGAAAATCTCACATGTGTAGCTTTCTATACCTGTGTTAGGTGGAGGTTGGGTTAGTATTTACTAACACAGATGCCCCATCCATGTGTTCAGTGCAGGCTGCCTACTATGTTGACTTGTTTGGAAGGACACTAAAATGCCAGGCTTTTTATATATAGGTGGTACTTTAGTCTTCACAGGGTACCTTTTGGAAATGTCTCCAGCCATACGTATACATGCACTACCTACCGAAGCACCAAAATCTAGTCCTGCACGTGTCACAGTTTTTATTTTTTCAAAAGACGAAGTCAACAAATGCTCACCACCAGGGGTTGTGGGGAGGGAAATCAAGGCTGAACTTTAGGATTATCCTGCCACACAATCAAAATAGGTAGAAGATGGGGTTATGAAAATCCTACCTTGAAAAAAAATCAACTGATTTTGAAAAGAAAGCAATATCTTTAAATAAATATTCGATGTATGCTCTGAAAATAAGAAGTACTTTCAGGAAAACTTTAAACAGTCTCTTGATTATTAAACCAGGACAGTCTAACAAATGCACTGTATATTGAAGATGAAACCACCTTATACTAACCATATTGCAAAGCATTTTTTTTCTTCAAATTATTACACACGTTAAACTTGATCTTCCATGCTCTTGCTGGAATTCTATTTGAATATAGTCAAGTAACAGGTAAGAGCTTTCTCAGTTCCAGTATTTTAGAAGTCTTTTAAGATTATTCATACTTTTCAGCCAACAATAACTTATCTGTAAAGGTAACTTGAGTATTAGGGCACTCTTAAAGGAAGCTGTGCACATAGCTGGTAAAAGATAAAAAAAAAGAAAAAACAAACAACCCATAACAACAATTTAATCTCAAAATATATTTTGTGAAAGTTAAGAAGCACCAAGATTGGAGGTTCAGATCCTGAATACCAGTTATTTTTTTTCTCCTTTTGTAATCAAACTTAAGGGAACTCATTTATAAATATGTCCATATAGACAAATATTTTTACCTTCTTACCTTTTGACGTGGCTGATTGGGGACTGAAACAACAACAGTATTACAGATTGCCAGAGCAAGAAAGAAGTCAGTGATGTACATTGTCTCCAAAGTTAATGTGCTGATAACTTCTTTTGATTCTTGATAGGAAAGAGAAGAAATATGTCTAAATTTCTCCAGCAGTTGTGTATCTGGTATAACATCTGTTTCCTATGGATTAAACAAACAAAGCTGTGAACTAGGATATAAACCCTGGAAATCCCAAATAGGGCTTCTAGCACATACAATTTCAGTGTTGCAAGCTCATTCTAGACTTACTTTATATATGGAGCTCATACACAAGGAGAAAATAGTCATTCCCCAGACAATGCTAACAGATGACTTGAGAAACCAATGGCAGAAGATTTCAAAATAGTCTTGGTAAAATCAGCTACAGATGTTTTCAATCCTAGTAATCTTCACTAAATGCAATGGGATTAATATTGGCTATTAAGGTATTTCCTATTAAAAGCAAAGTGAAATGCCTTCTTAAGGCAAAAGAACAAACTTCTATTGAAAATGAAGCTTGCCATTTTAGCAGAGTGATCATGAAATCACACCAGCAAGAACCAAATAATACATCTTTGTAATCCAATAAATATCTGCAACATCAGCTTGCAAGTAGGCTGCAGCCAAGCAACAACGGGATATCTAATTCTGATGGAAGAGAAAGGATGTCTTAAATTACAAGCACTCTGTTAAAATGGGAGTAAAAAGATGTTCCTTCATGAGTTACTTCCAAAATTTAGTATCAAAACTAATAACTTTTACTTACAATGTGGCTGCTGAAAGCAACATGCCCTGAGCAGGGAGCATTGCTTGATGAATGTTCCCTTCCTAATGCAGGGTAACTATCAGATAACAGATTTGAAGACTTTCTGTTCAAAGATTCATTCTCAGCTCTGCGGTCGTGTCCCCTCCATTTTGACATGTGGCTCAAAGAGACACAATGACCATCATCTGAACTCTCATCTTTCAAATCCCTCCCTTGATAGGATTCCAACCTCTTTGCTATAGAAATAGAAAGAAAATGATTGTTCCATGAGCAAAAAGAAATTTGTCTAAAATAAAAATTTTAAAATAAGGATTTTAGTATACAGTTAAGAATAAAATACCAAATAATAGTTCTCAAGTACAAAAAATGGAATTGCACAGAGAAAGGAAATAGCCTATTTTCTTGGCACACTGTAAGCAATAGAAGACACAATATTCCTATACTGTGACAAGACAGACTCAGATTAGATAACCAAAAAACTTTGTCCAAGAGGACATGAAACACTAGAACAAAATACACAAGATGGTAGTGAACTGTGCACCAATAGAAGTTCTGAAAACACATTAAAAATTCAAAAAGACTGCAGTATGTCTGTACAGACAGGTTTGGACAAAACACACCTGTTCCACTTATGCTCCCTGCCTGCCAAGCAACTTGTACACTCTGGCTGAAGCTATCTAGGTGGCATCTCCTATAATACCACAGAACTCCGCTGCCATGGTCTAAAAGGCACAAGTTGATTTAGACAAAACACTGCATATGGACACCTATATGGAGGATTTTACTACAACACAGTCATCTCTTTGCCATGGGCAACAGCGACACAAATACAGAAATATATGTACAGACTGAGTCATATGCAAAATACTGAACTGCTTTGTAGTGCATCTCTTACTGAGTGCAGTAGAAGCCAGGCAAATGGCAGCTTTGTGCAACTGACCAAAGGAAAATCAGAGTTAAAAATAGGATCTCCAACATTTTTCAGATTGATTTTCAGGCACGCAATTTCTAGATTTGTTAGGAAGAACACGCTTTATCTCCAACTAAAAGCCAGGGTACAGTAGAAAATAATTATAAACATAATTAATACACTGACAGTATTGGAAGAAAAGTGAATCCTTAGGGGAAATAAGTAGTAGAAGTGGCAGACATATTCTTTCCAGCACAGAGACTTAGATCAGTCACAACTCATCTCTTCTGAAATGCGTTTCGTTTATTTAAGAAATACTCTGAAAATATATTCTTTTTTATATAAGTTATTCATTCATCAAGTTCTAAACTTAAAATACATGCCTCTTCATTTTGCTCTTGTGATCCTTCCCAGTATACTTATGAAAAGCCAAAGAAGCATCACAACACCCACATCACATGATTTTCAAAAGATGAGAAAAAATCACTGTTAAAATGGTTTGTAACCATCTGTTGCTGTGACAACGAACAAAAGAAGAGCCGATGCACTGCTGTGACCAGCAGGGTGTGCCTGTTGCTTGCAGAAAGTGAACGGCTCCATCTGGCAGCAAAACCACGGGGGGTAGTTAATACGTAGTTGTGATTGGTGTATCCACCTGTCAGCACTTCATCTTTGATCTCCACCAGTGAAAGAGTAAATGTCTGCAGTTAACATACAACAATAGTAATAAAATCTTTGTGTTTAGTTAATAAAATAGGTAGCTGAATCAAACACTTTATGTAACTAAGCGAGTAAAGAGTGTTCTGTGTGTGGTATCAAATATGCTCAGACATAACTACCTGCAAAGCAGCACCTTACATACACCTTCAAGTCTCTCTGTACGCTGCATATGAAGCAATCCAAACAATGGGAGAAGATCCAGATAAGACCAGTCTAAATCCACACCTTCTGTAAGTGCACATTGCCACACAAACTCCATGAACACCTGCCTTCATCAAAACCTGAAGTTTCTCTGAGAATGGAAAAACAACTACCACAAGCATGGGTTTAGCATCTTACCATTTTCCTCATGGCAATACTCCTGTCCTGCAATGCTGCATCTCTGAAAAACCATCTTATTTTCAGTGAGTGTTCCAGTCTTGTCTGAGAAGATATACTGAATCTGGCCAAGGTCTTCAGCAATATTCAATGCTCGACACTGAATCATAGAGTCTGTTTTCTCATGGTAAAAGTCAATGTCATTCTGTATTAAATAAATTTGTCCCAGTTTGACAATTTCAATTGAAACATAGAGAGAAATGGGAATCAAGACCTATTGAAACAAAACACAAGGATTAAATGAAGTCAAATTCTTTAACTACTTATAAAGTAACTCTTCTGAAACCAAAGAGTTACTTCAAGGATATAAGTGAGATCAGGATATGGCTCATGCTCAAAGCAGACCAAAGTTACCTGTAATAAAATGATCATTGTCCAGAACATATTGAAGCCTGCTAACATAGAAGAAATCGATTTCCCATCTGGCTCAGGTATGTTAAAAAAAGGTATTTCTGAATACCTACTTAACCAAATTCCATGGCCTTGAAAACAAAAACAAGAAAATCAGTTACATTGACTGTAGAACAGTTCAGGGTCATGCTGTTAGCTGTTACACGGCAATTATTTCTAAGCTTCCAGAGAACTATTTTCCTCAACAGGAACCCCATTAAAATGCATGAAGTGTCAATGCACACATGAATAAATGTTTTACTGCAGTTCTGTCAACAGTACATCTATACAGCCAATCTCAAAACTAAGAGAATACTAGTTCTGTTTCATAAACACTTTTTTTTTCTACCCCAAACTCTAGTTATTAAATTTCTCATCTTTGCTTGTCCAGCTTTCGGCTGTGGCATGTCATGAAGCCACTCTGGTCACTTTACAGCATTGTGAGACAAGTACTGTCACAGAAAATAAACAGTATAAATCACAAACCCAGTTTATGTTTATGTTTATGCCATATTGTGATGCCAGATATGTCTATTTAGTGTAACTTGACTAAGTTTTTTAAACATCTTTTAACTACTTGTTTGGTTCATTATAAAATGTATTCTGTTCAAATTTTAGTACTCAAGCTCACTATTTAATGAAACCCTAAAATACAAAGTCATTGTAACTACTCAAACTTGGCCTCTCCCCAAATTAAAACACTAAGGGGAAAGTAGCGTGAGTCTGTACATTCACACTTACCAATTGCACCTATTAAACACATTAAAAATAGAAGCAAAACACACCAAAGAATATCAGAATTCACTTTTCTTTCCAATTTACTGCGCTTGTAATGAGGCCCACTGTTATTCAGCATGGCTTTGGTTTCATGACCTGTAACCAAAACAAAGGTTGAAATTTTCTATTAGGAGGTATGAAAACCAAAAGTCATTTATATTTCTAAAGCTCTGGGAAATTGGACATTCCTGTTAACTAATATAAGAAAAGAGAATATAAATATGAGCAAACTAACTGCTCCTACTGTAACAGTCTTACAGAAAACTGAAAAAGCTAAACCACAATTTCTCAGATACATAATATATTTTATACTGTAAATAAAATTCTTTTCTATTATATTCCTTTCTGAAGTTTTTGTAATATCTTCTACAAAATTCTTAACCTGCATTACAATTATCTGCCTGAATACATTATAATGTCTAGTCTTAAAACTTCTGCCCTTCGACTGAAGAACAGCATAAACTTCAATTTTGGACCAGAAAAAATCCTAACAAAGGCAGATATCTCCATGTTCGTTTCAAAACCTTGACTTATCATTGTAGTTAACAGTTGAGGACAAGGACCTGTTCACAGAACAGAGCAGGCTTCCCATTAATAATCAGACATATCAGCCTTTTACATTTTTAAAACAGAAACAAACAGTTCAGATTTGCATTCTTAATGCTTCAAGCTACAGCTGTCTTCTGCTGGTTTCAATCTTTTAATCTTCTACTTTGCCTTTCTGCAATACTGTTTCTTAAGGCACATAATTCCATCTTCTTTGCAAGGCAATCTGAGAAGGACCGGGTGGTTCACTAACCTGCATACACCACAATGCCTACAACAGCTTCTGTATTTCTTACTGTGCATCCCCGCAGCAGTAAGTTCTCCTTGCTGAGACCCACTCGATCCTTGCTTGAACTCTCACTGGAAAAAACAACAAAAAAAAAAACCCACAAAGCAGCACATTAATTTGGCTGTAGGACTTCAGCAATTATCAGTCAGGTTTTGAAAAAGCATTAGGGAGCAGATTACCAAGACAAGCTACCTGTCACTGACTACCTCTCTGATGCTTCTGATTGGAACTTCCAAAGAAAGAGGGTAACATGCATGCAAGATCACCTCCAAAATTCTAGGTATCTAGGCACTGTATTAAAATGTTCATGTGTTTACAAGCATGGCATCTGCCAGTTGGCACCTGAGGAACAGGCAACTCCGCCGAAATGACCACAGGACAAAGTCTGAAAGCAGATGACTTCTACTTGGATTGCCAACATTAGAAAAAAATCAAACAAAAATATAAATCTCATTTTAAAAGCACTGTAAGCATTGTTACCCGTGGCATATTTTCAATGCAGATATGCCCCGTTTGTCAAGGTTTTTCCTCAGAGAAAGATAAATAAAAGTTTGTCATTCTCTCCTCATATTTCTAACATGTCACTGCCCACAGGGAAGAATGTAGATATTATACCTCTCAAAAAAAGAAAATTAACCACTCTGTGAAATAATATTTTGTTTTCCTACTGTCCACACAATATTACAGACCCCTAACAAGAAAAGAGACATAAGGCAACACAGTTTGATCAAATTGCTGAGAGTTACACAAAACACATGAGAGTAAGAGGGGAAGCCAGTTCTTCCCATTTCAAATTCTGACCAAAGCAGCCATGGTCCAGATTGAATATTGTACAGATATTGCATGTCATTAACAGCAGATCAAAGGCAGCCATTTCAAATGTGGCAGACACAATTGCAAAGCAGTCTGAACTAAGATGTTGAAAATATTCAATATAAAATATAATGTGCTAGTGGGCTTTCCCAGTTCACAATCTGCTGTTTAGAAATTCCTTCTGCAGCTCTGCCTGCCTGGCTGTGCTCAGAAATGTAGTGCTGCAAACTGACTTATGTACACAATGTCATCATTTTTTAAAGCAAACATTATAAGCCCTCTGAAAATTAGTAAGAACACCAAAGCAAATTACATCAGTTTAAAGAGCCACCAATCTTACTTACACAAAGCCTCGAAAGTGATTGAGGTCATCATTAGGACTTTCACATTCTATTCTACCAGAAAATTTTTCTGGATCAATTTCAGAGACCTGAAGATATTAAAAAAAAAAAAATAGAAAAAAAAAAAGAAAAAAGAGAGAGAAAACAATGAAAAAAAACAACTGAGACCAAATATGACAGAACTTGGAAACTTCATAAATTTGTAGGTTCAGATATCACTGTCAAACTATTTAACTTCAACATTTAAAGTTGCTGATGATGTTGATGATCTGCATGCAACCCAGCTTATACAGGATTTCCTAGTAAATATCAAACCCTGGCAAGTAACAGCTGAGATACTGATACCTTAGGAACACTTGCTGCTTTGGCTGTGAGACACTCCTGGCAAAATACATGGTTTGACAGTACAATATAGGAATGTGGTGTATAGCCAAGGTGGATGTGGAGAGCTGGCAAATCCTTTTATCAAATTGGACTCCTGGGCTGCCTGAAAGAAAAGGACAGCACTTTCCCCTCCATTAAATGTGAGGATACTGCACTTAAGACAGGATTCAGTCGCTGGCCATGAAAGGCTGAGAAGGAGCTCAATGGTGCAGTCCTGTGACCACTCCTACAAAGTAAGCAGAACCACTGCTCACACTGATTTAGTGCTAATGGTTTATCAGCTTCCTTGTACCAATGAATGAGGTGGTTAAGAGGTGTGAAGGGAAAAGGAAATTAATTCCTTCTTAATGGAGTGTATTAAAAGCAAGAGAGCAATGTCAGTTTGTTCATCAAACCATTATCCTGAGAGAAAAGGTCCTCAATATTTTGTCTATTTCTCTAGGAAAGACAAGATGGTTGGAAACACTGTTCTATGTTTTGTTACCAGCTGCTGTCTATGAGCCTCTTGCAATACCTTCTTAATTTCCTTCCTGTGGTAACTGAGGTATTTACAGAAAAAAAAAAAAAAGAAGAAGAAGAAATTCTGCTATTCTAAGTCGGCAAAAAATTAACTACAAGAGTTTCAGCTCCTCTTTTAGGCTTTAATGTTGCCTTGCCTTCCCAAAGGAACCCCAAGTGCAATAAGTGCCCTACTGACGACCTTTGTGCTTGTGTTTGTTCAGTCATAAAGATGTAGAACACAATATTCTTACAATTAAGTTATATCCTTTTTGTCTTTGTCTTCAAATGTTCTTTAATTTGATTTATGTTCTTCCAATTCTTTTGAGCTTCAGAAACTGAGAGGCGAGACAGTCATACTCTGTCTACATACACAGCACTGACACAGTCTTATTCAGCCTGAGTTTAAGAGGACAAAGTCTCTGTCTGGAAATGAGCTGACAAGACACTAGAGGTCTGTGAAGTTAACCACTGCTCTACAATGGCCTTTTTTTTTTCTCTGAGGACAAAAACAAGCAGTCTTTGATGGTGAAGGAATTGTCACTTTTTGGGACAGCATGACTATCTCATTCTAAAATTGAGAAAAAAAGAATGGTGGAAAGAAAACCAGCTTTCTTCATGGTTAACAGATCATGCGTTTGACATTACCCTACTAGTTAAGTAACAAACAAATCTAAATGAACAGCAAGGTACTCCTTCTCACTTCCTCACCACTGCTGACAATTCAAAGGCAGTTCAGGTAATTTTATCTCTGTTAACAGCCCGTTCTTATGGACAACACTGAATCTCACTGCTGATGTTGCCAGTGTGGTGCTTCAGTATCAGAACTCAGTTACCAGATGTGCTGAAGACTGCACTAATTTCCCACCACCACATGGTCTGTGAAAACTGTAAGATCTGGTGATGTTCAGTCTTGACAGGTACAGATAAAGAAAATCATAAGAGTTCCGAAGACTTTATAAATCCCTGAAGGTCTAGATTTGGAGCTAAATATACATTTGAAAATACAGTGAAAATGAAGACATCTATTCCTCTCTCTGTTTTCATGTGGCACTGAACTCCCTTCAAAAAAATTCTAATTTCACATCCATTAAACGCTATGTGCCATATATGACAACTGGACATTTACTTGAAAAGCTATTTTTACTGTCTGGCTTCACTTGAAACAGGGCTCTCTTTCTCTGGGTTAAGTGAGCAGACAAAGATTTGCTCCAAAATAACCAAAAAATTAAAACTATGTTACCTACTTATTCTGTTTTCAGATGGGGATTGCTGAACAATAGGCAATATAGAGGACTGAGGTTTTTATTGCTCAGTCACGTCAACTTTCTTAAACTACTACAAATACACAATTATCACCTGCTCTGAATATCCTCTCACCACCTGCCTCTGCTTTAGATTGGTTTCTCCATCAAGGCCTGCAGTTTCAATGTAACAGATCCCATCCAGGTCACTAGAATATAACAGCACCATGTCAGCAGGAATAATTTCATTACATGAAAGCCGGATGAAGTCCCCAACATTGACATTTTTCCAGTGTTCATCTATGTATTTCTTCTCTTTCCTGAAATGGATATAAAAACGTTAAAACAAACAAATGAAAAGAAACGAAAAAATCCACCCCAAAATGAAAACTCTATGGAACAGACTATACCTAGGAAATGACTCTAATACTTAACTTCTACTTCCAAGTCATTAAGAACTCCAATGGGATAGACTCAAGGTGACTGTAACAAAGAATCTGTGGTGCTCAGGGACATGATTTAGCCATGGGTTGTTAAAGTTAGGGTAGTATGGTTAGGTTCAGGTTGGACTCGATGATCTTGAAGGTCCTTTCCAACCTGAGCAATTCTATGATTCTATGATCAACCCTGAGGTCCCAGACCTGTTTTGCTGGGAATTACGTTCCTGTCACCTTCCCAGAATTATGTTAGCCCAATTCAAAACTCAGACCCTTGATTCATATACTTCCATTATTCCAACATCTACCAGTAAGCAAAGAATATTCAGCAACTGCTTAACTAATGCTCCAAACATAAATACTTGTATTTATGGCTTTAAAATATTTTCCCATTGTTTTTGAACATACGGTACAAAGAACCTACAATACTCAAGAAAGTTGAAATTCTTTATTATTATGAAAAATGCAGGCATGACATACGGAAGTTTGTGCCTTCTTCAACTTTCCATTTCTATCTGCTGTTCCGTATTCAACAGAGATGAAGAATATTCCTTCTTATTTAATTACAGCAGTTTATTGCAAGCACAATCAGGTTTAAAGGGGTGAATAGGCTGGGAAGTAACAAGCAACAAGGAGCTACCTGGAGGCATACAGTAGTAGACCACTGCAATAGGATTGCTGATACAAGCACTGTACATGTCTGGATGCAGTACATTTTTGGTACTATTACTACCCTTGTGTAGCAGAAATGCTAAGTCATGGCTTTTACCAGTGATTGAGCACCTGGTGGGAAGGCAGGGACAATGCAGGGGAGCTCAGGTGCATGCAATGCACCTTCCT
>JANHGO010000001.1:37366521-37380739 GCA_024606505.1 Aquila spilogaster | reverse complement strand
AAGCTTAATCTCAGTCTCTGGAGGTTAAATCAGTTACAGATGAATGAAGTCTAGAAGCTCATGCAACTTCCTTCCTGTCAGATGCTGAGTTGGTTACACTAGGAAATAGAGGAACACTCTGGTGTCTTCACTGCCTTGTGCTAGCCCACTGAAAATGGCAAACTTCATGCCCAGATGGGTAAACAGTAGAGCCTTAGTTCATAGACACTTCAACAGAGATTAAATATGATGAATGCTATTTAGACACCTTCAGGTACAGAAGCATAGTTTTTACCTCTTGTAACCTCCAATAAATATTGGTCATGTAGATATTTCCTACTAAAAAGAAAAGAAAATGCTAGAAACCTCTCACAACAAAAGAACAAACTGTTATTAAGATGAAGCTGGTCCTTTTAGCTGGAGTGATCATGGACTTACAGCAGCAAGAACCAAAGCATACACCTTTGTGACCCAATGAACATCTGCAATGTCAGCTGCAAATGGGATGCAGCCAAGCAATCATGGGAAGCTCTGGTTTTGATGGAAGACAGAAAGGGTTTCTTAAATGACAAGCACTCTGACCAAATGGGGCTAAAAAGATATTCCTTCATGAGTTACTTCAGAAATTTAGCATCAAAACCAACAGCTTTTACTTACAATGGGGCTGCTGAAAGCAACGTGTCCTGAGTGGGGAACATCACCTGCTCCATCTTCCCTTACTAATGCAGGGTAACTACCAGACAACTGATTCAAAGACCTTCTGTTCAAAGGTTTATTCACAGCTCTGCAGTTGTGCCCCCGCCATTTTGACCTATAGGTCAAAGAGCCACACTGATGATCAGCTGAATCCTCATCCTCTGAATCCATCTCTTGATAGGATTCCAACCTCTTTGCTGTAGAAAGGGAAACAACATTACTGTTCCATGAGCAAAACCAGATTTGTTTAAACACTGCCTGGAAGTTCAGGAAACAAAATTCTGAAGTAAGGAGTTTAGTATATAGTTAAGAATAACCCACCATTTATGAAAAATAAAACCCATAACAAGCCATCACACTGACTTCCTGTTTGGGACACTGCACTTGAAGAGCAACACTCAACTGGAGTGAATCCAGAAGAGGGAGCAAGAATGGTCAGGGTTCTAGACAACATGAGCCGCATGGAAACAGTAAAATAAGCTGGAGTTAGCCTCCAGAAGGGCACATTGATAGGAGCCAAATAATAGTTTTGAAGTACATGAAGGGCACTTGCATAGAGTTTTATATGCACACTGTGGGTAACAGAAGACACAATGGTCCCATATTGTGGCAAGACAGACTCAGGCTAGGTATCAGCAAAACTTTGTCAGAGATGTGACGTACTAGAACAGAATGCCTGAGAAAGCAGTGAATTGGACATCACTGGAGGTCCTGAAGAAAGAAAAATATATTCATAAAGAATGACAGCAACAACTCTGCCTTAGGCCAGAGAAAGAGGACCACATCACCTCCTGATAAGTTTTCTAGCCTAATTATTTTATGATGGATCAGGACTGTATGCCAGTGGTTTGACATGTACAGCTTCTCGCAGGAACTCATTGAAACTGTGTTTCTTATTTCTGTATTTGACACCCCCTCACACACACATACACATTTTCTGAGTATTTAACTGAAAAGCAGGTTTCAATTATAAAACTTTGTACTGACATGTCTAACACCTTTGCACCAAGGATATAAATGCAATTCTGTGCCCCACAAATCTAGCTAGGAAGATCAGTGCTGTAAAGAACCTCTGTATGGAGGAGAACAAATGGAAACACACCTATGCTATTCATGCGCTCATTAAGAACATAGCCAAGTATTTGCACTGGTGTTCTGGGACAGTGACCACATGCAGAGGGTGCAATCTCAACCCAGACAGCACTGGATCACTGTACACTATTCAGCTTTCACTTTTTACCTGTTGCTGTGAAAATAGTGAGCAATGAGCATACACTAGCAGTTCAACGTCTGCATCCACAGACAGCATGGAAAAACTGTTCTGAGCTGTGCATTGCCTATTTATTTCATTAAAGTGTGAATACAAACAATGGCATCCTAGGAAAAAAAATATTAACATACAGACATCTCCTGCTACATCACTGATTCCCTATTTTTTTCTTATTTAAAGTGGCAGCTACTGTATAGGAAAGAAGTGAAAAATGCGATATTATTCTGTTTTATGTGAACAGGAAACCTATCCACAGTTCAGAGTCCCCAGCTCTGGTGCTCAAAAAGGGATGGAAATAGGTTTATGATGTCACTTTTGAGTCCTCTTTCTCCTAGCCAAAGCACAGGAGCTTAGCTATGTTCAGGAAATGAGCTACTGGATTTGCTAGCGTGTTAAGTTCTCCTTATTTCCTGTTGTCTTCTCTTTCTGGAACATAAATGAAAGCCTCCTGCTCCTCATCCTGCCATTCTGGTGAGCCCAAGGAAAGCAGGGTGACCAGAGCTTACACCTTCCTTGGCAGGCTATCTCCCTGATGTCAACATGTATTTATTAAAATAGTTCTTTTAAAAAAAAGATAGGTGGGATCGTAACAAACTGTAGCTCTCCACAACTGCCAAATATAATACCCACATGTGGTATTGATGGGTGGGGATATGAAGCTTTTACCAGAAAGCAGCAACAGTGACTTAGTACATGTTTGTAGAGGCAGGTTTGGACAACACATGCCCGTTCTGCTATGCTTCCAGGCTGTTGAGAAGCCCGCATACTCTGTCTGAATTAACGTATGTGGCACCTCTTACAACACCACACTGCTCTGCTGCCAAGGTCCAAGAGGCACACGTTACTTTAGACAGAACACTGCATGGGGGCACCTATATGGAGGATTATACTGAATCACAGTCATTGCTGTTGTGTGCTTCCCTCCTGTGCATCCCTTTAGCCTGGGCAATACACATATAAATACAGAAATATAGGTACAGGCTTTTGTATGCAAAAAGACTACTATCTTGCACTGCAACTCTTACTATATGTAGCAGGAGCCTTGCAAATAGCAGCTCTATGCAACTGAACAAATGTAAAAGGACTAAAACACAGGACCTCCAACATTTTTCAAACTGATTTTCAGGGCTCACATAATTTCTAGATTTGTTAGGACGAAGCACATGCTTACCCTCCAGGTAAAAGACAGGGCACAGCAGGAAGTAATTATAAACATAATTAACACACTAATAGTTTTGGAAGATAACTCTAAGTGAACTACTAGCAGAAGCACTGGTAGACATACTTTCCCTGGCACAATGAGACCTGGGTCAGCCATAGCTACATCATTTGCACCACTCCTTGGTTTATCTCTTCTGAAATACTTTTCCTTCCTTTAGGAAATGCTCTGAAAATATATTCTACTTTTTATTTAAATTGGCCATTCACCAAGTTTGAAATTTAAAAATATTTCTTCTCACTTTGCTGTTGTCATCCTTCCCAGTATAATTATGCAAAGCCAAAGAAGCATCTGCGCACCTGCACCATAAAATTTTCAAAATATGTGCAGAAATTACAGTAAAAACAGTTTGTAACCATCTGCTCCTGTGACACAATAAAAGGAGGACTGAACTGATTCATTGCTGTGGCCAGCAGGGTGTGCCTTTTGGTCGCAGTTGTGAGCGGTTCTATCTGACAGCAAAACCACCAAAACCACAAAGGAGGATTTAATACACAGCTGTGCTTCACGTGTCCACTTGTCAGCACCTCACCTTTGATGTCATATGGAAAACTTGCATTGCCCACCAGTAAAATAGCAAATTTCTGCAGCCACTAGTACTTACATACAGTAAAGGTAATAAAAACTTTGTGGTTTTATCTAATGAATAAAATAGCTAATTGAATCAAAGACTTCATGACACTCTGCCCAGTTTTCTCTTTTGTCTGGATTTGTATCTTCTCTTGGCTCCCAGAAAGCTTCAAGTAGGCTCTCATGAAACCTATACTGAAAGATGTTACACTATTACACAATGAAGCAGCAACTATTCAGTACCACTGCTTGTTGACTTTTGGTCTAAAAATAAACAGATGTGTAAGATATAAGATACAACAGTCATTATTTTTGATGGAGATACTTATCTTTGCAGCCTTAACAGAGACATGTATACACATCTGCTTGGCTTGTACCTTAACATTATTGTTAAAGCTCTGACTTCAGCATGTATCTTATTTGGGTTACTGTAACCTCAAGGGCAAAAGTATGTCAAATCAGAGCCTTAAGATACACTACATAAAGGTGGTACACTGCTATGGCAGTCAAAAAGTTGTTTGAACCCTAAAATGCTAGGTAAGCATTTGCACTCTAGTTGGGAGAAAAAAAGAAAAGAAAATAAAAAGAGAGAGAGAAAAGACTAGATGAGCAATTTTCCAATGTTCTGGGTTCTGAATATTGCAAAGACAGAAGCAAAACACAGTTGGCATGACTTCTTCCAGAGCAAGTAAAGAATACTTTGTTTGTGGTATCAAATATGTTGGAACTTAACTAGCTGCAAAGATACAGCCTTCAAGTCTCTTAACACACTATATATGAAGGGATCCTAATAATTGGGAAGGATGCATGGCTATTAGTAGGATCAGTCTGAATTCATACCTTCTGTGAGTGTGTATTGCCACACAAGTCCACCAGACCCATATCAAAAATTTCAGCTTCTCTGAGAAAAATGACCCATTGTGAACACAGGTTTAGCGTCTTACCATTTTCCTCATGGCAATACTCCTGTCCTGCAATGCTGCATCTCCGAAAAACCATCTTATTTTCAGTGAGGGTTCCAGTCTTGTCAGAGAAGATATACTGAATCTGGCCAAGGTCTTCAGCAATATTCAGTGCTCGACACTGAATTGTTGAGTCTGTTCTCTCATGGTAAAAATCAATGTCATTCTGTATTAAATAAATTTGTCCCAATTTGACAATTTCAATTGAAACATAGAGGGAAACTGGGATCAAGACCTACCAAAATAAAACATGGGGATTAAATAAAACCAAACTCTTTGGCCAGTTACAAACATGAAGTAGCTCTACTGAATTCAAAGAGTTACTTCAAGGAAATAAATGAGATCAGAATATGACTCACGTTCAAAGCAGACCAAAGTTACCTGTAATAAAATGATCATCGTCCAGAACATATTGAACCCTGCTAATGTTGGAGGAATCGATTTCCCATCTGGCTCAGGGATGTTAAAAAAAGGTATTTCCGAATACCTACTTAACCAAATTCCATGGCCTTGAAAACAAGAACAAGATATAGTGAGCCAGTTGTATGTAAACTGTATCACAGTTCAGGGTCATGGTGTTAGCTGTTATACACTGCAGTTCTTTCTAAGCTTTTAAACTACCATTCCATCTCTTGAGTTTTTCCTCAACAGGAACCCCATTAAAATTAATTAAGTACCAATGCACACATGAATAAATACCTTACATGCATTTCTATCAACAGCACATCTATACAGCACATCTCAGAACTAAAGGAATACTAACTACACTTGATAAACACTCCCCCCCCCCCGAAACACCTCTAGCAATTAATTGATTATCCTTGCTTGTCCAGGTTTTAGTTAACCTGTGAACACCATGTCATCATTATTAAGTGTAGTCTGAAGAAGTTTTTTTAAACGTTTTAAACACCTTTTTGATTTGTCATAAAAGTTAGCCTGTTTAGATTTACTCAAGCCCACTACTTAATTAATTCCTAAAATGTCAAGTCCTTACAACTCTAGTCACACTAGGCCTCTCCCCACAATGCTGTACATGCATCTCATGTTACCTGAAAAATCCTAAGAGAAAGTAGGAGTTCTGCAGAGCAATTAGCGAGAGAAAAGAGAAATGAATCAGAGAAACAGGTTCCAGACCTAAGAACTCGCATCAGGAACATACTTCTTGACCACACTCCAGATTAAACATGACAACATGAACTAACACCTGGCAGCATCCCCAACTGCTAGGGAATTACATTTCCCAAGATAGGCTGCTTAAATGATCAGCCCCAAATTATAACACTAAGCATTGTAGGCTGAGAGAGGAAAATAGCAGGAGTCTGCTGATTCTCACTTACCTATTGCACCAGTTAAACACATCAAAATTAGAAGCAGAACACACCAAAGAATATCAGTGTTCACTTTTCTTTCCAATTTACTGCGCTTGTAATGTGGGCCGCTGTTATTCAGCATGGCTTTGGTTTCATGACCTGTAACCACAACACAGGCTGAAATTCTCCAATAGCAGGCATCAGGACCACAAGTGCTTTATACTTCTAAAGCTCTGGGAAATGGGACATTTCTGTTAACTAATATTTGAACAGAGATTATAAATATGAGCAAACTAACTGCTCGTAGAATATATGAATTCTGTCCTAAAGAAAACTGAACAAGCTAAACCAAAATCTGTCATGTACACATTAACTTTTATACTGTCAATAATATTCCTTCTTGCAGAAACAATCTTATCCTTGCTGTTTGCTATATTATTTCTAGTATTTTCTATAAAATCCTGCACCTGCATTACAACTATCTGGCTGGATACATCATATCGATTAGTTTAAAAACCTCTGCCCTTTGATACAGAACACTGAAGAACAGCACTAGCTTCAGTTTTGGACCAAAAAAACCTCCTAAGCAAGCTACGCATCTCCATGTCCACTTCAAAACCTGGGTTTACCATCACAACTAACAGATGAGGACAAGGACCTGTTCACATGGAACAGAGCTGGCCTCCCCTGAATAATGACAGATATCGGTTCTTTACACTGTTAAAATAGAAACAAACTTAATTCAGACATGCATTCTTAACATTTCTAGCTACAGCTGCCTCCTGCTGGATTCAAGCTTTTACTCTCTTAATTCCCCTTTGTACGATACTGTTTCTTAGGGCACATAACTCTTATCCTGTTTGCAAGGCAATCTGTGAAAGCCAGGGTGGTTCACTAACCTGCATATACCACTATGCCTACAACAGCTTCTGTGTTTCTCACTGTGCATCCTCGGAGTAGTAAGTTCTCCTTGCTGAGGCCCACTCGATCCTTGTTTGAATGCTCGCTGGAAAAAAAGCATATTACTTCAGCTGTAGGACTCCAGCAATTACCAGTCAGGCTTTGCAAAACCATTAGGGAGCACATTTCCCAAAGAAGCTGCTAGTCACTGACTGCCATTCTGACATTTCCGATTGGACTTTTCAAAAGAATGGCGTAACATGCATGCAGATCACCTTTGAAAATCCAGGCATGTAGGCACTGTATTAAAATTTTCTTGTGTTTACAAGCCTAGCATTTGCCAGCTGGCATATGAGAAGTAGGCAACGCTATTGAAAAGAGCTCAAGACAAACACTGGAAGTCTGAAAGCCTATGGCTTCTACTTGGATTGCCAACATCAGAAAAAATTCGATCAAAATATGAAACCCATTTTAAATATACTCTGAGCATCATTACTCCTGCGGCATACTTTCAGCGCAGGTAGGCCCACTCTTTGTTAAGCTGTTTCCTCAGAGACTAAGATTTATATACATTTATTTTTCTTCTTATATTTCTAATGTGTCAGGGCCCACAGGGAAGAATATAGACATTGTAACTCTCAAAAACTGAAAATCAGTCACCCCATGAAATAGTATTCTGTTTTCCCACAGTCTACAGAAAATCATAAATCTCTAAGAAGAAAAGACACGGATAGGCACGTTGGTCAAAAGGAGTTTGATCAAGTCACTGATGGTTACACAAAACAAATCAAAGTAGGAGAGGAAGCCAGTCCTTCCCATTTCCAATGGGAAGCAATGCAGCTTGTCCAATTAGGCCATGGTCCAGACCAAATACTGTAGATATCACATGTTATTAAGAGCAGATTTGAAACAGCTATTTCAAATACGGAATACACAATTGCAAAACAGCCCGAACTAAGATGTTGAAAATATTCAATACAAAATAAAAAGCACTAGTGGGCTTTCCCCGTTCACAGTCAGCTGCTCAGAAAGCCCTCTGGAGCTCTATTTGTTGGGCTGCACCCGGAAATGTAGTGGTGCAAACTGACTTCTATACATAGTGTCATTATTTTTTAAAGCAAACGTTACAAGTTCCTGAAAATTAGTAAGAGCACCAAAGCAAATGACAACAGTTTAAAGTGCCAACAAGCCTACTTACACAAAGCCTTGGAAGCGACTGAGGTCATTGTTAGGACTTTCACACTCTATTCTACTAGAAAATTTTTCTGGATCAATTTCAGAGACCTAAAGCCACAGGAAAAAAAAAACCAAAAAACAAAAACCAGAGAACTCAGACAAAACATGATAAAACTTAAAAACATCATCAATTCATAGGTTCAGGTATTACTATCTAACAATTTAGCTTCAAAACTGTAAGCTGCTGGTGGTGTTGATGGATCTGCTACCCAGTGTAAATCAGACTTACACAGCATGGAAGAACTTCCTAGTAAATATCAAACCCTGGCAAGTATCCATTGAATTGCTGGTATTTTGAGAACACTGAAGAGGAGAAAATGGGTGGAATAGTGAGGAAGAAGAAAAAAAATGCAATAAGAACATCTGAAAAGCACAGATTTCCCACAGGTTTTTCCATGATAGGGAAAAAAAAAGGCACTATCTTCTGCAAGCAGAATTTCTTCCAAACAGCCATTGTTTCTGATACCATGACCATGGTATGCTATCTGTGCTAAAACAAAGCAAGCAGGTAGATGTAATTGAATACATCTTCCACATAATTTCAGGTCTTGGGAAGGCTGCACTCCCACAATTGGGTGACTTCACACTGGCAGAATAGTAACTGTGAGGTTAAAACACAATCCTGTAAGTAGTATGTGAAACTCAGAAGACAGAAGACAATATTATTAACACATACTTTGTTGACTTGATTAAAAAAATTTTTTTGCTATGTTTTGCTGTACTGATTTGTTGCACTGTATTAACCTCAAGTCAATATGAACACAGCCTTAGAAAGACAGATATCTTCAGTCTTTTTGTAAATTTAATTAACTTTGAAAGACCTCTCCCTCCACTGACCTTTCTCATGTTTATTTGTACAGGAAGTACAACATTTCTGTAAAATGTTAGACAGTATAATTGATTCATGCTTTTCAATCATTTCACATTGTACAATGATTACACAAAAAAAGAGCACAAAGAGAATAAGAACTACCTCCAACAGGAAGTAAAATAGCCAAAGCAGTTGATTTTTTTCTTCTACAGCCTGGAAACTGTCTCCAGATACGTATTTCTGGTGAAAGCATCTTATTTTTTATGGACAACTAAACCATTTGACTTGGTCAAACAATTTGTAATAGCAGTGAACGTGTTAGTAGGAGCTTCTTGCAATATACCTTGAAATAGCAACCACAGAAACTTGGGGTGTAACCTATAGTGGGCACAGAAGTTATGTCTACACTCTGCCAGTATAAAACAGAGGTGACAAAAACTATGTCCAAAACCAGGTACATTGATATGGGCAGTCAGATCTTCCTGAACTATAAGTTTATGGTCTATATTTCTTCATTATAATCTTAACTTTGACAAAGCAAATATTGAGAGTAGAAGATTTTGCACCTTATTTCTTGAGATGCTTTCCTATGTTTCTTGGCACAAAAGAGAAGATTTTCTATGGCAGAATTAAAGTTACTTGGATTTTGTGTAAAGGTCCCTAAAGACAGGGGACAATAATGATAGGAACTGAGTAAGGTAGCTGGGAGTGATAGTCCCTGCATCACTCTCCCACTGGAATGGGGAGAGAGGCAGCTTCCCAAGGCCATGCCTGCTGCTTTGGCTGTACTGTGGTCCAGACAAACTATGTAGTTTCATAATATAGCATGGAAATGGAGTAGGTCCATAGCCAAGGTGAAAGAAGAGAGCTGGCAACTCCTTTCATCAGCTTTGCTTCTTAGGCTGCCTGGAAGAAAAGGACAGCACTTTCCTCTCCACTAGGTTTGAGGATGCTGCAACTAGGACTGGATTCAGTCATTGACCACCTAGGCTGAGAAAGAACTGATGAGTGCAGTCCTGTGGCCTCTCTTATAATGTGACAGGAAACATTCACTGCTCACAGTGACTTAGTGCTATTGGCATATTAGCTTCTCCACTTCAGTGAACCTGCGCTTGGTTCAGCTAACCATGAGATGTGGGAAAGGAGATTAATCCCGTCTTAAAGGGAAGCAACATTTGAGTGTCTTGAAAGCAGCAGAGGTATATCAGTTTGTTCACTAAATAGCTCATTATCCTCAGGGAGCAGGTCCTCAGCTGTTTTGTGTATTTCTCTATGAATGCCAAGATGGTTGGAGACACTGTGTTCTGCGCCTTGTTACCCGCTGTTACCTAAGAAGCCTTGAGTTACTTTCCCAATTTCTTTCCTGTTGTCATTTAAGAATAAAAAAAAAAAAGGCTATTCTAAGTTGCCAAAAAATAAATTAGACTACTAGAGTTTCAGCTCCTGTTTCATGCTTTAATTTTGCTTTGCCTTCTCTTAAAGGAATCCCAAGCGCAAGAACAGGTGCCCCACTGATAACCTTTTTCATTGTGTTTCTACTTGCTCAGTCGCAAAGAAGCAGGACATAACACATCTGCAGATAGGTTAAGTCTTTCTAGTCCTTGTCTTCAGATGTTGTTTAATTTGATGTAGTTTATTGCTACTTTTCTGAGCTTAAGAAATGGAGAGGTCTTGCAGTCAGCCTCTTACACAGCACTGCCAGTCTTATTCACCCTGAGTTTATAAGGACAAAGCCTCTGGCTCAAACTCAGCTGGCAGGGCACTAAAGGTCTGTGAAGTTGACCATGGCTCTACATTCAGAAACCAGGCAGTCCTGACAAGAAGATCCTACAATGACTTACTTTTTTTTTTAAAGTAAGTCTTAAATGGTGAAGGAATTGTCACCTTTTTTGGACAGTACGACTCTTCCCAGCATTTTGGTGCAAGTTTTCTAGAAACAGAGAAAACTGTCTCTTTCTTGAGTGAGACTGAAATCAGATCTTGGTAGCAGGAGCTGGTATAAGATCAGGGCCACCTCAGTATGATGTAAGCCTGTAGAACCATTTGAATTTTGCCTTGCATAATGATATGTATATACAGAAAGATCAGTCAGTCCTTTCTGCCTTATTGTTTTAAGAATGCATGTGACTGTAAGGGGATAAGAAACAGCTTTGTTCATGGATATCACATCATGCCTTTGGTATTACCATACTTGCTAAGTAACAGGGGAGTCTTAATGCACAACAAGGTACTCCTCCTCACTTCCTCACCACTGCTGACAATTCAGAGGCAGGTCAGGTAATTTTATCTCCAGAGGACTGAACAGTCTGTTGTTATGGACAGCACAGAGTCTCCCTGCTGTTGTCAGCATGGTGTTTCAGCAGCAGAACTCGGTTTCAGGTGTGCTGCAGAAATGTCAGGAGTCTTTGTTCTTTTGAGATAATTTTCTTTGTGCCAGCCTCCAGCATTTTGTCTACTAGGTATAATACTAAATAAAGTTTATTTGTCTGGTATTAAAGCAATGGCAGTCATCTCTTCAGTATCTGAAAAGGCTTTTATGAATTACTTATAAAGCCTTAACCACAAGACTTCCATGGCTGAAAAGCACAGATCCACCTATTTCCCACCACTGCTTGGTACGTGTAAACTCTCTGAGACCCAGTGATGCTCAGTCTTGAAAGGGAGAGATGACTCAGTTAATGCTTTTCGCAGTAGGCTTGTAGCAGAAAAATTCTAAGAGTTCCAAAGGTTTTATAAATCCTTGAAGGACTAGAATTGGAGCTAAAAATACATTTGCAATATGAAAAAAACAGTGAAAGAGAGAAGATAATATCTGCTCCTCTCTCTAGGTCTTTATACACCACAGAATTCCCTTCTAAAAAACTCCAATTTCTTACCCATGACATGATATGCACCATAAATGGCTTCTTGACATTTACCTGGATAGTTATTTTTACTGGCTAATATTACTTGAAATAGATCTCTCTTTCTTTGGGTTAAGTGAACACGCAAAGATTTCCACAAAAATAACTCAAGCAATGAATTAGAACTATGTTACCTAGCTGTTTTGTTTTCAGATGGGGATTGCTGTGCTGTCAAGAATTAGGCAATCTAGAGGGCTGGGTTGTTTTTTAGTTGACCATCTGTCATGACAACTTTCTCACACCCCTAGAAATGCACAATTATCACCTGCTCTGAATATCCTCTCACCACCTGCCTCTGCTTTAGATTGGTTTCTCCATCAAGGCCTGCTGTTTCAATGTAACAGATCCCATCCAGGTCACTAGAATACAACAGCACCATGTCAGCAGGAATTATTTCATTACGTGAAAGCCGGATGAAGTCCCCAACATTGACATTTTTCCAGCATTCATCTATGTATTTCTTCTCCTTCCTGAAATACAGATAAAAACAGTAATTTTTTATAAATGCATAAACTGAAAGCTTAGACAAACACACTGTAACTAGAAAATTACTCTAATTCATGCTTCCAAGTCATTAAAATAAACTCTGATGAGATAGTCTATTACCTTAAGGTGAATATAACTACAAAGAATCAGCTCTGGGGTCCAAGCCCTGTTTTTCTAGGAATTACATTCCAGGCACTCTCCCAGAATTATTTTAGCCCTATTTAAAATTCAGCCCACTTGCTTCCTGTATTTTCATTATTCCAAGAAAACAAACAGTGTTTTCAGATTTCTCTTTGGGTCACCACTTTTTCTGGCAATTATGCAGCCAAGAACAGCATATGTTTTTCCCTTCTGATAGGGCCTTTCAAAAATGTCTGTCTCCCAAGATGATGAACGTCTACCAGTAAGCAAAGAATATTCAGCAACCCCTTCACTGATGCTCTGAATATAAATACTTGTATTTACAGGCTTTTAAAATATGTTTTCCATTAATTTTGAACATAAGGTACCAAAACTCTATAATACTTAGGGAAGTCAATAAAAGCTCAGGCCCGTCAGCATTGAGCTGAAATTCTTTATTAATATGAAATATCCAGGCATGATGTATGTAAGTTTGAACTGCTTTCAACTTTCTTTTTATAGCTGCTGTTCTGTCCTCGGCTGAGATGAAGAATCTTCCTTTTATGTAATCACAGCAGTTTATTGCAAACACAATCAAGTTTAGAGTGGTGAATAGGATGCATGGTAATAAGCAACAAGGAGTGCTTGATGAGGTAGCACACAGTAGTAGGCTCCTGCAACATGGGTGATGAAACACACCTACAGTTGCTGTTGCAAACACTGCACAGGTCTGGATGCAGTACATTTTTGTACAAACTATTACTGCCCTTGGTGACTGCCTGGCTTTTCTGCCTTACACAGACTAACCCTAGAGCTATGTTTAAAGAGAGGAGCATGCGCTCTCCACAGTCTTCTTTTCTCAGTCGTCTAGATTAGGGTATAGTCCAGGCTGTGCTAGGGCTGTCTTCCACGTTCTGCTTCCTTCCCTGCATCTCATTCTAAGCTGGCTGAGAAGCAGACTCACACCAGTGAGTTGGGAAGTGCACCTAAGCTTCTACAGTGCAGACATAAGCTAACAAGCTTTACAACATGGCCATTGTGTGTAGATTGGCACTTATCTACTAGCTTTAATCAAAGTGCTAGCTGCATAAAATGCTTCTGATAAATAGTAAAATAGAAACAGACACTTCTAATGACAAAGAAAATATCAGAAAAATATTCCCTGTATAAAGCTTTGCACCCATACCTTTCAGACCTGCATTATCTGACAGTACCCTTTTGAAAATGCTGGTCTACAAACAGAAGGCACAAAGCCCACACAATTAATCAGTGTACTGATGACAATTTCTCTAGTGAAGATAAGGTGGAGGTAGTTATATCGCTTTCAAAATGCAAACAAAGCAAAAGCAGGAAGCAACAAAAGCTGACATAAAATTAAACCAATATTAGCCACATCTGCTTTCTCCTTAAGATGCTCATCACTAGTTTTCTACACAGATGGAAAACCAGCACAACAGAAAGCATGTAAAACTTAATTAAAGCTTGTCGTGGTTTAACCCCAGCCAGCAACTAAGCACCACGCAGCCGCTCGCTCACTCCCCCCCACCCAGTGGGATGGGGGAGAAAATTGGGAAAAGAAGTAAAACTCGTCAGTTGAGATAAGAATGGTTTAATAGAACAGAAAAGAAGAAACTAATAATGATAAGGATAACACTAATAAAATGACAACAGCAATATTAAAAGGATTGGAATGTACAAATGATGCGCAGTGCAACTGCTCACCACCTGCCGATCGACACCCAGCTAGTCCCCGAGC
>JANHGO010000001.1:37339281-37364708 GCA_024606505.1 Aquila spilogaster | reverse complement strand
GCTGGCCACACTATTTCTGATACAGGCCAGGATGCCGTTGGCCTTCTTGGCCACCTGGGCACACCGCTGGCTCATATCCAGCCAGTTGTCAGCCAGCACCGCCAGGTCTTTCTCTGCCGGGCAGCTTTCCAGCCGCTCTTCCCCAAGCCTGTAGCGCTGCATGGGGTTGTTGTGATCGAAGTGCAGGACCCAGCACTTGGCCTTGTTGAACCTCGTACGATTGGCCTTGGCCCATCAATCCAGCCTGTCCAGATCCCTCTGTAGAGCCTTCCTACCCTCGAGCAGATCAACACTCCTGCCCAACTTGGTGTCACTTGCAAACTCACTGAGGGTGCTCTTGATTCCCTTGTCCAGATCATTGATAAAGATATTAAACAGAACTGGCCCCAATACTGAGCCCTGGGGAACACCACTTGTGACCGGCCACCAACTGGATTTCACTGTATTCACCACAATTCTTTGAGCCCAGCCATACAGCCAGTTTTTTACCCAGCAAAGAGTACACCCACCCAAGCCATATTTCTCTTTTAAATCACTACCTATTTAATAAACATGGGACTGAAAGTGTATGATGCTTCTTTTTTTTGATGCACCTGGACAAGTCCCACTTTCTTTTTGCCAGGCTGGAGTCTGGAAGAGGAAAGGAAAGCCAAAGGTAAGGAAGAATCTTGTAGAAAGGATTATTCTTTCCAGATCCCAATTCCATAAAGAAAAACTGGATATGAAATTATATCTGGATTTCAAATATATACAATGATTTGCATAAGCATGCATTTATAAAGAACAGTAATTATAACACATCTAGATGCAAGGCTTGGAATGAAACAAATATATTTGAGAGGTCTGCAGAAGAGGGAAGAGAAGAAAAATGTATCAGCCAGCAAAGTTACCCATCCTGCTGCTGATGCAGGATGGATCATGCGCATATTCTTTACCCAATTCAGCAGAAAGACAAAAAGTTTAACTGTCTTTAGTAGTAGGTCAATGGGGGCATAAATGGATTTTCCCATCATAATCACCTCATTACAGATCTACTGAAATGACACCAACAACATGATTTTAACAGATGCTCAAACAGAAGTGCCTTCATACTTTGTGATTCATGGCTATTTAAATAAGATCTTACTACTTCAAAATGATAACTTGCTCAAAAGGCACAGGGACTTGATAACTATTAACATCATAGCAACAATTACAAACTAAGTTACGCGCACATTAGGACATTTTATCATTTATTGATATGTTTTATCACAAGGGAAAGATGAGACAGAAAAAAACTCCCCAAACATTTTAAGCAACATTATTTTATTTTATCATGTTTTCAAGACAGAAATAAGCCTTCCTGGAAAAATCAGCTTCAGGCTCTGTGTATTTAAGGCCAAATACAATAACTCTGATCTATCAAATGGATACATTCCAGAACTCCAAAAAGTAGCAGGCTGAACACTCTGAAACTATGGATGTCATACATTTGCTATAAGCAAGAGCAAATGGTGGGGGAGGGGGTGGGAGTGGGGGAAAAATCAGATTTGTCAAAAAAGCACAGGAACTAGCATCTAGTTGCTCAGATAGATTTGTGAAGGCACTGAGACTGGCACATTTTGTCATGGACAACAGAGCAGAGTGAAACTAGTTTCTGTTATGAACACTGTATAAATGCAAACCTCACAAGAGTTCCTGAAAATGCTTCGTGCAAATTATCTTCAGATACAAACAGGTGGCCTACCAGATTTCAAGCATGACAACTATTGCTTTGTTACTTTGAGATACCAAGAAGAGCCATTATATCGGGCAGTTTTCTCAGTAGCCAAGGAGGTATCAATATCTGATGTGTAAGTAAAATTATAGAGATGGCATGTACAACTTCTCCAGATGAACAAATGCACAGTAAGAAATTAACTGGAAATTGTATTCAACATTAGCTAGTTCTTCATCATCAAGTTTACAATTGATACAACTGTGCTTGATTAAATGCATGCACTGGAAGAATCATTACAATTTCTAAGGGATTCTTGTTAAACCAGAAATTACAAATCCTAATGTGAGATTAATGGAAGTTTAAGATAAATCAGCTCACATGTAGTGAACAATCATTTTTGTACCAGTAAGACTTAATTCTCCTGAACTATGCCTCCAAGCTTATTTTTAAAATCAGATTACACTATGTAAAATAATTCATGATAAAGAAACTTAGGGGGAAAAAAAAGTTACAAAAACTAAATACTTATAGGAACAAAAAGGAATTCTTACACATGACTAATATGGCCACTGATTGTTACACATTTTTGGTGACGGGGAAGGAATCAAGCCAGAAAAGAAAACAAGTTCAGAAATTAATGCTGCTTCATTGACATTGGTATGAGATTGCAAGTAAAACAGAGTTTTCAGGAATATGGATATTGAATGCTTCACCTTTCTGGCAATGAATTCTTTCAGGGTACATGACAATTTATAGCAGAAATAACCCTGCTTCTCCCTTTAGCCTTCTCTGCAGACACGAAAAAGAAAGAAAAGGTTTATCTTCCCTAACAGCCCAGTTACTTACTTGTTTCAAGCTCAAATTTTTATAGGTTCAATACAAAGTTTCTGGGAAAGCTACTATATATATTCATGTTTGCAGAACAAAAAGCTGTTTGTTTTTCCTTTGATGATACAAAATGATAGTCCAGACTTTTTCTATAGTTATGAGCTAGCTCTTAAAATACCAATATAGAATGGTAAATGCCAGAAAGCTGGAGATTCCATCTTCTGAGTAATATCACAATATATTTAATGGTTACGTAGTACCAGATTGCCAACCTGCTGCATGGGCTGATTAAGGTCATGTCTACAGTACAGAGTTTAGGGTTTGGCATAACCAGCTAGCATATTAAGATTTTAGAAATGTTTATTTTTGGTGTATTGCCTTCACTAGGAAAAGGTGTGTCTTTGATGGAAAGAAGGAGCTTTAAATGTGGTTTGGCATTACAGCAACTACCGTATATTACTGCTCAGACCTTATCAAATTTGTTAAAGTGTCTAACTGCCAATCAATCCTCTCCTACAAGTGCTATTTATGATGGCTACTACAACACATGAAAAGTGACATTTTTCAAAATACTTGTTTCCCTGCATGACCACAGAGCATGCAAGAAAGAAAAAGGGTTCACTATACTTCCTTTATCTTTGTATTTTACAGGCTTTGAATGAGTCTCAGAAGATCCTTTTATGAGAGGTAAAAAAGAAAAATTATGTGGGCAGCACTGCTATGCCCTAAAAGAACTTTTTTGCCAGTTAATTTAGAATATGATCAGTTTGCCTTCCTGTCTTCTTATTATCCATGCATAATAACTGCCTGTCAGCAAACCTCTCACCACTAGCACGCTCCACTCCAGACCTGCACCTACACACAGTCTGTAATACTGCAGTCCTGCACTGTGGAACAGATGCTAACATTTGTACCAAACTATGTGATGCACTCAAATAGAAAATGATCTCATTCTGTTTGGGGAAATGTTATTACATTATGAGTACATCCTGATACCATTAGTGAGCTTTACCAATATTGTGATAAATTAGCAACCCTTGAATTTCCATGATGCTTACAGTGATTTTAGAAGAATTAAAAATACACCTTTCAAAATAAATGCTATGTATGACAATGCTTAAATAGTCAAACTACCTTGGTTAATACCGTACAAACTCGTGCATGAACACTCTTGCCTC
This sequence comes from Aquila spilogaster, assembly GCA_024606505.1. Taxonomy (NCBI): domain Eukaryota; kingdom Metazoa; phylum Chordata; class Aves; order Accipitriformes; family Accipitridae; genus Aquila; species Aquila spilogaster. Next base: position 37,361,003 of record JANHGO010000001.1, on the reverse strand, counting down.
AACCAAAGAATAATTTTTTTCAGCAAATTTTACACTAATTTGATATCCATTTAGCAAAACTGGTGAGCAAGACTCACCTGGACTAGTCCCTGAGCAACCTGATCTAATTAGACTTGCTTTGAGCAGAGGGTTGGACTAGATGACCTCCAGAGGCACCTTCCAACTTAAATTATTTTATGATCTCTAGGTATCCAGAAAGTAAACCAAAAGATTTATCAACAACTTTTTCACATATACTCATAATCAAATAATAACAATAAACCAGAAAGACTGTTCTCTCTTACCTGCTATATACTTTGGTTAGTAAGTTGTTTATCTGTTTATCCATTTTGTACTTTGAGTAATCTTCCAGACCATCTTTCACTGCAATAATTGTCAGAACCACTACTAGAGGTAGCATTGTAATTTCTTTTTGGAAGGCTTCCACCAGAGGAACCCAATTTAGGACAACTAGAAATAGGAAATACAAATTGGCAACTCTGAAACAAAGAGAAAACGTGGGAGTTAGCTGTGCTAGCAGACAGTCATCCTTATTCCTCCACTCCATGCTATACAGACACTTAAGTTAGCAGTAATTTATCTTTTCTTCACCCCAACTGCAATTTAAAAACTAAGTATCCAGAACTCTGTTTTCACTCTCCAGTCAATAGATTACTTAGCTGCACAGTTGCTTAATATGCATGATCAGAAGATGCAGAAACCAAGAATTTTCCTGTATTTTCAAACCTGTCCTCCAGGCATATGTCTTCTAGTGAGGCTTTGGTAAACCTGCACTTTCTCAAATTGCCAGGTCTTTTAAACTTAATTTTATCATCTCCTGGGTGAGATGACATTTTTAAAAGGGACCCATCCTACAACCTCCCTGCATAACTTTACAAATCAGCAGTCCTCCAAGCAGAAGGAGGATAAAAAAACCTGGCAACAGAGGAAGAAATGAGGGAAGAGGAGAAATACATTTGCAGGAAATTAGATGAAAATCCTACTTCAGATTGCTGCGTGGCAGTGCTCCATGAGTAAGGAATATTTCAATAATCTGAAGAACAGAGTTAGTGGAAATTACATGAACTATGGATAAAAGGATAGCCCTATGCTGATGATACTCAAGAGACTATGGCCAAATAAAAGAGATCTTTTCAAAAGTGACAGGCAGGTCAGGAGGAATTTTTTAATACCCATCTATATAGTTACACACACATTTAAATAAAAGGATTCCACTTCAGAAGAGTTACCACAATCAAAAAGGAGTTCATTACCTGTGAAATTGTTCAAATAAATTCCGTGGTAAAAAATTCAATAAAGTATACTTAGTAGTCCGTATTTGGTTGTTCATGTACAATTTTGATACTTTTTCATACTCTTCCTTAAAATGTCCCAAACAGGGTATCACTATCCTATGTTTGCCAGTAGTTTTTGATGACTGATAGCACTTGTTACTTGAACTGCTGCTGCTACCTTCTCTGCCCTCTGTAGATATCAGTCGCTGCCAACGGTATCGGGCCCAGCGGATGGGATCTGCCATTGCACCCAAAATGCTTTATAATCCAAGGAGCGTTCTCTATCTAGAAATACGTTAAAACACAACAAGTTAAATAATAATTCTGTAAAGGCTTTTCAACTAAAAAGTCACAGTTACAGTTTTGAATAAGCCTAGGAAAAAAGTCACTTCCATGTTTGGTTTAAAAAAGCCCAACAGAGAGTAACAGTTATGTTTATTATGAGTTATGTGAGGTCTGGAACCCCTGCTTCAAAAGTTGAATTTACCAGAATTTCACCTACCCTTTCAGGATTCTAGAGTTTGATTACTCTGTTTAAAATGCACAGTATTTTTGTAATAGCACCTTTTGTGGTTGTATTGGCTTTGTGTGGCAAGGTCTCAGCCAGACCCAATACAGTGGTTTAACCCCAGCCAGCAACTAAGCACCACACAGCTGCTCACTCACTTCTCCCAGCTCCCAGTGGGATGGGGAGGAGAATAAAAAAAGAGAAGTAAAGCTCATGGGTTGAGATAAGAATGGTTTAATAACTAAAGTAAAAGAATATAACAACAACAGGAACATAACAAAAAAAGAGAGATAAATAAAACCCAAGAAAATACAAGTGATGCACGATGCAATTGCTCATCACCCACTGACCAATGCCCGAGCAGCGATCTGCCCCTCCTGGCCAATGCCCCCCAGTTTATATACTGAGCATGATGTTCTATGGTATGGAACATCCCTTTGACTAGTTCAGGTCAGCTGTCCTGGCTATGCTCCCTCCCAGCTTATTGTACACCTGCTTGCTGGCAGAGCACAGGAAACTAAAAAATCCTTAACTTAGGATAAGCACTACTTCACAACAACTACAACATCGGTGTGTAATCAGCATTATTCTCACACTAAATCCAAAACATGCTGTACCAGCTACTATGAAGAAAACTCTATCCCAGCTGAAACCAGGACAGCACGTCATGTAAGCAGCCCACCCACCAGTTTCTTGTGCTGCAGTATGGTGAAAAAAGCAGACGAGCTGTTAATTCTGAAGAGAACAGCATTTTGAAAGGAATCCTTATCTCAGACACTGCAGTCCTTGGTCATGGTTCACAACCTTTATTAAACTCAGGAATCAACAATATAGTTACAGGCATCTGAGTGGCATCTTGACAACACCAAACTATGTGGTGCAGTCGACACGCTGGAGGGAAGGGATGCCATCCAGAGGGACCTTGACAGGCTTGAGAGGTGGGCCTGTGCAAACCTCATGACATTCAACAAGGCCAAGTGCAAAGTCCTGCACGTGGGTCAGGGCAATCCTAAGCACAAATACAGGCTGGGTGATGAGTGGCTTGACAGCAGCCCTTAGCAGAAGGACTTGGGGGTGTTGGTTGATGAGAAGCTCAACATGACCCAGCAACATGCATTCGCAGCCGAGAAAGCCAACCATATCCTGGGCTGCATCAAAAGAAGTATGAACAGCAGGTCAAGGGAGGCAATTCTCCCCCTTTCCACTCTCATGAGACCCCACCTGGAGTACCAGCTCTGGGGCCCCCAACATAAGAAGGACACGGACCTGTTGGAGCGAGTCCAGAGGAGGGCCATGAAGCTGATCAGAGGGCTGGAGCACCTCTCCTATGAGGACAGGTTGAGAGAGTTGGGGTTGTTCAGCCTGGAGAAGAGAAGGCTCTGGGAAGACCTTATTGCAGCCTTCCAGTACCTAAAGGGGGCCTACAAGAAAGATGGAGAGGGACTTTTTACAAGAGCATGTAGATATGGGACATGAGGTAATGCCTTTAAACTGGAAGAGGGTAAATTTAGATTAGATGTAAGGAAGAAAATCTTCACTGTGAGGGTGGTGAGGCACTGGAACAGGTTGCCCAGAGAGGGTGTGGGTGCCCCATTCCTGAAGTGTTCATGGCCAGGTTGGCTGGGGCTTTGAGCAACCTGGTCTAGTGGAAGGTGTCCCTGCCCATGGCAGGGGGGTTGGAACTAGATGACCTTTAAGGTTCCTTCCAACCCAAACTATTCTATGAGTACAGCCTTAGACACGAAGTGAGAAATGGCCTGTGAAATGCACTAAGTTGCTATCATGAACAAAAGAACTCTTCCTATTTAATTAGAAACAGGTTTGAGAATTTTTACCAGCTGGTAGAGGATGAATAAACTTCATGCCAACGCTTCTCCTCTATTCACCTTAGCTAAGCTCTAGCAATCTACCCAGGAATTTGTTTTCCTAAAGAAAGCCAAAGTTCATAGGGATAGGTGATACTTTATCAAACCACCCAATGCAGTCAGAAAAGGACTTTTACGCACAAACCATGCTTTAATAGAAGCTCAAAACTTCTGTTTTTTCCAGTGAGTTTTTTTACAGTTTACGAGTTTTTTTACAATTAATAGTTGCTACATTTCTTGTACTACTTCTTCCATAGAACAGCTCATCTTATATTTTTTTATAACTTGTGTGAGCCCCAAATCATCAGTACAGCTACTTCTTGCTGCAGATTACTTTCCTTCCATCTGTATCTTACTATTTGCATGAATAATAGCAAATTTTTTACTAAATCCTCTTCCTAAATTCCACACAAAAGCTGCCTCTAAAACTTGCTGGGTCTTTCTAAATTAAATTACTTTACTACAACAGTCATCAAACTAATCCTGATTTTGGCTTCAATCAACTCAGACTTTTATTCATGTGGTATCTTTTTCTCTGCCATTGACAAATGCCACTCTGTGCTGCTCAGATTCCTCCAAAATGTTGCTGCAAAAAGTTATTTTCCAAACTATCAATTTGACACCATTGTATCTTCTCTTACATATCTTCCTTGATTTTTCCTTTCTTCTATTACAATTGCAGAAATCTCAAAACACGGGCACAGTGTCCCCAGCAGGTCCTCCAGCAATGAGGTAGTATTAATATATGTACATCAACCCCTTCTGTTCTTAAAAAGAAGATTCTGCAAACTTCCTAAAAAGCCTGGTCCACTACATCACTACCCTTTAGCTAGAAAGCTTTCCCCTAATGTCTAAGTGGTGTCTTACTCTCATCAAATTAAGATGGTACATTTTTGTCCTATCATCATTAGATGTGGATAGTTATTGACTGTTACAATCTTAATGTCTTGGAAGACTGTTAACACGTACGTGAAACTCATGGTCCTATTTAGAAACCATGACCTGCATGTGAAGGGAGAAGAGGAACAAGGAGGGAGAAACAAACCTCCGTATAGCATCTCCTCTCAGCATGCCCCAGCAGTTCCCACGTGAATTACTGTTCTCCCAAGGCCCTTCTGTAGTGCTTCCCCAGGCAACGTAAGGGAGCAGTCTGAGAAAAAGAGACTTTCCTTTTTTCTCAGTGCTAAACCTTGTGGTCCCAGTAGCCATCAGACTACCAAAGGCAAGCAACTGCTGCACAGGAAGGCAGCTATGGCCAGAACTTCTCAGAGAAACACGAAGGAGGTTGTGAAGATTTTCCAAAATATATGGCATCCTCTTATTTTCACAGAATGTGGCATCTTCATAGCCCTGCTCCTTCTAATCCTACTGCCTGGGGGACAGTCCCCAGAGGGACTTCCCTCTGCATAGAGGCTACTATCCCATTTTAGTCAGGGTCAGTCTTTCCTCTGGAGATAGGAACTGACATCTAGGAGCAGCAACTTTACAACAACGAACTACTTTTAAGGTATAGCTACCATATAATCAGACATACAAATATTGATCTGCACACATTGTGAAAGAGATGCTTCAATTCATTTGCACTGAGTCTGAGAACAAGTCTAAAGCTTGGAAGGTAGCCAGGTCTTCAAAAATATTTAGGGACTGCAGAACATCTGCTAGTGGAGTCCATACTTGGCTATGCAGATCTCTTCAATACACCTAGAGCTCCTAAAAACCAAATGAACACCGACACATCTACACGAGTCAGGACTGAAGCAAAGAACAGAGTATTGAAAATTAAAGAATCTGAAAAGCTGACTGGCTGAAAAGAGGTACTTTCTTCTTTTGCAATCACAAATTTTGGCAGTTCAGCTCTTAAAAAAAACCCCAAACTTCTAGATTTTGAACAGCATCCTTAAGGCTTGGCCATTTTGAGGAAACAACATTCGTCCTTAACTGCCTCTGCTGTGACAAATCAGTAATTTCACAAACAGATCTTAGAGGATGAGTGGCCTTTTTAAAGAAATGTTTGCTTTAAATAACAACGTGCTGGATTATCAGGGAGAGTTTTACCGTGATTTCTTTTTTGTCCTGTTAAATTTATCAGTCTCTTTCAAGCCTCCATCTTTAGCATGAATCATACAGGGTGTGTATATTAACCATACTTCTGCTTGAAACGATAGTTCTTTGCCCAAGTGCAGTAATCTGACTTATCTCTACATACTGTTACTATGTGCAACATCCTTGTAGAAAACTTAAGTAAGTAAACACCACAAAATTTCTCAAGATGTCATACAAGCCAGGTATTTGAGAGCAGGTTAGATTTGTAGAGAAAATCATATTTGTTTTCATAAGACCAATCAAACATCTGATACTGGTGACTTCTGTGACCAGAAGCAGCAGCAAAAGTAAAGAAACTATTTCTCAAAGCAAACTCCCACAGCTAATGGGAATGCAAAGGCTTTAAATGACAGATCCTGTTCACTCAGTGAAAATTATAGAGGCAAAATAACTTATACAGCTAAATAAACTTTAAAAGCTTAAGGATTACATTATCAGTAACATGCAAATGAAGATGGGAAGAGAGAGTTGAGAATCAGGAAAAACAAAAGGGAAAACCTGACAAATTTCAAAACCTCCTAAATTCTAACTCTTTTTGGTTTTCATAATGTATTACCTTCTGTAGCATTTGATACCTGGTGACCACTCTTAAAAAAAAAAAAAAAAAAAGGTGGGGAGGGAAGAGTACTGTACATTTTAATGTGACAGCATGTTAAGACAGAATTCCTCACCACTGGATCTGGAGCCAAATGTTTAAACTGCATACACAGTGCTGCTGAAGAGCAGTCACCCCCTACGGCATACACACCCCTGACTCAGCTCCAAAACCTCTGCCCCACCCTTCCTCATCCTCCTTCAGAGAAGCAGAGCTTAAAAAGGAACAGGAAACATCAGATTCAGTTGTGTGCACTGCATATTTCTGCCAGTATCCCCAGCATTTTACTGTAACAACTTTTAAGAAAACTCTGAAGAAGATTGTATGGACAAGAAACAACTAACACAAAACCACCACAACTGCACTACATTGGAAACACTGTATGAGAAGCAACAAGTAATCTCCTGTGGTCAAAAAGGTGAATCAGACAATTAACCAGCATCTTGGGAAAAAAGTATCTGGATCTCATACTTTGCCACAACGCCCTCTGACTCCCCTAGGATTTGACTGAGCTATTTGCAAATTATTTTTTTTTAAATCATTTGCATTTCCATTGTAAAGTAGGATTTATGAGGTTTCAAACTTCAGAAATCTCTTCTGCATTTGTTTTCCTCTTTTGAGTATTTTTCTTCTTCCTCATTACATTTGGATCATAAAGTAATGAGCACCTTTCCTTTGGTTAGCTAGAAGGTCAAAAGGAGATTCATCAACTTCATGTTAGATATTGTAAAGCATGAAGTTGCCCAAGATCAAATACAAGCTGTTTTAAACAATTTTTCTAAGAAATCCCTTCTCCTAAAACATTATTTGACCCTCTTGTCACATCATTTTTCACAGTAAATTCTTGAGTTCTCCAGCTAACATGAATTCAAAGCAGTAATACAAAACTGCAGATGTTTCTTTAAACACTGGCAAAAGACCCAGAAGATGAGTTACTTTGAAGCAGGATTTTAAAAGGTTTATTTTTTAAAACTAAGTTTATGTTTAAAAAATCCAAGAATAATGTTCGCATATTTGAAAACAGGAAGCCTAAATGATTATATTCTAAGTTCTGAGGACAGCGTCACACAAGCTAGACTGTTCTCATTTTCATGCTATGCACTCAGGTGAACACTACTTGGATCTTGCTAAATGGCAATAGCTGATATAGAGATAATCCAGCTATGTCTTACATGCAAAAAGGCAAGTTTTTGTAGCAAGCTCACTAATGTCACATGATCATGATGAAATGTGGAAGGGAATTATCTGACACTGGACATATTTGCTTTCCCTCCACCTCAGTTCCCTCATGTACCCTGATTCTTCCCTCTTCTTATGAAGCACTCTGAGAAACGGAAAACTGGAAGGACTAGATACGGTTAATGTGCAATAGCTGGTTGTCAAATCTTTGTAAAAGCAAGGCACAGCAGTGTCATTTTTACCACAGGACAGATCGACACTATACTATGCATGTTTGACCATCCTATACCACAATAAAAAAGCCTTTAATAACTCTCTGCTAGTGGTACTGCTGAGAAAACCCCTATTTTTAAATGGTCCATACCCTGAAACAAGGACCTTTCATCATAAAGCCCAGTATAAGCATTCTCTTGTATGTATATTTCGTGTCTAAAAGTTGTTTTCATTTCCCATCACTTGCCATTCATTGTCTCTTTTAAACTCTGTCAGCTTCCAGTTCTGTGGAGTATCACCTTCACATCCGCATGCAAGCTTTTGCTCCTAGCTTTCCTGTGGGGAGATGGAGCTGCAACTAAAAATTCCTTAGTTCCAGTTATATTATTTGGTAGCCTTTGGCAAATCACTTGGCAATCACCAACCTCTCCCATACCAGAGTCTGCAAAACAGATGTGTACATAATTCAGCCAATGTTTATACTGCTCTGGAACTGCACCTGACTATTATGGTGTGGTCATTTGCTCACACATCATGTGAAGTGCCCTACCATTCACCCCAGCTTCTCTTGACCACTTCCTCCCTTCTGACAACATGCTTCTCTTTTGCTGTGATCTCCAAATAGTTAGTCCTTGTTTTGCTTTCAGAAAATTCTTTGTTAAACACACTTGGTAAATGACATATTTCACAAGAATGTTCCTCAGACCTTTGGCACACGCATGTGTATGGTGCGTGTTTCTACCCTGTTCCTGTTCAGGCACAATCTTTCGACAGTAGGCCTTCTGTGTCATCTGGGGCTGTTTCCAGTAGCAAATAATAAATTGATTCTTGGCAAATGGAAACGCAATCAAAATCGCATTATCTTACCTGCAAAATGTCTACAGCACCTAAAAGGGAAGCAATTCAGACAATGCATCTCTCCAGCAACACCCCTTTTCTTAACTCCCTACCTGAATATTTCAGGATGTTCTGCAGGTCTGAGGTTCTGGGGTGACCAGGGAAGATATAAAAATGTTAACCCAGATGGAGGTCACACTACACAAAGCTATGGAAGAATGGATCATCCCTCATCCACACAAAGTCCCACTTAAACCTCCTAGCAAGTGTTACTGCACAGGCTCACTAGCACTTGTGTCGCTACATTACGAGTGGAGTACGCTGTCAGAACTATACAGGCTAAATGTTAAAAACGCCTCCTAATAATTTTTGAAAACTCAGAAGCTATTAGACAACAGAGAAGCTTAAGGGACCCATGGCCTAAAGATTAATTTACACTGTGAAGAACAAATACTTCTTTTCTCCTAAGGTTTGCTACTTTCTCTGTAACACGCAATTTCACAAGTTTGTAGCATGTCTTTGCAAGCCAATATGAAATCTGCAGAGACACCCTAATATGCTAAACAGATCTGGATAAGAGACTTGTGCTGCCAATTTATGGGACAAACAGCAAAAAACCTGCAGGAATCAAAACTTCAGTTCTAAGAAAAAAATGTGGTTATTTGCAACCACATATTCTGAGTTATATTCATAAAGGGGATGCTAAGAACTCTTGGATTGAGAGCGGAAGGCAGATGTTACTATGGAAAGTGAAATGCTATGGCAACATTTTGCCACGCACTCCTACCTACAAAGTCTGATTTAGCAGAAGCAACACTGAAAACCTGCAAGCCTTGGAATGCCTTATCTTGGAAAGGAAATTTCTTGGTTGTGAGAACATTAAGCCAGCCATTGGCAGCTCTTCACAACTGAAAAACAATCAGCAGGATGCATTAAAACCCAAGAAGTGCCAAGGCCCTGACACAAGGTCAACTGCAAGATAATTTGATATTAAACCATACATACAGTAGTATTGATTAATGTGCTATAGTGTGGGAGCAGCACATAAAAGCAGAAAATCTCCTCCATCTTGGGTAGTTATTTAGGATGCCAATCAGATCTTGTACCTGCAGACACAACTGAACCATACGCTACCAAATTTTAGGTTTAAAACCCAGATGAATCTGAGAATTTCTGCTACAGGTAAACAGTTTCAAAATAAAACTGAAGACTGCTGGAGAGCTATGACTTGTGCAAATGTTTTACATCCTCTTCTCCATTAATCAGAAAAGTTCTGCTTTATGCCCTGTTCTCATGTGCCACATCAGCCTCTCAAAACTGTAAAACAAAACCTTCCAGGTTAAGTCTTACTCTTTTATGACCATCTTTTCTCAAAAGTATATCTTTAGCTCATGGTCATGCATCATTTAATCACTGCAGATGCTTTGATATGTGTGAAATTCACATTAATTTCACAGTAAGACTAAGGTGTGGGGCATGTTAAAAAATTTATACTGGTGTCCCTATGATGCAAAAGGATGTGATTTTTTTTATAGCCAGTGTACACTCCCTACAGTTACTGTTACAGTAAACAGTTTTAGAGGAATGGATCCATACTGGCAGTATTCCTGGTTTTTAACTATAATGACTTCTTTAAAGGGACAAAACTCTGTTGTGTCAACAAGGTCCAGGTCACTCAATTGAAATTTATACTGAAAGTACCTGTTACTGCAAGAAACTGTACTTGAGTTCCCAAGATCCTAAGTTAGGCCTCTGACTAGTCCTATTCTTCTCATTTTCTAAGACACCTACATTATCAGCTCTTCAAGAGTTCCACAAACTCCCAAGGCATCCAAGAGGCTTTCAGGTTTAATGCTCTAGGGTTCTTCAAAGGATCTGGGAAAGGAGGTTATCCATATGGTTACAAAAAGAGCACAACTCCAAATAAAAAAAAAAATCCTTCATAGCTCACTTTAAATGAATATACTAGATATGATTTTATCTTAAAGACTTTCTGGTTTTAAACAGATTTCTCTGCCAACACTGGAAGCCAGAAATGTCGATGCTATACATGTGAGCATAACCTGAGCTACTAAATATCTAGATAACTAACAGCAGTCGAGCCACAAAAGTGCAGATTTCCATGAAGGTCTTCAAGTATTGTGCAGACTTAGATGGCTCATGTCCAGGCCTGTAGCAGTGCAGCTTCACTGGTTTTTAGCCAAACAGATTAAAGCTACCTTAACCATACAGCAATCATACCTACCAAAAGTATATCTTGAATATGAACAATTTATATACAGCCTTCTGATTTTTAAGAAGCTAGAACAACAGCTACAACAGATGTGAGATACCTGCATATTTCAAAGGGACAACAACGCTACAGCTGACAGCACTTTAATTGTCAATGCTGTTGTATTGATTCACTGTATTTGTGCTGTAGCTTCAGCACAGCTCCTACTTTCTACCAGCAAAACATCTTCCTCACATGCACTCCAGCTGCAAATGACAGTGCTGCTTTAGAACATAAGCTGCGCATCACTTGTTTTTCCTTGGCATTTTAAGACTTTCAGTGGGAGATCCCTTCAGAGAGGCAGTTCTGAGGGTCAGACTGAAACTACACAGGCGTCTAGTTTTCTTTTCAGCCCTGTGACATCCTTTATGACGCTTCTATTTATTTTAGTATTGCTGCTTCTGTCCTTGCCTTTCTTACTCATCTCCATGCTCATTATCTTTTTACTTCTCTTCCAGTACTGTTTATTATATTCAGGTCTAAAATTAGGCTCAGATCTTGCAGGCTTCACTTAATATTTCATGACACTGATTTCAACTACTAGCTGTCCAACACAGGAATTGCGCATCGTTCCTATGCTTGGAACACATAAACATATTTTCATTTCATTAAAGTGACAGCAGAAATTATGCTAGTATTTATAGCCATTTTAAACAGCATATCAGTATATATTGATGGCTTCTGGCTTTATATGGACAAGACGGAGCTTTTAAAAGTCATTACAGAAACCACAGTTAGGTGTAATATAGGTGGTCATCAGCCACAACACCGTTCGACAGAATTCAAGACAGCAGTGAACATAGTTTTCCAACACTGCAGTGAATTTTTGACAAAACCGACTCTTCTATAACCTCAGGAATACAATCAGATATTCCTCATGGAGCAATAAAACCTGTCTACTGCTTGGGGATATTTTGACAGGAATAACCTATGAATCCACTTTAACCACTAGAGAGTTTCTGCAACACTACAAGACATGCCTCTTGAGAGGATATGTCAGGCCTGAAAGACAGAAGTGTCCTACAGTAATTCAGGGCTCAACTACAAATGTGTATCTTTAAAAGTCGTGTTATTAAAAATGAAACAAAAAGATATAGGAGCCTAGAAAAAAAATGCAGGGGTTTAAGAATGCTCAAATTCTGACCCTAGTAATCTCAAAACTATTTAAGACACTAAAGAATCAGTGCTGTGAGTAGCTGAACCGATTTAAAAGCTAACACTGAAAGGACTTGTTCTTGCTTCTCCTACCTCCTGCTCCTGCCTTTGTCCCCTCCTTCATAATCGATCTGGTACTTACTGAACCTGGTTCGACTCACTGATTTGCAAGACTTTTTACTAACTCAAAGACAGTAACATTGGATTTCCCAATCTGGTTTACAGCTGTGAAAGCATTCTTGTTGGCACAGGGAGATGGGACAGCAATGTCAGATTAGAGTGTCTTTGAGTACTTATGTAGGGCACTCAGTCCTGATTTTGGTCTAGTTTTCATTAGCAATATATATCAGCTGTGGCTATTGCCTTTGAAATCCAGATCATCCACAGTAGTGGCAATTAACAAAAGAATGTGATCCTTGTCTGTCAGTCCTAGCTTTTGCTCCTGTAAATATTAAGTGCCCACAGACTAACTGTAAAGACTCAGTCTAAAATGATGGCTTTGGACCAGCTTTTAGGGCATGCAAAGGAGTTAAGAGAATTAAATTCCACTCTGATCGTGGGGAAACCGTTTAGTGCCTCTCTCCTGCAATCCATCATTTATGAAAACAGGGGTTATGACAATTCTGTTATCTCTTGGTGATGATATTAAGATAAATATGTTTTTAAATAAGGGGTTTCTCAATACTATGGTCATTGGTGAGACATGAGTATATTTTAAGTATTATTTTAGTATGAAAATAACAGTAGTTTTTATATTAAAAGTACTTTTTTCTTCAGTAGCTCTACTTCTGACCGAACAATAATTTCCTTTTAGGAACTTTGATTTTTCCTTCCCATCCTTGTGAACATTTTTTCACTCCTAAACCCAGTACCTATTATTGTGGCCTAATCCTGTAACTGCCCGTGTGCATGATGCACCCCTCCGTACTTCCCTGAAGGTTCAGGGATTTCCTTGTGACTTCTATGGACCTAAGTCTACTTACTTGCCGTAAAACTATAAAGTACGTAAAAGCTTACATCCGTTCCCTCAATCACCACCCTGAACTATCAAGGTCTTAACTACCTTTTCTTCCCGGTCTCCCTCCAGAGCACCTCAGCCGATGAGATTAACATACGCACGGGTGGTCTCGTGGCCCAGGGGACATTTAAAAACGAAACAGCACAAACCGCCCTTTTCCACTGCACACGACGGCCAAGGCACCACTGAGCTTCAGCCGCCGCCGGGTTTTGCAGGGGGGGACCTTTCGGTCTCCGCAGCACCTTCCCGGACCAGACCCCTGACGCCCTCAAAATGTCACCCGCGGTTAGGAAGAGGGGACCTGCCTCCACCTCCGAGTCCGACTGGGAGCTGAAAACGGACAGGTCGGTGGTGACGACCGTGCCTTTTCACGCCGAGAACCGACGGCTTCACGTTCCCCTCAGCCTGAGGGGCGGCACCTGCCCGGCGGAACTCCCCAGGCCGCGGCAGGACTGACGCACCTCGCGCGGCGGCTGGAGGGCGGTACCCGCCCCCCCGCCTCGGCGCGGCAGCCTCGCCTCGCCTCCGCCCCAGGCGGCGGGGGGCACCTGGGGGCCGGCGGCTGCCCGCGGAGCCGAGGCGGGCTACGAGGCCCGAAGGCCGGCAGCCGCAGGCAGCCCCGTTGTCCTGCCGGCTCGCATGTCCCCACGGCCGTACGGCCACGCGGGTGGCTCCGCGACAGCCCCCTCGCGAACTAGTGCGGGCTCCTCCACGGCCGCTGCTTCCACGTTTCCCTCCCGTCAGGTCTCGGCCCAGGAGCTCGGCACCGGTGTCCTCCCACCCCACCAGCCGCGCACCCGGTCCCGCAGGCAGGCTGCCTACCTGCCTGACCCCCCCGCCCGGCCCGGCGGGTTTACCAGTAGCACCACTCGCATCCCAACGTAATGGCCGCGACCCCCCTCCACGCCCGCCGCTCTCGCTCCGTCTCCGCGGCCGCCCCGCCCCGCCGGTGCTGCCCGGCCCCCCGCGGCTGCGCCGCGCCCCTCTGCCGTCCCGGCCCGCCTCCGCTTCCCTTCCCCGGTGGCCGTCGTCGCCCTCGGGTCTCCGCACCTCAGCCTGCCCTTACCGGCCTTTTGCCGCTCTTTTCTGCTCGCCTCTTTCCCGCTCTGGTCTTTCTCCCCTGGGGAGTGACTGAGGCGGGACCCGCCGGGCCGGACTGCGGCGGGGGACCCTTCCAAAAAGCGTCTCCGCCGCACACCCCGCGGCCCCGGGTGAGGGCGAGGAAGCTTTCTTTGCTCGTTGCCGTGGGGGCCAGGCCTTTGGTTGCCGCTTCGGGAGGCGAGGTTAGGTACTGCCAAGCAAGCCCTTTTGTCCAGCCGAGGGCAAACCGAGTCCCAAACCAGCGCGGCGGACTGCGTGCAGGCAAAGGGCCATCGTGCCCAGGCATTGTGCACCCATTTTTCTCCTGCCGTGCTCAGAAGCTGAGTTTTCAAAGCAAAAATATGAACAGGGTTGCTTTTACAATCTCCGTCAACTGCAGCGCTTGCCCATCCAAAGGTTAGTTATCATTTAAAGGCTCTTTTTTTTTTTTCCTTGAGGCCTCGGCAGGTGGAGGCTGTGGCAGGAGTGCAGCTGTGGCAGAACCTGACGCCCTTGACAGCTTGTCAGGGAAGCTGATGTTCTTGATCTGTTGCCAGGACAGTCTGGCACTAAAGGCAGCTCGGCCTGTCAAAACATCAAGTTTTCTAGCCACTGGGCTAATCAAGGTTAGCAAACACTCTTTCTTGTTTTCTAGGAAGTAAGCCTCTGGCTATTGAGAAACTGCCCAAATTATCTTTAATCACTGCCATCGGGAACCTCAGTGAGTTGTTTCATCAATAGCCCTTTTGCAGACCCACACTGTCCTTTTTGCTCTTACTGCCTTCCAGAGCACTCTTGCAGGCTGCCCCTTACGATGAAATCACATGGCCTTTTACACAAAAGTGAGAGGATTCATATTCCAAGACCATCTTCTGCTGAAAAAGGAAGAAAAAAAAAAACCCAGAAAAAGTTTTTTGCAGACCCCTTGGTCCCTATTGAAATGGACTGGAGTTATCAGTACTTGTCCAGTATCAACAACGAATTCCTAACAGAGTGCTGGGAGGGCTGTGCTGAGCAGTGGTAATTTGTTGTGCTCTCCTTCCCATGCGCGTGACGTCATTTTCCTCCGTTGTCCTGCGTTTTAGCATGCCCTGCACCCTTGACCACACACTGAAAACACTGGTTACGTTTCAGTGAACAGCAGCTGATGGTCTGTTCTTTGAAGTGCCCATATGGCTAGCAGGAATTTCAGAACATATGGGCGTGTCAGATGGAATAAAAATACATCTACATGGAGGAAGTCCATAACGGCCGCCTTGAAATTACGCAGGTTTATTCTGGGCAGGAAAAGATACGGAGTTCTTCTGTTTCCTTGGCAGGATCCACTGCCTTTAGTGGCTCAGGAGCTGTAGGAAAGAGGATGCAACTCTGAGGAGGGCAAAACAAGCTACTGCAAGACCCAAGGTGGTAGTAGGCCTGCCAGAAAACAGTTACTTTGATGTTGTTTAATTGGTTAACATATTGATTTATTGGAACTTTCAGGTTAGCATAGGTGTTTGAGAAAGAAGAGAACATCACACAGCTTTTAAGAGAATAGCCATCTATCCTGTAATCACATCAGAGCTGTAAGTAATTTATATACAGAGTCCCATGTTTCCCATTCATATTTTTTCATGCATGTCAGTCCATTCTGTAAGCTTACAACTACAAAAGGCATCATTTTGTTTCCCTTGTTTGCCCAGCAATAACATTTGCCTTGATTAGGCCTGCACATCAGTGTGCTGCAAAAATACCTGACCAAACCATCAATGAGCTAGCTTGGCTGCAAGAAGGAGCATAGCTGCCTTAGTGCAGCTCTCTGTGCAGTTTAATTAGATGTGTTGAAGCTGAGTATATGAGCTGTTGAGAGAGGTAGGTCTGATTGGGTGGGTGGAAGGCTTTACTGGCACTGACTTGGCCATTAGACATGTTTTCACTTTTATCCTTTTGCACTACTGTCCAGTAGTCTTGGTCTTGATCCCAAGCATGCAAAGCAACCATCCAGCATGTCTGAAGTGTAATTAAACTGTCTTTTCCCAAGCACCCTATGGAAGAGTAACTACAAAGAAGATAGTCACCAGAGATAATGCTTTATTGAGAAATCTCACTGACAGCTTTTCTGTGTGGAAGTAATAACACTGAATGTCATCCACACAGATATATCCCTTTTTTTCTAGAGAGGTCTGTAGGTGTTTTTCATATTAACTCCTGAACAGTCACATGAAAAGGGAAAACTATGGGCATGTGAGAGCCATTGATGACTCCAGCACAGTTGGAGAGCTCTTTGGTCTTCTGTGTTCTTCAAACCCTCTATCTGTTCATTGCTGCAATAACTCTGCAAGTACAAGCATGAACAGCTCGTCCAGCTGTGCTCATATTGGCACTGGTTGGGGCACATGAAAGAGAGGAACTTACATCATGGGAATTGTCAACTAAACGTGTTGGCAGACTCAAAACTTTCCCACGAAGACCTGGAAGGAAGAGGGAAATTTGTCATAGCCTGCCATCAAACATTTCCCAGAGCACCTGAAGTTAATGAAATGCTAAAAACCTGGTTATGATTCCCCAGGCATTCCAGTGCCAAATCCACATAAATAGCAGTGCCAGTGGGGATTTTGGGTTGTAGACATAGATGGTTATCGTTACTGCAGTGTGGGTGCTCCTGGACCAGCTTAGCAAGTACAAGGTACATTCATATCAGTTCAGTGGATGTACCTGAGAGATCTGGTGTGTATTTACAGTACAAATAGTGACATACTATGATATACACACTGCTTTAAATATCTTTGAAGATGTGGTAGCATATTAATCATAATTTATAGCAAGAAAGGGACTTGATTATCACCCAGCAATTTGATCCTCTTTTTCCTACTTAGCTCTGCAGTAAACCCAAATAATTTAACTTTAGCAGAGATTTCACAAAAAAACTTAAATTACATTGAATTATTGTTTACAAGATCATTGGCTAAATGATGTATTTAGAGTCCTAACCAACGTTACATGTGACAACCCAATATTTTGCCAGTGCAGATTAAAGCTGTCTATTGTGCATATGCACTAAGGTAGTCTTTTACTACAAGATCCTCAGATATATTTCCTGACAGGACTGCAGTCTGACTCAGTTTACAGGATGATGGATGCCCAGTGAATGAGACAGTTGTTTATCTGTTCTAGTCTGTGTATGGCTATAACCTTTATTTACCGTACACTGTCTAAATCTGTATGAGTTTATTGATTTCTTCATGAGGAGATTGTGTTCATCACTGGAGTAAGCATTTTATAAATATTCATGAATTTTCCTGCACAGCTCCCTGTGAGACAAGAAGGTATTACTACTTCCATGTTAAAATAAAAAATAGAAACAAGGGAGAATAAACACCACAACATGAAAGTGTTTGCTCGTGATTATGAGACTACATGCTCACTTTGAAAGATCTAACATTTGGCTTTATGTTTTTACAGTGCAAGATATATTCTGTATATATTATGTACATTTTTCAAATCTTGTGAGAAGTAGAATAGCTATGTAAATATTATCACGGGAACTTTCCTGAAAGGCACCTTCTGGGTCATGGAATCTATTCCCTTTTTATTGCAAGCATGCCATGTAATCTGGTTCATAAACTGACTGAGGTTTATCTTAAAAGTAATTAGGCGTTTTGCTCATCTTACTGTATTAGAAAACTGTTCCAGAGTATGGTTGCTGTGAGGGTTAAGAATTATCTTCTACCTTCTAAGCTCAAGCTCCTACCCATTTGCTGTTATACTAGCAGTGACCACTGTTTTAATGGCTTAAATAGTTCTTTCTTTTTATTCCTGATGTTTATCATTCCACCTTTGTTTTGCTAAAGTAAACCAGATAAGAATGAGTTATATCAAACCAAATGAAGGCTAACTAAATTCTGAATAAAAGTGTCCAGCCAAAGGTGCAATGCAGTTTAACAAATCCATTCAGACCTTAGTTAATGTTGGATAAATGGCCATGACATAGCTTGGGTAGACAAGTTTTAAGGGAGTAACTGACTGTAATATTCACTCATGCAATCCTCATGCTTTGCCTGTGGTTTATACCATTATTTTTAGCCAATTGCAGAATGCCAGGAATCAGGAAGCTTGCATTATATCCCAGTTCCGGAGGGCAGTTATTAACAGTCAGTAGCAGTTATTATTATTGACATAGCATTTGCTGATATACCACTCACTGTGGTTTGGCCATCAGGTGCATAAGGAACTTCCATCCTGAAAGTCACTAAGATGATGGGACTTTTTGTTCTAGGGATTTTCATTCTGTTGCCCGTTCTGCAGAAAGTAACTATCAACTGGAATTTAACAAGGAATCTGAAAGAGTCTTTCACTTTTAAGGGGCTCTGAATTACCAGGACAAGCAGAAAATCATCTTAAATGAGATATCATCATCTTACTGCAGCTCCTAATGCAGCAGGAATTTACCTCTTATCTTGGCATTAGTACTTTCTACAATAGGGAAGCTGAATTGGTAATCTATAGTGAGACTCCAGCTTCTAACAACCCAGGTTCGCTACCCTGCTGAAGTAACACAGGCCCATTGAATAAGACACAAAACTGAAACTCTAAAGAAAAGGAACACCATCTAATGGTGCTAATTCTGGGCTGATAGGAAAGTGTGTATGGTTGGAAGGTAGTACTAGCTAAGTGGAATTTCACACAGACGGCTTTGATGCACTTGGGTAAATTGCTTTATGTCTTTTTCTGTTTACTGTGGTGTGGCAATTTCCCATGGCTAATCTTCAGCCTTATCTTATCTACAGCTGTAAACTTGTTATTAGCTTGTTTACACTGCTACAGTTTTCTTGTGCATCAGAACACTTTTGGTATGCACTTATGAGATGTGCCTTCCTTTTCATTGTATATATAAACAATTTATTTGACTTGTTGATTTTATCTGGTCCACAAAATAACCTTACATTCTGCCTCTTCTTTTTATCAAACCACTCTATCAGCTAATAAAATGAGCTGAGTCAGTGATATCAAATGAACTATTTAGTAAATGTTTTTTTTCTCTCTCTCTTTGCTTGTAGAAAGTTATTGTCTGGGTTATAATTTTTCTCAAGCTTTTTTTTTTCTATTCACTTTTTTAAAACAGTTTTTCTAACTCATAATATCTGCTGAACAGATGACTCCAACTATATCCATTTCTTGAACAAACAAAAATAATCCAGCTGATGGATATGAAGATGCCACTTGGACTTTTGATTCTCTCAGGTATTTTCCACAAGGGAAAATCCAAGGCTGTTTTTCCATAAGATGGTTAATCTCATTTTAGGAAACCTAGTATCAGATCAAAAGTGTTCACAAAACACCACACTGATAAATCTCATTTTTATGGTTCACACGTATTTAAACATTTTTGAAGGTGAAACCTTGTCCCAGCAGACTTTCTATCTGATCATCTCACCTTCTAGAGCGAGTGTAAACCAAGATAAAGCATAGACCAAGACCAAGACAAAGCACAAGTACGCCTTTAGACTTTGAAGAAATGTTACCACATGTGTGTTCCTGATTCACTTGGGTGGCCCAGTACATCACAGATCCAAGATTAATAGTGAAAAGCCATGGCCATGGTAAAGACGAGAGAGATTTATACTTTCATAGGTATCTGTAGGTCAAGTTCAAACTTGGAAGGAAACCTAGGGTTTACAACTAGTACCGTATGTGACAATATTAGAACAACTGCTCTTTGCTAGGATTTTATGTCATATAATGCATTGTAGTTAACTTATGGAAAAAAACATACCCTGTCTTCAAATGAACAATTTATAGTTTCTCCTTATATTCCTCCTATAGGTAGAGGAACTATTTAAGAAAAACTGGGAAAATTAATATAATTGTAAATTTTCTATTTTAAAGTCACTCAGGATTTCTCCTGAAATATTCTCCAAACTGTGAAAGGAAAATCTCTTGTTACATTCCTTACAGTGGCTTGTGGAAGAATGAGTAGACCATGTCTTCACAGTGCAAAGAGAAATTATCTGGAGAGCTCTTCTCCAGAATTTGCTCCAGAGTAACCCTAAATAAAAGCAAATGTCATCTCAGCTACTTCACTGAAAATTAACAATATCTGTACCGATGCAACATTAAACTATTGCAAATCTGCTGTGAGCAAAATACTAATTAAACATATTGTCATCTGCATTATGAGATTCATTATTTCACTATAGCAAACCCTATTTATAAACACATGTATTTTCCTACCTTATACAAGCCTTGCACTTGTGCATGAGCCAGAGGGTTTTCAGACTTTTCCAGCTGGCTGGTAATGCTTCTAGGTAAATTAGAACTTTTTTTGTACCTAGAAAGAGAGATTATACACAGGCAAGCTGAGATACAATAGTTTTATTGGCATGACTCTCTTACTCGTCAGTGACGCAGCCATGAGAAAATCGTTTGCCATTGTAAAGAAGTATGCAGTATGCCTCTCTTCTTTCTGTACCTTTGTTAATTTGAGACACTCTCACGCTGAAGAAAAAGGGAAATTGCAGTAATATGATTCAAAGCAGAATTTGTCCCAGGAGTCATGGAGGTTATACAACTGCAGCAACAGTGTGACAGTTCGCGAGGTTCAAAAAGGTGGTAACTATAAAGAAGTTGTCCAGGACTCTTACAACTGCTTCTCAAAACCCACTTTCCAAATTAATACATGAATATTTAGTTAGCTTTGTGAGAAGATGTCACATTCAAATTATTTTTTTTTGGCCGCCTCCTTCTCTGCGAAGTGGTTCTTTGTATTCCTCATGAACACTACATTTGCTGTGTTTAATATCATGTTGCCATGTGTTTCCTAAGAAAAAAGAATTTCTAGCATTCTGGACACACACCTGGCTTTCTGCCATGGTCATACTTTTCCCAAAATACAGAAGAACTGCTGGTTCTTATCAGATATTAGTTAAAGTTAATAAACATGATGGTGTAAAGCCACAAACTTAATGGATTCCTACACCACCTGTAGGAACAGTCACATATTACTACCTTAATTCTGCAGCTGGGGAAACTCAGGTGCAAGAAGATGAAGTGGGTAGGAAATAATATAGTGGCAGAGTTGGAATTTTTTCTTTATGCTAGTTCTGTGCTAAGTATGGTAGTCACACAGTCTGTCTCAGAAAACTAAAAATGGGAACAGATGTTAAATACCCTTCAAGGAAAGTTATATGTGTAGAGTGTACTAACTGACTCCACTTTCCTGAGCTTGGATACAGGCATGGATAGTTGGGATTTGTTGTTTAATAGGAGTCTAGGAACATCTTCAGTGAAGTCTATTCAGTTGTTATCTCCCATGGAAAAGGGAAGGGCAGAAGTAGGAGGTAGATGTGAAAAGCTGCCCCTTATATATTAATTATTTAGAGACCCCAAAGAAGTCCAGACATTCTGGCCAGCATGATGTGCTGCCAAACTGGATACAGACTGACAAGACTGAGAAAGACTTGTAAATCCCAAGGCCATTTGCCTTGGGAGCAAGTTGGCTGGATTTACCCTGGAGCGAATTTAATGGTAAAAAAGCACTGCTGTGCTGTACTGGCAAAAGCACTCTTGACATGGTGTCCTGGGTTCAGCTGGGATAGAGTTAATTTTTACAGGAACCTGGGAGGTGGGGGGGCATAGCCGGGGCAG
>JANHGO010000001.1:37305230-37339181 GCA_024606505.1 Aquila spilogaster | reverse complement strand
ATGCATACACGCTGGGCAGAGATGATGTTTGGCATTTCGAAAAAAGTACAAGAATCAGCAGTGAATTTATCACTTAGGTGTAAGGTAGCATAAAAATAGATCTGCATGAAGGAAGTCCATATCTGCTGTCTTGAAATTAAGCAGCTGTATTCTTCTGAGCAGGATAAGATAAGCTGTTCCATTTCCTTAGCAGGATCCACCACCATTGTTTGTTCAGTTACAATAGGAAAGAGGATGCAACTCTGGGAAAGGCAGAGTGAGCTGCTGCAAGACACAAGAAGATAGCAGGCCTGCCAGAAGATTTACTTTAGTGTAGTTTTATTGGTTAACATTGATTCACTGACAACTTTCAGGTTGTTTGAGAAAGAAAACATTACAAAGCTTTTAACAAAATAGCTACCTCTCTTGTAATCACAACAGTTGTAAATAATTCATATGCACATTTCTACATTCATGTTTTTTCATGTATGTCACTCTATTCTGTAAGCTCACAGCTACAAAAGGCATTCTTTTATTTCCCTTGTTTGCCCAGCAATAACAATTGCCTCAATCAGGCCTGCACACCACTGCGCTGCAAAAGTACTTGACCAAACCATGAATGAGCTAGCTTTGTTGCCAGAAGGAACAGCTGCCTTAGTGCAACACTCTGTGCTGTTTAATGAGACTTGTAGGATATACGAGCTCCTCAAAGACTGATTGATTGAGTGGGTGAGAGGCTTTACTGGTGCCCCTCACCTGCCTGTTACATGTAAGTGGTTTCACTTTTACATTTTTGTATTACTGCCCAGTAGTACAAATGATATTAGTCCCAGGCATGCAAAGCATCTGTGCAGCATCTCTAACGTGTGATTAAGCAGTCTTTTCCCAAATATCTTATGGCAGAGAATCTACAATGAAAATACACCAGAGGTAATACTCAATTCAGAAATCTCACTGCTAAATTCTTTGTGTGGAGATAATAACACTGAATGTCTTCCACATGGATATGTCTTTTTCTTTCCTGTGCAGTATCCATGTGTCTTTCATATTAATTCCTGAACTGTCACATGAAAAGGGAGAACTATGAGCATGTGAGAGTGATTGATGAATCCAGCACAGTTAGGGAGCTCTTTGGTTTTCTGTGTTCTTCAAACCCTCTATCAGTTCATGGCTGCAATAACTCCGGAACCATGAGCACAAACAGTCATCCAGCTGTGCTCATATTGGCAGTGTTTGGGACACATGAGAGAAAGGAATGTACATCATGGGAACTGTGTTAACTAAATGTGCTGGCAGATTGAAAACTTTCCCAAGAAGACCTGGAAGGAAGACAGAAATTTGTCACAGCATGCCATCAAGCATTTCCTGGAGTACCTGCAATTAATGAAATGCTAAGGACCTGGGTATGATTCCCCAAACAATCTGCTGTCAAATACACATAAATAGTGCCAGTGGGGATTTGGCTTTATAGACATGGATGGTTATCACCACTGCAGTGTGGATGCTCCTGGACTGGCTTAACAAGTACAAGGTGCATTCATATCAGGACCGTGGATGTACTTAAGAGATCTGGTGTGTATTTACAGTACAAATAGTGATATACTATCATATGTCGGCTTGAAATGTCTTTGAAGAGGTGGTAGCATGCTCATCATAGTGTAGCCTTAAAGGGGCTTCACTGTCACCCATTAATTTGATCACCATTTTTCTCCTAAGCTCTACAGTAAACTTAAATAATTTAACTGCAGCAGAGATTTCACCAAAACTCTTAAATTTTAAATTGTTTTGAATTACTGCTTACAAGATCATTGGCTATATATTGTATTTAGAGTCCTACACGATGTTATGTGTGAAAACCCTCTGTTTTGTCAGTACGAGTTAATGCTGCCCCTTGTCCAGATCCGCTTGAGGTAGTCTCTTCCTACAAGATCTTTGGATCCATTTCCTGACAGGAATATAGTTTGACTCAGTTCACAGAATGATGGATGCACAGTGAATGAGACAGCTGTTCAGTATTGGTCTTCATCTGTTCTAATATGTGTGTGGCTGTGACCTTTATTTACTGTACTCTGTCTAAATCAGAATGGGTTTATTGATCTCCTCATGGGGAGATTGTGTTCATCACTTGAGTAAACGTTTTATAAATATTCATGAATTTTCTTTCATAGCTTCCTGTATGACTGGAAGATATTATTGCTTCCATTTTACAAATAAATAATTGAAATAACAGAGAATAAGCACCATAATGTGAAAGTGTCTGCTAGTGATTCAGACAATGCATGCTCTATTTGAATGATTTAACATTTGCTTTTCTGAGTATATATTTACATTGCAAGGTATATTCTGTGCATATTATATACAACTTGCAAATCTTGATTGAGGTAGAACAGGTACATAAATGTTATCATGGGAGCCTTCCTAAAAGTCACCTTCTACGTTCTGAGTCTATTCCCTTGTTATTGCAAGCATGCCATGCAATCTGGCTCATAAGCAGACTGAGCTTTATCTTAAAAGCAATTAGTTGTTTTGCTCTTATTACTGCAGGAGAAAACTGTTCCAGCAAATATTGCTGTAAGGGTTAAGAATTATCTTCTAATTTCTGAACTAAACCTCATACCCATTTGGTCTTTTACCAGCAGTGACTACTGTTTCAAAGGTTTATATTATTCTTTTGCTTCCTGGTATTTATCTGTCCACATTTGTTTTGCTAATGTTAACATGATAAGAATTGATTATATCGAAATGAACAAAGACTAACTAAATTCTGAGTAAAAGTGTTCACCTAAAGGTGTAATGCAGTTTAATAAATCCATGCAGACCTTATTTAATATTGGATAAAGTGCCAGCTTTATGTAGACAAGTTTAGTAGGAGTATTTGATTGCAGTATTCACATGTACAGAGCTCACACTTTGCCTCTCATCATCTTCCTGCAGCTCCTTATCTTGGCATTACTCTTTCTACAGTACAGAAAATGAATTGGTTATCTATGAGTCTTCAGCTTCTAACAGTCCAGGTTCACCCTCTTGCTGAATTAACATAGGCCTACTGATTGAGAAGACACAAAACTATAACTCTTAAGAAGAGAAACCCATCATCTAATATTACGACTTCTGGGACAACGGGGATGCATGTATGGTTGGGAAGTAGTGCCAGCTGAGTAGAATTACACACAGGTAAATTACTTTATCCCCTATTTTTCTTTTTACAGCGGTGTGGCAATTTCCGGTGGCTAATCTTCAGCCTTATCTTATCTACAGTTGCAGACCTGTTATTAGCTTGTTTACACTGCTACTAGTCTGTTGTGCATCAGAAATCCTTTGATACACAAACCGAATGTACTCATGTGTCTTTCTTCTCATTGTATATATAAGCGTGTCCTCAAAATAACCTTAATTCTCCCTCTTCTGTTCATCAAAATGTAAAATGAGCTGAGTCAGTGGTATCAAATAAGCTATTTATTAAATGTTCCTTTTTTTCTCTTTATGTGCTTATAGAAAGTTCTTGTGTAGCTTACATTTTTTTTTCTAAAGATTTTTCTCTGCTGACTTATTTTTACAGTTTTCTACATTATCCTTTATGCTGAACAGACAACTCTGAGTTTCTAAGTAAAATTTTAACTTTGTTGACTATTTTTACACAGTAGCTTATGTCACAACTACTATATCTGTTTCTTGGACGAATAGCAGTATTTTATAATTTAGTGGATGGATATGAAAGTGCCACTTGGGCTTTGATTGTCTCAGGTATTTTCCACAAGGGAAAATTGTAGGCTGATTTTTCATGAGATGCCTAATCTAATTCTCAGAGGTCTAGTATCAAATCAAAAATGCCATTGCCAGAATACACCATGCTGATACAGATTCATTTTTTATGGTTCACATGTAGTTAAACATTTTTTGAACAGGGAACTTTGCACCAGCAGACTGTGTGCCTGATCACTTCACCTTCTTGTAACAGTACAAGAACAAGACAAAGCACAAGTATGACTTCAGCTGAGTTGGCCCAAAAGTTATCACATGCTTGTTTCTGATCCACTCAGGTAGCCCAGTGCTTCACAAATTCAAGATAAATTAATGAAAAGCCATGGCATTGGTAAAGACAAGACATACTTTCACAAGTATCTTTGGGTAAAGTTCAAGCCTGGAAGGAAGCCTAGGGTTTACTTTTAACTACTATTATCCGTGACAATATTAGAATAACAGCTCTTTGCTAGGATTTTATGCCACATAATACATTGCAGATATCATCTGGAAAAATCATATTGTCTTCCTAGTGAATGATTTACATTTTTTTCTTTATTTTCCTCCTACAGCTAGAGGAATTATTTAAGGAAATTAAGGAAATCCAAAACTTTCTTTTTTGAGTCAGTTGGGATTTCTCCTGAAATATTCTCCCAACCAGAGAAAATTTCTTTCTGTATTTGTCACTGTGGCTTGTGGAAGTAAGAATAGATTGTGCCTTCACAGTGCAAAATTCAGCAGGAGACATTATCTGATCAGCTCTTCTCCAGAATTTGCCCCAGGGTAACTCAGAGTAACAGCAAATCTAAACTCAGTTATTTCACTGAAATTCAAGAATATCACTACTAATGCAATAGTATTAAACCATTGCAAATCTGGTGTGAATAAAATACCAGTCAAAGCTACTGTCACCTGCATAATGAGATTCATTACTTCACTATAACAGATCCTATTTATAAATCATTATGTTTCCTACCTTATGCCAGGATTTCATAAAATTTTCATACATTTCATAAAATACAGAAGAACTGATGATTTTTATCGGATGTTAATTAAAGTTCATAAATCCATAGACTCAATGAATTCCTATACTGCCTGTAGGAGCAGTCTGATATTGCTGTCTTGTACTTGTGCATGAGCCAGAAAAATTTTACACTTTTGCAGATAGTAATTAATGCTTTAAGGGAAAATGGAATATTTTTTTTTGTCCCTAGAAAGAGAGATGACACATAGGCAGGCTGAGATAAAATGGCTTGACTGTCTTAATCATCAATGACTAAACCACAAGAAAATCATTTGTTATTGCAAAAAGTGTGAAGTGTGCCTCTCTATTTTTTGTATTTTTGTTAATCTGAGATAGCAGAGGATAACTGTTGGGCTTTTCTGTCCCTTGCTGAAGAAAATGGGGAACTGGAGTAAAATAATTCAGAGCAGATTTTGCAACGGGATGATGGGTCATGAAGGTCATAAAACTGCAGCAACAGCACAATAGTTAACAAGGTTTGAAAAGCTGGTAACCATAAGGACTCTTACAGCTGCTTCCCAAAATCAACTTTTCTAATACATACATGAACATTTAGATGAAATCTCACTGCACTTTCAAATTAATTCTTCTGACCTCCTTTTCCTCCATAATCTATTTCTTTTTATTCCTCAAGAGCAGAACATATGCCCTGTTTGATATCATATTACCATGTATTTCCCAAGAAAAAAGAATTTCCAGCTTTCTAGACACATACCTGGCTTGCTGCCATGGTCATACTTTTCCCAAAATACAGAGGAACTGAAGGTTTTTATCAATGTTAATTAAAAGTCATAAACACAATGATGTAAAGCCACAAACTTAATGGATTCCTACACTGTCCATAGGAACAGTCAGAGAGCACTATCTTAATTTTTCAGGTGAAGAAACTTACCCATATGAAGATTAAATGGGTTGTCAGTGTCTGGGAAATATTGTAGTGGCAGAGTTGGGATTTTTTCTGTTCTGAGCCAAGTACATTATTCACACAATCCAATAATAATAATAAAAAAGAAACAGATGTTAAAAATCCTTCAAAGAAAGTCGTGTGTCTAGAGTACACTAACAGACTCCACTTTCCTAAGCTTGCATACAGGGATGAGTTCACATGATTTGTTTTTCAGTAGAAGTCTAGAAATGTCTTACATAAAGCTTATTCAACTATTATTCCCCATGAAAGAGGAAACGACAGAAATAGGAAGTAGATGTGGAAAGCTGCTCCCTGTATATAATCTAGAGACCCCAAGGAAGTCCAGGCATTCTAGCCAGCATTTAGTGCTGCCAGACTGAGCACAGACTGACAAGACTGAGAAAGTCTTGTGAACCTTGAGACCATCTGGCCTGGGAGTAAGTTGGCTGTATTTACACTGGAAGGGATTTAGTAATAAAAAAAGATCTGTACTAACAAAAACACTCTTAACATAGATGTGGCTGTAATAGAAAATTGTGCTTCTACTTTAGTCTGGTAAAATTACCTTCTCTTTTTATGCCCTCATTGCAGCTACCTCTGCCAGCAGTTTTTCCAGCACAAGGTTTTGACCAACCACTGTTTTCACTGCCATAAAATATTATGTGATAAAAATAAAATATATAGTGGCTAGTATAGTAGAATTCAGATCAGGGCTATGTAATAAATACAGTCCATGGATTCCTTGTGTGATTATTATGTGTGTTTATTATTTTAGGAATACTTTCTCCCCGCTGCTGTTATGATGCATTGGTGCAACTTGCTATGCAGCATATTCCAGTGTCGACTAATTGTTGCTTACTAACAGGGCAAAGAGTCATCATAACCTACCACAAGGCATTTTCTTTTATTTTTTCTCATGTCCAAAGAATTTTGAAAAGCATCAACAGGTTATTACCATTCATTATTAATGCTACAATCTTAGGGCTAGGATTAGAGAAGGAGACAAGAATTTGGCTTATATTTTTAATACGTGTCTTAAAAGTTACCATTACTTTCCTGTTGTTTTCTTTTTGCATTCCAGCCATTCCAATCATTAGACCTGAACCATGGTGAGTAAAATTCCAGTCTTGACACGTAGATGGTTTATGTATTCAGCTTACCTAGGAACATATTCAGTTTACCTAGGATTCTTAAATGTGAAAGGAGAAATGTGTAAAAATAGGAATGAAAACAATAGACCTTTCCTTATAAAATGGTAGCAACAGATCAGATGAAAATTAACTCTTCAGCATGTTCCCTGAACTCAGGACAGGAAATAGTGGGACTGCATTGTAGAAAATGAGAACTAGGAGAATATTAATAGATAGACTATAAATCAATTCCAGAACTTAGTAAGACTGAATGCTAAATATAGTGAGCCTGCAGACATTTCAGCTGTTGAAGAATAAAGGTAATGATGCAGATGATAGATTATGAAGAGCAAATAACTAACAATGTTCTGCACATCAATGTCATGTTGTTTACCCAGCCTCACTTATAAGCTTGACTGAGTGGTCAGTGTAAAAATTAAATGAAGATACATTATTTTCAGTCTTGAGCTGTAGCATATCATTATGTGCATGTTTACAAGTAAGCTTCTACAAAAGCTTTTGAGATTCCTGATTTAGTAGTTAAAGTGGTTGATTGATTTGAATCCATTTGAAAAGTTTCATTTCAGGACTAATTTCATCTGACCTAAGCCCAGGCTGCCAGGAGGAGTAGTTTTGTCTTCCCCTTCACTCCCAACTACAGAGTCAGCAGTGCTCTGTTGCAACTTGGCTGAAACCTAACCCGTGACAAAAATAAAGAAGTGCAAGAAGAACAATTCATTTTCAGCCATATCGGTTATATTCTGCAGTTGCAGTTTTATTCTGCAGTCACAGGCACTCTAATGGGAAACAAAGTAAAGCTGAAAACAGAGACAAAGGGAACAGCAAGACCTCCACTTCAATGCCAATGTGCATTTAGCTCAGCTTGATCTGAACTGCAACCTTATGCTTCTTCTGCATTTAAAAGGCTTTACTGGCATCTCTGTGTTGGTGAAATACACAGTGATCTGTCTGTTTGTACTAACATACCAATTTAACAGTTCCTTGGGTGACAGTTTATACTGGTCTTCAGACGCTCCCTCCAACTGGATATCTGTACAGCAATATAAAACACTTCTATGCTATAATATTTGACAGTATAATATTAAGAGATTCTGATTACTAAATTATTTCCAAATGTTTTAATTATTGCCATTCCTCCAAAAACAAGGGCAACAAAAGGATTCATTTTAAAATATGTTCAACTACTGCAGTTTAGTTGTGGGTTATCTGTAAAAACAAAACAACCAATGAGTCAGCAGCAATGTAGATAATATAATGTGAAGTTCACATTTCTTGTTTATGAAACTGCTGCTTTTCTTGTCATCTCGGAGTCTCTTGTCGATCTGCTTATCTTTCCACAAGTTTCCCAGCCTGTTTCTGATTTAGTGGTAACTCGACAACTTACACTTAGAGAGGCAGGGTGAGTTATTGCTGCTGTGTTATGGAACCATGACATGTTGGCACTTTTAAGGCCTAAGACCTGATGGTGGATCCAAATAATGCAAGTCCAGACAAACTCCAAACTGCCAGGGCCAGCCTTGTTTGCTGCATTACTTTGTCATTTTACCTGGGCCCAGATACATGGATTCAGCTAACTCAGTTATGACTTCCTTGCTCAGTCCCATCCCATTCCTCCTATCTCAGTAGACCAAATAAAAAAATTTATCTTAAACTATACATGCATGAAAACTGAAATGCTTTATTCTTCAGACCTGGAAAAAAAAATAATCCAAAACCAACCAACCACCACCAACAAAAAAGCAATGAAGAATCTGTTTTGAAAGGTGTTCACTGAGATTTTGTCAGGATGTGTCGTTTATGTGCTCCTGTCTTTCAGGTGTTACATCTTTGCTCTGTTGAATTTGTCACTTCTTTGGTCCCTTTCTACTAAGTGGGACACTCCTTATTTCCCTGCTATTTGATTTCTCCCTGAATCTGGACTTCCTTTGTATTTCTTCTTTGTATTTCTTCTGTGTGGTCTCTGGGCCTTTCTTGCTTGGAGCAGAAGCTCCCTCTGCTGCTCTGGTTTGTAGTATGCAATGTAGTACAGTTAGAAACTGGATAGGTTTCCAGTCATCTAATAAAGCATATTCTGTGTGAATGAAGGAAACTATTATTCAAAATGATCTACAATAAAATGTGTTTTTTTAAATACATTTCCCAGAAACCTGTATTAAAAATCTAATTTTTTAGCAGTAGCAAACCTTGAAAGGAACTGAACGTTTACAGTCAGCAAAACCTGAAATCAGTTCCTCCCCATCTGTTTCTTCTCCAGAATTCCCACGCACTGTGCTGCTCCTCACATCCCAGTAGTTGGAGAGAACATGCTGCAAACTGACTTAACTAGCCTGGGGTTTTCCACAGCCCTCACACCCACCAGTACAGACCTGTAGCTGTTTTTGTATTCTTTGGGCCTGGTTTTATGCTTACATATGTATGATCTCATGCCAGTGAACTAGTCAAGGGGTTGCAGTGAAATAAGGTCTGCCTACAAGAATTCCTTCCAGTACTTGAAGGGATCTTATAAGCAGGAGGGGGACCAATTTTTTATTTTTACACAATCTGATTGTGATAGGACAAGGGGGAATGGTTTTAAACTGAAAGAGGGGAAGTGTAGGTTAGATGTTAGAAATAAATTCTTTACTCAGAGGGCAGTGAGACACCGGTACAGGCTGCTCTGAGAAGCTGTGGATGGCGCATCTCTGGAGGCATTCAAGGCCAAGTTGGATGGGGCCCTGGGCCACCTGATTTGGTGGGTGGCAACCTTGCCCATGGCAGGAGCTTGGAACTGGATGGGCTGTAATGTCCTTTCCAACATAAGCCAGCCTATGATTATATGATCCTATGACTATGATTCTATATCTGTTTCTGTGCAGTGTTTTGTGTACTGTTTTTCTCATACAAGGGATTAGAAAGTTGCTACTTATTTGTGTCTATGTTCAAATCAATTTAATGCACAGAAAGCTTGTTGCTAATGTTAAAACCACTTCCATGTGCCCAGTCCCAGGCTGGTTGGCTTTCTCTTCCGTTTAGTGAAGCAGAGATAAAAAACGAATTGTTCCTGGTAAACACTGTACTGGCAGCATAAACTTCTATACTTAGTATTTATCCCAGCTTTACTGGTTTCACTTAATATGTGGGCCTTTTGTTCGCTACTGCAAGCTTTGACCTTACTCCTGTGTGATCAGTGGAAGTTAGGCTGTTATGAGGTGAAAAGTAAAGCTGCAAAACAGGGAGAACTTCACAAGTGTTAATGCATAAAAATATCTCTGAAATACTGGGAGTTCTGATTCTGCTTGGAGTCTGAACCATAGGGCTGTTGAATATCTTGAGTTGGAACGGACCCACAAGTATCACTGAGTCCAACTCCTGGCTCCACAAAGGATCACCCCAAATTCAAACCCATTGTCTGCTTCTAAATGCACCGTGTGTCCAAACGCACCGTGAACTCTGGCAGCTTGGAACCATGACTGCTGCCTAGGGCAGTCTGTTCCATGCCCACCACCCTCTGGTGCAGAACCTTTCCCTAACACCCAGCCTGATTCTCCCCTGACAGCTCCATGCCATTCCCTCGGGCCCTGTCGCTGTCACAGAGAGCAGAGCTCAGTGCTGCCCCTCCGCTCCCTGTGAGGAGCAGCAGGCTGCCACGAGGCTTTCCCTCAGCTCCTCTGCTTTGGGCTGACCAAACCCAGGGACCTCAGCTGCTCCTCATACATCCAAAGGAGGAGCACCTCTTTGGACACTCTCTAAGAGATTTATGCCTTTCTTTTACTGTGTCCGCCTAAAGGCTGTACAAGTTACGGCAGGTGGGTACTCGTGCACACTCCACCAGACACCCAAAGCCAGCAGTCCCAGCAGCGGAGCCGGGCCTAGAACCCGTGGCTTCTTCCGCGGAAACGCGGACCTTTGCTGGCGTGCATGCGCGCACGCGCGGCGCCGCGGGACGGGAAGCGGGCGACGGAGGCCGCCGAAGGGGTGTCCGGAAATGGTGCAGCTGCTGGAGAAGCTGCCGCCGGGACGGGCTTTGGAGGTGGGCTCCTGCTTCGTGCGGGCACCGGGCCTTCACCGCCGGAGAACCAACCGGTGGGGCGGGGGAGCGGGCGGCGGGGCCCCGTGCAGTGGGAGCAGGCCCCGGGGTGGAATGGAGTGGGAAGGGCGGTGCCGGCGGTCGGACGCAGCCTTCCCGTGGGCGAGGCCGGGCCCGCCTGCTCCCGGCAGTGCTGTGGTGGTCCCTCAGCGGGCATCGGGGCCGTCGCCTTCCCTCTGGGACGTCCGCTGTCCTTCGAGGAGCGAAAGCGAAAATGCACCTCACTGCGCACTCAGTTTGCACCGACATATGCATTGGCTTTGAGCACTGGCGCTGCGTCCATCGAAGAGAGGGGCGGTAACTGAGCTGCCTGATGTACCTGGTGCAGCCTAACAGCGGGAGCAGGGTGTTTCTGAGGCGTGTCCTGCATTGTTTCAGTTCCTTCATAACATAGTCGATGGCATATGCGGCCGTGCGTATCCTCGATACCAGGATTACAGCGGTGTTTGGAGCTTGGCGGAATGGATGGAGGTTTTGGAAGAAACAAGGATGTATTTCAAAACTGCAGTTGGCAAGAACATAACTGATGAAGAGGTAGGGGCTCATCACTGGTTGGGTTTGACTTTGAGAGATTGTTCTGGGATGATTAGATTTGTATTTCATTCAGTCCTAAAATATTTTTGTAGTGTTGCGTTCAAACAGTGACAGACTAAATCTGAGTAGCGTCAGGTCAGGTGGAAAGTGAGTGGCATGTAGAGATAAAATGATAAGGCTTCAGATAAAATGATAAGGCTTCTAAAAGAAAAGAATTGGACGCCATTTTTTTTAAATAGTGCTCAATAATACTTGTTAAAATACTGTTATAGTTACTTAAATTGGTATCTTAAGTACTATGAAGTTAAATTTGTTTTGCTTAAAATACATAACTTGTCATTAACGTTCATTAGAACTATAAACAATTAGCACTCTTGTTTCTTGGAAAACAGTGACTGGATATTAATCCTGAAAATATTTATGCTTTTAATGGACCGTGCCTCACAGGGACTGTCATTCAAGGGCATTACAGCGTGTGTAACTTATGCAAAAACTTGTTCCATTATCAGGAATCTCCTCATCTTCTGCTCATTGCTAGTCTTTAGGCTACTTGCTCATAGTTGGATCAAATAAAGATACTGATGTACAGACTTTCCTATGGCTATACAAGTGTGTTTCAGCTGAGCAAATATCTTTCGTCTCCATTCTGACATCCATAAACTTTCAGAGCTCAACCTGCTGGTTATGTGTGTGATTCTTTTTTTGATTCTAGCACAGCATCTAACAAGGCTTCAGTGTTTTGCTTCTTTTAATATAAAGGATTATGTGCATCAACTATGAATTACTGCCAAACAAGAACATATTTTTTTACATTTCTGTAATAAGTGCTGGCTGTGTATCAGACATGGCGAACAGCCTTTGAGAGCAACACAAGGAAGATGAGGCTATGGTATAGTTTAACAGTGTAACAACTATCTAGATAGAAACTTGGATATGTACAGGTATCCTACAGGCTATTTAAAGTGGTACATCTTATTTCTTTGGTTCATAATTTAAGCAGTCATAACTTTTTATTCTTACAGGCTATTCAGCAGGTGAATGAGTTAAATGCAAACTATCAAGAAGCAATCATAAAATGTCTAAAAGGCAGAAAGGAAGAAATCAGGAATGCACTCATAGAAACAGTAAATGCAATCTCGTCTGCCCAGCTGCAGGATTTTGACTGGCAATTAAAGGTAAGAGTTTTTTTTTAATGGTACTTGAATATGAAAAGAAGTGTTTCACAATGAAGAACTAACTTTATATACTCTCCTTACTCTCCTGCTCATTCTGGGACTTGGCTCAATTTTTATAGGTACCAGAAAACCGTTGTTATGATAACAAGCCAAAGACTTGGACAGAAATCTGTGTAAACTGAAGATAAAATTCCCTTTTCTAATGCCGCAATCTGTCTTTCTCTCTCTCTCCCTCTCTACCTCTCCGCTCTGTAAAAAAAATTTGAACACTACTTGGGAACACTTAAAAGTCCTATGATGTCATGATTTTGAGGCCTAATACTTAATTCAGTACAGGCATAACTATTCTAATGAAGTGACTTCAAAATTCACGTACTTTCAAATCAAATATGTCATTGCTTTTCATCTAGCATATGCTAATGTCACAACTCAGTCATTTTAACAAATTATTTTGACAAATGTTTTGCTATGAAGAGTGTTTTTGTTATGTTGTTGTTGTTTAAAAAAATAATTGAACAAAAAAGATTGCAAAGATGACTGTGAGCAGTTAGTTATGTGATATTCAGTTTTGTCATGTGGATGTTTGTTCTGGTAGTGCCTGTTTGGTATCAGATACAGACCTGATGCAGTAAAAGACTAAGAACTTAGTGGCTCAACGTTATACTTTGTTGTTGTTTCATCAACCTTCCTAGCTTGCTCTGTCCAGTGATAAGATCTCCATGCTGCAAATGCCACTTCTGAATCTTGATTTGGATATCAGAGAAAATGGTGAAATTAAACCGATTTCTATAGAAATGAATAAGGAAGAGCTGCAGAACCTAATAAATGCGCTGGAAGCTGCTAATAAGGTAGTGGTGTAATCTTTTCTTCCTGAGTTCTTGTGCGCTTTTTTTAACTGGAATTGTTCTTGGTATATTGCTGAAAAGCCAAAGTAAGTATTTAACATGTAAGATGACTGTAGAGTTGCAGAAAGGTTTTCATAGGGCAGACTGTGTATATCTATTTACACACATCATTGATAGACTTTTTTTAGCACAGTTTATTTGACTTCCGTAGTTTCAACATGCCGTATGTCTGCTTGAAGGTCTCTGTGAGAGCTATGGGATATTGTCATCTCCATACTTCAAGGAGAAGACAAGGAGAAATTCACTCTAGAAATGGTGCCCCTGGTTATGCTTTGTTGGAAGGGAATTGCTCTGGAACTGGAAGCTATCATTTTACTTTTTTTGGTTATGAGGAGCTGAGAAGTGGTTTCTGTGCAGTAAGTGCTGAAGAAAGTAGCTGGAAGTAGTAACTGTAAAGCTGTGCAAGACAGCTGTCAGAGGGATGATGTGTTTTCCAGAGGGAAGGTGTATTTATACAGTTACACATATGGTAACAGACAGCATAAAGCTTTATTTCCTAGTCCGCTTAAGCTTTTTCTTTCATTCAACTTTTATCTTATTCCTTTTTTTCTCTTGAAGGTTGTCTTGCAGCTGAAATGATGGAATTCAAATCACTGATAAGGTCTGCTGGTGATGGTTTCCCCACTAACTTGAAAAAAGTAATAGAAACGTTATCTGCAAAGTCAAAAGTTGTTGATGCTCTGAAGTACTGAACTGAGAAGGCAGTTATGACTAGTGACCAAATAAACTGTTTATCCTTTTATGAAAACAAAATATTTATCTGTTAGAACAAAAATATCAAAATTGCTTTTAGTATTAAAGATTTTTAGAACATTGAAAAAAGTAAAACGTATGATGTGCCATATTTATTTTGGTTAGATTTTGGGAGTGACTGCACAGGTGCCTAATAAAACTATGGAGTCTTAATTTCATAATGCATTATCCATGTCTATGGTGCCATGATAATGAAGAACATGACAGCATATTTGTAGCATTAATGTATTTATACTTGTAAATAAACTGACTGTATCTGTGAATTGTTGCAATAAATTGTTTTTTGATTTCTTTGTCACTAAACTCAGAACCTTTTTTAGATGCTAGGAAAAAATCGGTTCTACAACCAAAAAGGAGTATAGAATCATGGAATGGCTGAGGTTGGAAGGGAAGTCTGGAGGTACTCTTGTCTGATCTTCCTGCTCAACCAGTGCGTTACTGAATTTTTGAATACCAGTTGCTTAAAAATTATTTGAAATAGTTTTGTGTTTTCTCAACAATAAAAGGCCAGAAAATACAAGTTCTTTTTCTATTGAAAAATCTGCTACATATCTAGCTGATAGAAAGCAATTTTTTAAAATGCAGATATAACTAAATGCTATTTCAGACTTTGTCTGAGCAATACAGAGTTGTAAAAGTGTACAAACCTGCATTTTAAATTTGGTAGCAAGTTATGTAAAAATGAATTTGTAATTACACTAAAGGTATGCTGTAGTATCTCATATTTAGTATCATCTTTTGTTTGTCCTGCCCTTTACTACAGCAGTGAAAGGAAAAGGCTGCAGAATCATTTTTCAATTGTTATTTTTTAAAAAGATGAAACAATTTCTGTTATGATTTGACAGTAATTAACGTACAGTGAGCTGTTTTGTTTGTAAATGTTGGATTTTACTGGAAGATTATTGTTCATGTAATCATATAAATGATGTTTTTGATAGTGGGCAAACTGCGATAATCTGTGACTGGCTAAAGAGAACAGTTAAGAACTAGGACCTAAAGTATCTCTGTCATAGGTTAGCATTTGAAGAAACTTGCATGCTGACCTTGACTCTCTACAGAGAAGCAAGCCTCCCTGTTTTAGGCGCATAATGGCCTCCAGTAGGTTGAAAGGAAATGGACCAAACAGAATAAAGAAGAGCATTTGCTGCTCTGTGCTTTGCACCTTCTAGCAGAAGATGGTTTTGTTCTGTCTCTGCTCAGAGAAGCAGGTACTAATGGAGCAAGTAAGGGCTGTTTGGGTGACGTACATTTGTATTGTCTCATAGAACAGTCCATATTAGCAGAGACTTTAAAAGATCATCAGGTCCAACCTTTCATGGGAAAAAGCCTAGCTGCAATTGTCTAGTGCCATGTCCAGTCCCCTCTTGAAAACTTCAGTGATAGGGATTCTGCCACATCCCGTGGAGGTTGTTCCAGTGACTGATTGTTCTCACTGTAAAAAGTCTTTCCATCGAGATAAAACCTCTTACAGTGCAGCTTGTACCTGTCAGGGAGTAGTTTGTTTTGGATCCTGCAGTTGTCTGTGGTAATGAAGTGTGCAGCTGTACTCTCCCACATGATCAAAGTATAACTCCTCTTTACTGAGCTCACTCCTAATCGTTCCTGAATTGTCACATGTACAGTCACGGTTTCAGGGGCTTTATGAAACAGTGGTATCTCCAAAGGGAGAGTAAATTCAATTGGAAAAAGGGAAAAACAAGCATCTTAAATATATTTTGGTTCCATAAAGAGACCTCTTAAACATGCACTTAAGACCAGAAACTAAATGTTGTACAGTAGGCTCTTTGAACTAAAAGCCTTAACAAAAAAAGGTGAATATAATGAATGCACACACACTGAATGAAGTCTTAATTTCAGCATGTAAAAAGCACCTACGGAAATTCAGGTTGCATAAACAGAACTGCTGAATTGAAAAATGCAGCGTGTCTTGATACAAGTATAGAAGTGAGTGATAAAAGTAATGCTACTTTCCCTCCACTGGCATTCACTTCTCTCCATTTCACAGAAACCTTCCCTTGATTTCAGAAAATGATGTTTCTCTTGATCAGTCATTTCAGACACGCTGAAGCAAATCAGAATTGAATCAGACCAGCAAACTGTCAGTATGGAAGTGACTACTGCAATAGAAATGCTTTAGCAACAAAGCAATTTTGGATGGCAAAATGCCGCGTTCTTAGAAAACCCACACCTCTGTTAGTCTATAGAAAATTTCTGAGATCTGGAGCAAACCTTTCTGAAAAGCATGCTGATGTCATGGTGCTTTTATCTGAAAGGAACAATAACAGTACTGAAGTAGACACACATCACTAACAGTTTGAATTGTGAATTAATAATGAATTATTAGGAAAAAAAAAGGGATTTTTCCTTCTCTGCTGCTGGGGAATGCTTTCATAACTGCATCAAGTTAGCCTATAATTTTTTTACTTCTTTAAATTCGCTTTACTTATGTTTGGCAGTATACTTCATTCCTTCTATAAACTTGCTCTACGTACCTACTTCAAGATCTCTACAGAAAGAGCAAGAGATCACTGTCATGATGTAGAAAAGTAGGCAAACCTCACAAAGAATCATCCTGTGGTCTTTTACAGGCTGCTGTGTGTGCTAGCACCAGTGGGAGTCCTAACACAGGGAAGCTCTGTCTGCTCTCTGCCTCCAGATTAGTCAGTTAATTTAATGGTAATAAAGGTGCTGGGAGATCTGAAGCATTTACGAGCTGGAGACTGCTGCAGGTCTGTAGGGATGGCTTTGGTGGTAGACTGTTTGGGGGGAAGTATTCCTAGCATCAGGTCATTTGCTGTTAAATAGGTCACAACAAACAGTATGACATTTCAGAGATATGAACAACCAGGTGGATCGGCTCTGCTCTCAGAGAACCACACGCCCTAGATGTATTACCAGTTTAGCCTTTGCTGTTTCATTCATAATTTAGGTGGAATACTGCTGAAGAGAAGTAAGGCTAGAATGAATCTAGAAGATTATAACTGTGAAAGAATAGTTTCAAGAGCATAAGAACCAATGAACCCAATTTTCCTCATCTCCATTTCTTTTCTTTCTTGGCACTGTACATTTAATTTACTGTAGCCCACTGCTATTATCTGTGATTGAACAAGCTGGATGACACAGAAATTAGAAGCTGTGTGTATCCAGGTGCTAGGAGTCTACAAGAAAAAAACACTGAAGACCACTAAAGCAGATCTTTGATGTTAAAACAGAAGGCAAAGTATCCTTTATTATTACTTAAATTCTTGTTTCAATGTTGCATTGAATGTTGGTTCTACCTATAAGCCAAAGCCCCACATGTGTTTAGTGGAAAAGAGTGACTACACCTCTGTAGTAAAAGAGGGTCTCTACACCACTGAAGCTACTGTAGCCTTCCTGGGAATATCTTTGGGAAATTTGTGCAAAAACTGTTTTTCACATCTTACAATACCAGTGTGCAGAATGTATTGCTTTCTTTGAATCTGTTATATTTCGGTTACTACCTCTGTCTTCATGGACCTTCTTTCTACTCTGCCCTTGACTGTGTCCAATTAGTTGATCTTGTTTGGCATTCCTGGGCTGGAAAAAGGTTAACAGGAGAGAGTTAGCATCTGAAAGCTTTTTTCCCTTTTCACTTTTGGTTTAGATGATCTTGAGTCTTACAGTTATTTCTACAGAGTGATTTGCAGACTGCATTTGAGATTAGGTCCCTTTATTATTAATAGCAGTAGATGGATACATGCATGCAAAGTTATAGTTATGGGTTCAGCCTTAGGCCGTCAGAGCCTTAGACCATCAGAGCCTTAGACCATCAGAGGAGTCTTTGCTGGTGTTTCAGTACCGATAGCACAGAGAGAAATTACTATTGTAAACAGGCGGGTATGTAGTGATCTCTAAGCTGTCACAGCAATTATTCTCTTGAATGTTGAGGCCATTTTTGTGCTCCATTGAGCATGGGATGAGATTGAGACCTTGGAATCCACAACAAAACTGGTAGACTCAAGGACTGCACTGGATTATCAATGCCAAATGCCTGTTTGGCAGCTCCACATTTTTTGTAATAAGTGCATTGAAGTTATTCTCTTTCTTGAGAATTTTTCATTCTAGACTATTTCTAGACTGTTAGAAGGTTTGCTACAGGTAGGAGATGGCTGACCTACTACTTAGCTGAAGGCAGCTTGTTGGGGCTCAGTTCCTCGGCTGGGCTTATGTCTGGCAACACACAGTTGTGTTGGCTTAATCTGAGCTCCCAGAGTGGGGAGATACATGTATCCAACACCACTAGTACGCCTTAAGGCTCGGCTGTGTCTTCTGCTCTTCATCAGAATCAGGAAATCTGTGGGACCCTGTGTGTAGAACTTTTCTGTGATCTTCCCATATCCCTGCTAGCTCCTGGGAAGATGTGTTGCAATTACTGAATACAGGAAGTCTGAGAGTCAAGAGAACTGGCCACTCTGGGTCTGGAATATCCTGTAGCAGTTGCTTTCAGGAATTGAGACATTTTCTCATTTTAATACAAAATTACAGATGGCACAGTGGTTCTCATCAATTTCAAAGTTGCTACTTTGTGGAAATAACAAAATTCTAGTTAGGTCCAAACCTCTGATTCCATGTTTAGAAACTCAGTGGAGCTTGTCTCTGCTTCCCTTTCTTTCCTTTGAAGATCCTGGCCTCTCTGACACGTGAGCTGACTTACATCTATTTGAATGATATCTCTTACATGAAAATACTTCCTAGTAGAACTATTTATTTTGAAATGGTGTGTGATGTAACAGTTATAATCTTTCAAATGTTATTTCTTCTGATTTCTTTACACTTTTAATACTTGAAGACAGTGACATGATGACTACGTTGAGACATTCTACTATCTTGTTTGGAAGTGGGCTGTGAGGGGATAACAGTATGTGGCTGAATTTTATTCCACTTAAAAAAAAGACAGAAGCAGATGCAGGAAGGTTGTGAGTGATGCAC
This sequence comes from Aquila spilogaster, assembly GCA_024606505.1. NCBI lineage: Eukaryota > Metazoa > Chordata > Aves > Accipitriformes > Accipitridae > Aquila > Aquila spilogaster. The sequence continues at coordinate 37,319,996 of JANHGO010000001.1, read as the reverse complement.
AAACTCTGTAGAAATTAAGCAATTTAGTAGTGTTCTGATCTGAATGTGGTGAGTCTGTAGGTGGTTTTTTGTTTATTTGAGCGTTTGCTCTGAAAGCCTAGATGTAGAGGAATACATTAGATCAGTACCTTACCTTGGAAGTATCATGTTATAGATATTGCAGATCTTCACGGTTAACAAAACTGAGATGGAAAAGAAAGAAGCCTCAATATGTTAGTGTATGGTAACATGGTTGCATAAATTAATGTACATAATACAGCCAGTAAACAACATTGAAAAGAGTGAATGTGATGGGAAAGACCATCCTGGACCACTTGTCTGTGGAGTTGACATCAGTCAAGTCTGCTATCTTGACTCTGATCTGGGATGCCCTCATTTGCAAGTGCCCTTTCTGATGAAGCCTGTGCTGGTTCAGTGTGCTCCTGCCGCAGAGGTCTCTGCCAGAGGGGGCCCTGCTGTGCTGCAGGCTGGCACTGTCCGATGTGTACATGGGGCCTTGGGCATCGTGGCGGCTCAAGAACACGTCCGAGTGCTGACATCGTTTCTTCTGTTTAGTGGGCTAAGCAACATGTTTCTGTGCAGCTCAACCTGTGCCAAGGAAGAAATATCAGTTAGATAGGTTCCTCAGCCAGCCCAAGCTGTCTCACAGATGGATGGTGAAAATAAAATGTTCCAGTCTCTGTCATTTTTTTACAGTTTTAGCGCTGTGGGTTAGTTTCGAAAGGAGTTTTTGTAATGGTGGATTCATCACATGAAGAACATGTAGATACATGTGCATTATATCAGTTATTGTATAAAGCTTGTGATGAAAATTAATCCTGGAGAATGAATCTGTTGTAGAGATGGAAATCTCTGCTCCCCACAGCATACCATTAATTTGCTCATCTGCGGACAGACTAATCATCCATTTTACTCAAGAAAATCTTACATGCAGTTGCATTTTTTTATGTTGTTACCAGAAGTAATTATTTCAAATATATTTATTTGTGCTGTTGTTTATTACATTGTTTTATGTGCTTGAGAAAAGAACTGGAAACTGCAACTGGCATGTACATGTCTGGCACAAACTGTCTATGTAAACTCATAGATGTTTCAATATCATTGCTTTTTTTCGTGCATGAGTGTGTGAACATAAATGGTTGCATCACTGCAAAGGGTTTACTTTTTCACTCATCTTTGGGTGAAGATTTTTACTACATGTTTGTAGTAAAACCTCACGAAGACTTCTAAGATATTTCAAATTCCCAAGTATTTAAACTTCCACTATAGCTCATAGAAAGGAAATACACAACAGGAAACAAATCTCTTACATGAAACTTTTAAGACTTGGCCTTGAGACATGCATGTTACATTTGGCTTTTGTAAGCTGCAGCCTTGCGCCTGCCCCAAATATACCAAAGTCAATACCAAGGCTGTCATACAGGGGAAAAAAAATGAATCACCTGTTGACAATATGTAGTCTAGCAAAGCACCTCTGTGATATGCCTCACTTTGTTCACGCTCTGGGCTTTACATTTTTTAGCAAGACGTAGGAGAGCTAGGAATTGGCATAATAACCTACAACTATTTTGAAGTACATTCAAGGAAAAACTCCAAGTTGAGCACACAGTCCTCAAGGGTTGTGGTGGAGAACAGCTGGAAGGCAGCAGAAGCCTCCATTCCCTCTGGCAGCATGAGATGCTCCTCTCCATTATGTGGGGAGGAAATGATGCAGAATAAGACTGGCAGATTTACACTGTGCCACTCTGAGTCCTTGCTCACTGAAAATGAGGAAGTGAGGGGGATGTCTGTAAAAAGCCTACCTAGAGAGCAGTGGGCAAAAAAACCTTCTAGAAGGAGAAATGAAGTTGCTACAGACATAACATTCACTCAGTAAGGTTTAGCAACTGATTCTTTACAACACAGTGAAATGAGCATTCAATGGGAATGTAATAGCTCCCACCACCTTTTATATCCTGGGACAGGGAGGCCAGCTGGTCCCAGACCAGTGTGGTGTTTGCAGTGTTTTCTTGAGATATGGGCTACACAGGTTCTATTTTTCAGGTCATGTCTTTAAATTGAAGCAGAAGAATGCTCTAAGCTAGGGTTTCCTACTCTCCAGAAGAATGCTTTAACTATAAATGACTCTCAAATTCTGACATTTTCTGTAGAAAAAGCAGAGGTCTCAGATTGCCATGTAAGATGAGATTTTTTTTAAATCTCAGAAGTTTTTGATGGGTCAACCTTTTCTGCTCAGTTTTACTGAATAGCTACATGAGCTGCCTTTGATCACATAATCTAATGTGTAAGCTAATTTACTTAGTGCTGTAACAGTGATGACAGCAGTGCAAGCATCGTTAGGCAGTATTATGGCTTCTCTCTTGTGAAGACAACACATAAGTGCTTACAATTTAAATTGATTCACAGAGATTTTTCTCATACTAATATGCCCTGACAGTTTATTACAAGCCAAGCAACGTATGAGTTCCTAAACTAAGTGTTATGAATTATCCTGTTATCTTTTTTTAAATGGGTTTTATTTAAATCATTTAGGCGGGATGAGTTGTATATATCATGAAGCAATTCAGACTTTGAATTGCAAGCTTTACATTTCAGAGCAAAGAGCCTTACAAATGCCAGGGGGATCAAAAATCACATAATTTTTGCCTTTTGAAAGTGTGCATAAATGTGACTTCCTGAAATATCTATGGTGTTTAATCTGTGCTAATTTAGCATGGACTTTAGGCTGAGTATGCTGGCAGTAGTATGGTAGAGGAAGGCTATACTGAAGACACAAAGATAACGTTACCAACTTGGTCAGAAATGAGTCCTATTTATCCATAATTTTGGTGATTTTCTCAGTGACATCTTCCTTTGACAAACAGACAAGGAGATAGAAGCAGTTTTTACATTTTATTCAGAGAAACAGAAAGCTTGTTTCATACATTTTTTTTCCTGTGTATTAAAATATAAAATGGTTGGTATGTATTGTGAAACTAGAGTGGCCTTATTTTCACCTTCTTCAGTGTGTAGTGCAAAGAACCTACATAAAAAACAGCAGGACAGTATCTGTTTCTGACTGGTCTTTTCTGTGCTAATATCCCAATCAGTTTTCTCTTTTCCTCGTGTATCTAGTGTTTTTGTTATCTGGTGAAGGAAGTCAAACTCTTTCAGCTGGGAGGGTTACATGTCAGATGGAAACAGTACCTTCACCTGGCACAAAGACAGGAAGCACAGTTACTATCTTCTGCTGGTTATAGGTCTCTGCCTGTACATGCTATACCAGTTAAGAGCAAAAGGGAATAAACATCCCATAGCTGTATATACTTACAGCTGTACTTCTTTTGAGTTCTGAAGAGGCTCTGCCCTGCTCTGCAAATCTACCCCATCCCATTCTGATTGCCATTTTTGGTATAATCTCTACCAGAACAACATTTAGATGAAAGCCCTTCTTTATGAGCTAGGGGTTTTTGTGATTCAAACAAGCTAATCAAATGTGTAAGAAAAAGAGCTCACCTGTGCTGTGACTCTCTTATCCCAAGTCAGGTGCATGCACTGGGACCATTATAGCAAACACATCACTGTTCATTGTGAACACCTGTGCTTTGTATCTCCTAGGCTGGGTTAGCCCAGGAGCTGTGACAGAGGCTGTTCCAGTTTGTGGATCTTGTTTATTTTCTTCCTTATTTTTCATAGAAACAGATTGACAGTATCTTCACAGAACAATCCATAATGGTAACATGTGTATCTGTGTAGGATCTGGGTAGGATAACATTTTGTGGCCTTAGAGACTGATACAAGCCTGAGCTGAATTTTGCAACTGCTGTAATAGAGCATCTCATGTATGCTGGACCAGGAGGCAAATGAAGGTAAGGATTTTTAGTGGGCTTGCGATTTTCCTGGGACTGAGAGCATGGTGCTTAGCTAGAGTGGCCTGAGTACAAGAGCACAAGACATCCAGGTGGGTACACAACTCCAGGACTAAGAAAATATCAGAATTTCAGAAATGCACTTCCTGACATAAATGTGCAATTACAATCATCCATTAAGCTGATGGCTTACCTAGTAAGAGCTTCTTGTGTTGGTCTCATTCTTCAGGCTGAACAGAGGGCGCAAATGTTTTGTCCAAAAGTGGTCACCTTAACAACAGCACAGAAGCATATAAGGTAGCTTGGATAGGATACATCTGGATGCAGTATGTGTTCAGAAAATCAGCAGCAAGGATTTATTTGGTTCGCTAAGATATGTATTTTTCACTAAGTCAGACTGGGTCAAATATAATTGAGGAAGAGTTTATTTCTGAAATTTGGGAAAAACTGGAATAGGTTTACATAAATCTGCAAGAGCTCAGTGATATACTGATAGATTTAACTTGTTCCTGTAAAGAAAATACCAGTAGAATTACTTCCTGAAGTTTGTCTTTTTTTTTTTTTTTTTTTTTAATACGAAAGAGTAGATGTGGTCTGCTTGAATTTAGCCTGAGGAGAAAATCCTAACATCTGTGAGAGCTGTTATAATCTGGCAGAGTTCTCCTTGAATTCCTGAAAATTCAGTGGTGTGGACTTTGTTCAAGATTCACTGAAGCAACAGCATCTATCTTTGCTTTCTACTTTTGGTGAACTTTCAGTGTATAAAAGGGAACTGTATAACAAACATTTACTCTGTACCACCTTCTATGTGTAAGTCCATCTTTATAATTGAAAAGGTAAATGTTTGACGTTCTTGTACTCCTTTTGTTTCTTCTGTGCTGCAAAGAAATGCATGTTCTGAGTAGTCATTTACATATTCTATAGTTTCTTACTATGTTTTCAGTTGAAGACTGAACCAAATACAAGTTGCTGTGATCTCCTTAAAATATATTTTTTCTCTTAAGGCAATCTTAAGTGCTTTTGCATGGGTGTTGCAACTGAATTTCTTTCTATCATCATATTCAACAACATTGGCACAGCAGAAGTAATGTTTGAAATGTTAGCTTGAACATTTTACCTGGACTCTGTTTCCAGTCTCCTCTCCTCACCTGTCACATGTCCTGCCCTGCGTGCTGCCTTTTTTTTTGATGTTGGGGTCCTTTCCCAAAGAATATATAGTTTACAGAAGCACATTCCAGCAAGGCCAGAAACACAAACACAAAGCATCCCATCAGGTGAATATCTATTTGCCTTGACGTAGGGAATCTTTGGCAGTGTCTCCCTGAGGTGGGTGCTGATGGTGGTCATAGCACAGTTGTGATTCCTGCAGAAGGAAGAAGTGGATATTGGCAGAAAAAATGGTGAAGAAGATATGAGAATAACAGCATTGTGCACCTACTATGCACTTGTAATACTGACAGCTTAATTATATGATCAGGTCGTCAACATCTGAGGGAATGCTTTTCCCAGAACTGAAAAGGTAGATGTCACTGGTAGGAACTTGGCAGTACCTTACTTACCCTATGTAGCATAAATAATTCAGGTGTCAGTGATGAAGACATAGTGTATTTATATTGTAACGCTAGTGGACTTGGACAGCAAAAAGTCAACCACTACATGAGGAAACTTTCTTGCTTTTCTTATGGCAGTAGCCCTGCTTGGCCCAAAGACTAGTAGCTTGCATTGTTCTAGGGAATGGGGATAAGTAACTAACTTATGACTGAAAGCATAGAATTGAAAATAGGAAGTGTGGCTTTATAGTAAAATAGTCCTTGGTAAAAATACTCTTTGGTAAGAGAAGGTGAAATGCTTGAGTCAGAATGACGTTTCCTATTAAAGGAATGCTCTGAATTAAAGCATTTCTGCCTCGTTGTGTTATCCTTAGTGTATGTATTTTTGTTGTTTTTAGCAGATGATATTTTTTAGTCTGCTCTAATCACTTTTTGTTCATGCATCTAGATAATAGCTCTAGACACAAATATGATTAGTTGAATTTACAGAGTGGTGGGACAAAATGGTTGCCTGGTGTTATGATTTGAAAGGTGTATTGCAGTGATTTTGAAAATGGCTTACCAAGAGCAACTCTGGCTGCAAAGGCATCAATGCAATTGATCCAAAAAGATACCCATGACAGAACTGTGGTCAACGTGGAAGGCATATATGTTTGCAGAATGAAGTAATCAATATTTCTCTTAAGCTAGAAGCGAAGTGATAACCGAGGATACACTCCTGAAAGAATGAAGCCACACAATGACTGATGCCTAAGAAAAGTTAGACATTGCTATCTTTGGAATGGGAGAAGATTTTTTAACTAGCTGATGCTTACCTGTTGTGAACTCCACTCTCTTTGATACAATCTTGTAATCAATGATAGAAAATTGTGGGGGCTCGATGTTACTAACTCGTTACTGCAGGCTTTCCTCCATTCCAGTAAAATTCAATATCATCAGTAGTGTATCCATCTAAAACAGAGGCATAGTTTGGCTATTGATTTTTCTTTCCGGTTTATTACTTAGCTTAAGTAGCTGTGTTTAAAGTAGAGGGAGCTGCTCATGATCAGGAGTTCAGTCTCATGTATGAAATTTCTGCTCTGCAGAAGCTACTTTGCCTTCTCTGTGTCCAGGGGAAACTTCTGAGCGTGGAAAATGACAAGAGGGAAAACAAGGTCAGAATTTAAGATTAAAGACCTTTTTAGCTAGCTCTAATCTACAGGCTGGTGAGCCTTGCCTCTCTGCCTCGGAAGATCATAGAACAGATCCTCCTGGAAGACATGTTAAGGCACGTGAGGGACAAGCAGGTGATCTGAGATAACCAGCATGGCTTAATCAAGGGAAAGCTGTGCCTGACCAATCCGGTGGCATCCCACAATGGAGTGATGGCATCACTGGAAAAGGGAAGGCGACTGATGTCATCTACTTGGACTTCTGCAAGGTTTTTGACTTGGTCCCCCACCACATCCTTACCTCTAAATTGGAGAGAGATGAATTTGAAGGGTGGACTATTCAGTGGATAAGGAATTGCTGGGAAGATCACAGCTGGAGGGTTGTGGTCAGTGGCTCTACATCCAGGAAGAGGCTGATGGCGAGTGGTGTCCCCTGGGGGTCTGTCTTGGGACCAGTGCTCTTTAACTTCTTTATCAATAGCATAGATGATTAGATCAAGTGCACTTTCAGTAAGTTTGCTGACGACAGCAAGTTGAGTGGCACAGTTGATATGGCAAAAGGAAGGGATGCCAGAGGGACCTTGATAGACTCAAAAGGTGTGCCCATGTGAATCTAATGAGGTTTGGCAAAGCAAAGTGCAAGGTTTTGCACTTGAATCAGGGTAATCCCAGGTATGTATACAAACTGGATGAAGAACTCCTTGAGAGTAGCCCTGCTGAGAAGGACTTAGGGGTTCTGGTAGATGAAAAACTTAACATAAGCCAGCAGCGTGCACTTACAGCCTAGAAAGCCAGTGGTATCCTGAGCTGTATTAGGAGAGGGGTGGCCAGCAGGATGAGGAAGGTGATTGTCCTTCCCTACTCTGCCCTTGTGAGGCACCACCTGGAATACTGCATCCAGGTCTGGGGCCCCCAAAACAGGAAAGATGTTGAGCTTTTGGAGAGGGGCCAGAGAAGGGCGAAAAGATGATCAAAGGGCTGGAGCATCTTTCCTGTAAAGATAGGCTGAAGGAGCTGGGCTTATTCAGTCTGGAGAAGAGAAAACTGTGAGGAAACCTCATTACAAGCTTCCAATATTTAAAAGGAGATTGAAAACATGAGTGAAATTTACTAGTTACATGAACGGATAGTGATAGAACATGGGGGAATGGTTTGAAATTAAAGGAAAGAAGATTTGAATTAGATGTCGGGGAAGTTTTGCACTAAGAGGGTTGTGAGGTGCTGGAACATGTTGCTCAGAGAGGTTGTGGATGCCCCATCCCTGGAGGTGTTTAAGGCCAGGTTGGATGGGGCCCTGGGCAACCTGACCTAATACTTTATGTAGCAGTTGGCAACTCTGCCTGTGGCAGGGGATTGGAACTTGATGGTTCTTGAGGTCCCTTCCAACCCAAGCCATTCTAAGTTTCTATGATACAGCTTTTAGTTAAGGACTGAGTAGCTGAGTTTAACAGTAAAGTGATATAACATTAGTGAAAGAGCTCTGACAGTAAAACCAGGTTCAGTGTCCAGCTTTGCTTTTGATTTCCTATGCAGTCTGTGACAAAACACAGGGTTCGGATCCAGTTTTGGACCAGGAAAGATGATTCCATAAGAATTCAGGAGCCTGTACTATACTCTGACTCTGTCTGAGCTGTAGTTGCTCCTTTGGTATTCATACAGCATTTTATCTTTTAATGAGACCATGCCATCACTGATCTGCAGTTAACATAGAGTATTTCCTATCTGTTTCAAAACTAGTGCATTTCTTCTCTGTTCTTTTAACAGTGATAAAAACAGTGACTGTTTTTCATTTAATTAGAAATTAATCTGCATTTCTGCCATTGTTAGCATTTTCAAATACGTTTCAGTTAAGCTCAATAGTGGCTGAGTTTTAAAATCTCCCAATTGATGACATTTTTGAACAGATGTCTACTAAAGGAACAAACAACATCTTATCCAATTTTAGACTTTTCCTTCAGGTGTGAATTATAATCAGGTTTAAATAATATAACACAGATTAAATAGAAGAAGGAGTTTGAACTCAAAGTTTTAGAAAATGTGGCAGTGGCTTTATCATCTGCACAAACCATAGCACCAGAAGCCTCTGCAGAGTTAGGAACTTGACCTTGTTTGTGCACTGGTGATGTCTTTTCTAGCTGGAGAAATTAGACTGGAGCTGACTTTTCCTATGGTAGTGCCTCATCTTTCGAAGGTTGACCACATGCAAACTGGACCTGTAGCTACCCTTGGGACAGTTGTAGAAGCCAAACCTTGCTGCTAGGAAGGATGGATTGCTGAGAATCTGCTGCTATTAAACAGGCAATTTTTGATGCGAACACACCATGATGATTGAACAAGGTTCAATCTTGTGAGCTGTGCCATGGCTTGCTGCTGAAACCATGCTAATCTGTGTAATACAGATCATTACTTTTTGCTTAAACTTCTGTGCTATCCAGTGCTTATGCTAACTGATTTGCAGTAACCCATCTCAGGCATGCATGCAGGTGTTCTGCTGGATGGTTTTTGGTGCTGTCATGCAGAAGCCCCAAATCTTCTCATTGTGGGGGACTTCAGTGACAAGGCACAGACACCACGGGGGCAGCATGAGCCCTGTGTTCAGTGTAATGCTGAATGAGTGGATCAGGAAATGAAGGCTGCTGAGTCTGTTTAAAAATACCAGGGAACTCAACTTCATTTTCATGCAAATCTTTATTTTAAGAATATCTCTTGAATATTTTACTCTTTTTAGAAAGACACTGTACAGTAGAGGAAATGGCAAGCTATCATCTTCTGCTGAAAGCATATTGACTATCTGTCACCTTGATACCACACAGACATCCTGTACATGATCTAACAGGCATAGTTATTTCTTCATCTTTAGGGACCAGTGCTAGGAAAAAGGGTTCAGGCACAACCCAGAATTTCATGGGTACTTGCTGCAGAGAGCCAGGGAGAGGGTTAGATGTGAGAATCAAAGGGTCAGCTTCAGGGAGTGAAGGAAAGTGATGAGCCTGGTTCTTCTGCCCTGTACTGTGTTCCTTTCCATACTGCTCCCCCCAGTTTCCTCCCCATTCTGCCTCTTCCTTGGCCAATACATGCTTAGACCTTAGGTGGGGAGGTCCAAGGAGCAGCCTCCAGTGCCCAGCAAGTCCTGGCTTTATTCCTTTCCTTGGAGGGTGAAATTCTGTCTATTTACTTGTTAAGACCAAAACAGTACCAAATAAACACCAGAAATACCAGTTTCAAAAGTGAAAACAGGACTGCCTTCCTACCAAAGGACTGCACCATGTTGCCTGTGCAGTGTGTAGTGATGCTGGTTCTCTGCAAAAACAGTTCACCAGAGGTTGTAACATAGGCACATGTGCTTTTCATTTTCCTTGGACAGGCTTCTGTGCCTCTGGCTAAATTGCTACTGAATGAAAAGTAGAACTACAACATTACAAAATCTGTTGGCTGAAAGCAGGAGCCTTGCATGGAAGATTTCAGCTGCTGACAAACCAACCCTGATGGCAGGCCATGCCTTCTAACTTTACAAACTTCCAAACACTGCAAAAATGAATCTGGTGTGTTTCTTACATGCTGGTTTGTTCATTGAATTTACTCCAGTTAGACCTTAGGTAATTATGAGAAAGAGTTAATGATAGTTCTCATTCAGGAGCATTTATGGTTGTGTTTAGAGGAGTAATTCTATGATTCTACGATAAAGAATCCAGCAGGAATTCTTTCTTCCAGTTTTGTACTTGACGCCCTATGATTTTTGATGCCTTTCACTTTATGCATCACATGTTTCTCCAGGTGTGAGAGAGGCATTGCTTTCCTGTCTTACTCTGGCTCACAGATGCGAGACTTGAAGGCTGCAGGTATAGGTATAAAATAATTTCACAAATGCAGAGCACGAAACGAATCCCACTGAACTGCCCTACTGGCGCAGGTTATCTCACTCAGCGCGGAGCGTTCCCACAGAGCGGGGTTGCCGCAGGTTCTCGCAGACCACGCGGGGGAGCCCGCTCCCCGCGGAGCGCTGCATTCGGCTCCATGTCCTCCGCAGTTCCCCGGGGCCCTCCTGCCTTGGTCACCTCGTTAATAACAGATTATGACTTTGTTATTATTATTATTAAAAAAGCTTCCGTGAAAATTATTTGATTTGTTTAAGCCTTTGTTTGCTTGCAAGATTATTTCCCAGCTTCAAAACCACTAAAATGCCTCCTGGGTTGGGGCTTGATTTAAAATAAAATCCGGGGAGGCTGGATAGGAACCTGTCAATATCTAAAGGGGAGCTGTAAGAAAGAAGGGAATTGACTCTTTAGTAGGATCTATTGTAAGAGGACAAGGGAAAGCAGAGATTTATGTAGGATATAAGGAAGAAGTTCTTTCCAATAAGGGTGGTGAGGCACTGGAACAGGTTGCCCAGAGAGGTAGTGGATGCTCTGTCCCTGAAGATGTTCAAGGCCGGGCTGGACAGAGCTCTGGGCAACCTGATGTAGCTATAGGTGTCCCTGTTCACTACAGGAGAGCTGGCCTAGATGGCCTTTAAGGGTCTCTTTCACCTCAAAAGATTCTGTGATTCTATAAAAATATGTTCTGTTGCTCAACTCCAGATACTGAACTTCTGCTTCCTAGAAAATAATGTCTAGGAATGGTAATGCAATCCTTGATGTGTCAGCACTTCATTTTGTTTGCTTCTAGATCAGCAGCTGAGAGCTTGAGTGAAAACACTTATGCAGAAGTACCACAAGTCTAGAAAGTAACTGGTTTCAAGCATGGCAATAAGTAGGTTATATATAAATCTTGCTGATCACGGAAAAGAAGTTTTAGAAACGTTGCTGACATTGTGATATAGCAGAGGTTAACAGTGTATTACATGTTATTGTCACCAGGCTGTTCTATTTTCCACTCCAGCTCTTACCTCTCAAATATCTCAGGGATAAATGAAGATTTATATTACATTAACTTCACAAATAAAATCATAGTTGTACTCATATTACCAAGTTCCCCAGCGCTGTACAAATGGAGACACTTTATCTGTCTGATTCTCCAGGGAAGGTAGCTCCGAAACATCAAGCAACGGGATCTCTTCCTTAGGGATCTGACTCTAATAGCTCATTTCTAAAGAATATTCTAGGCTGTGCGCCCTAAGCCTTCAATCTTGTGTAAGGGTATGAGGCTGGAACCTACCTTTCTAACTCTACTAGATCATCTCTTTTCCTGACAACTCGGGCATGGTTGCTGAATGCATTTTTTACAATATAATCATTATTGTTTCATTCAGTTACTATTCCTATGACTATATTTAAGAAGATAAAGCATTTTTTTCTGCACGCTGCTAAGGTGATCAAACGATGGCAAATTGACAGTTTCAACCTAAACCCAACATGGAATTGCAGCACCATAGATCTGAAGATTGCTTTTGGAAAGCAGTGTCACCAGTTAACATCTGGGTGGTAGAATTGCTTGAAATGGCTTCCTGTTGTGGTATAAGAGTGGATGTTTATAAGTGAATTTTTTTCAGTGAGCTTCACTGAGGAATACAGGCTGATCTGACGGAAGGCAGCCTTTTACTTTCTATAGGCAGATGGCAGATTGTAACCAGGGACATGAGTCAGAATTTAGCCTAACCAGTACTGCCCCAAATGAATAGTTGGTTAGATTGCTGCAGTACTACAAATTGTCAGTTATTTAAGAGGGTTTCTCAAGTAAAAATAAATTTAACATGTGGGAGAATCTCTTCCATCCCAGTTGGAGACATTTCTTCCCATCTACTAGAAGCATAAAATAAATGTTATTACTGCATAAAGTCACTCTTGCAGCATCATAATCTAGTTCAGGCAGTGAATTACAGCCTTGCCTCTCTTTGCAAACACCTTTAATACTGATTCATTACTACTTGCTATCTTTTTTTTGCCCCTTTAACGTTTTACATCTCATTTGCCACTGAGACTTGATAGAAGGTTGGAAATCCTTCTGGAGAAGAATTGTTTGGTTTTGCTTAATATCTCTTTAATGGCTAACACAGCAGGACTCCTCTGTGTTACTGCAGTCTCAATAGATGGAAACATTTCAGAGGTTCTTCAAGGTTTCTGGAAGAGTCATACAAGTAGTCAGACCTGTACTAAAAATTTCGTTCTTGTTAGCTATAACCAATCAAACCCAGGAATTATTGGGAAAGACACGGAGAGCAAATGCAAAATTTTTTGTTTACACTTTCCTATGCTTTCAAATCCACTTTGTGCTATATCTTAACTATTAAATGCAGTTTTCTTTCTTTCTTAAAAATGGGTGCATGAAATTGGATGCAAAGAAGGGCCACTAGGATGGCTGAGGACAGACTTGGTTTCATGGAAGGGAGGACTGACTCAGTCTCGGTTCCTCAGCCTGGGACATGTATGAGGACTGAGGGAATGTTGTGACAGTAGTCTATGGGTTTGTAAGTTAGCAATGTTGAACAGAAAATTATTATTTGCAATCTCTTACACCTCTGGACCAAGAGGATAACAAATGGAATTGCTTAAAGGCTGCTTTAGAAAAAATGAAGGGAAAAGGAATGTGCAGACACACTGCAAAATTCATTGCATGAGGTGATGTGCTGATGAAAGTTTGTTTGTCCAGAAGTGAACATATCCATGAAAATCTGCCTAGGTTATTAAATACAGTGCTAGTATTTCTGACTTGAAATTACAGACTGGAGAAGTTTCTGTTCTGACTTCATAGACGTGTTATTGGCCACTGTCAGAGACAAGGTGCTTCCTGGCAAGATAGACTTTCCATCTAAGTCAGTGCAGACATTAAGCATCTGTGATATGTTCCACTACTTCCAGATCAGTCTGTCTGGTGTCTCTCACCTTTACAACTCATCTTTTTAATTCATCAATGGAGTGATAACTTTTAGCCTAATGCTGAGAGCATCTAAGTCTACAAATCTTTGTGTAATTAGTGTAAATTATATTGTGAATGGGAAATCTTGTTTGTGCCCATGCATTTTGTGTAGTAATAAGTAACCTGTCCACAGTAACTCAGTGGCCAAAATGACACCAAAAATAATAATAATTATTATAATAATGTGAATAATTTAGCAAACAGTGTCAGTGATGTAACTTGAGGCATTTTGATGGCTTATTGTCTCAAAACTAGCAACAATTTTATTGCTTTTTAAACTACGTAAATTAAGGAAATGTGCAATATGTGCTCCAGACTAGTTAACAGCTGAGCAGTTGCACACTTGTGCAGACTGGATAATTGTGTAATTGTACATGTAACACATGCAGATGCCCACTTCCTAGTTACCAATCAGCCCTGATAAGTACAGCCTTCAGACATTAATTTCTACATGCTTTCAGCTATCTTCTCAGCTAGTAATCTAGCTTCAGCAGCAGTGCGTCTGGGAGCTCAAGAATCTGGATGGGATTACTCAGTTTGTCAAGAGTAAACAACATCCCCTGGCACTTCTTTTGCTATCTGAAAGGGCTTCCACACCTTCACACTAACCAGGTGAAGGTAACCTGCTTTCAGTGGAGCACATTTTGTGCAGAGTTTTTGTCTGACCAAATCACTCTTTTCACTGCTTGCTTTGCTGCTCTTCCTTTCTCATCTGGAACCCTCTACACAGTGCATGGCTATGTCCTTCTGAACCATAATCTGACTTGTGTTGCTTTACAGAGTTAAAAAGAGAACAACAATATTTATAAGCACATTATGTAAACATTAGCAACACAGGTCCTGCTGCTTAGTGTTCAGTTAATTTGGTTCAGTCAATATTGCATGGTACATAGTTCTGCGTGCTCATATGGTAAACACATCTTGTCCTTGAGCACTTATTTCATTTGACTAATTAAGATCTACTTCTAAGTACTCCTGTTTTGTTGCCAGGCAGATTCTCCCAAATATAGGTACAGCTGTTGTGCTCCATGAAGAAGCCATTTGAAGCCCAGGTCCATCTGTTTTGTGCTCTGTTGTGTCAGGCCAAAACCTGTTCTTGCTGGAGGCAGTGGGGCCTCTGTCTCTACATAAACTGCGATACTGCATATTTTCACTTATGCCAGCATGACTTATGCAAGTACATCTTACTTCCTCGTGCAATACTTTTGTCCCCTTTAAAATTCAGAATACAAAGAATCAAAATTTAAGGAAAAATATATCCAGATCTGTTCTCGGTAAATAGATTTATAGCTGTGAAAAGAGCCCAGGCCTTTTTCCCACGCCCAGAGGAGCGGAGCGAGGGAAGGAGCCCTCCCAGCGAGGTCA
>JANHGO010000001.1:37280416-37305130 GCA_024606505.1 Aquila spilogaster | reverse complement strand
ACTTCCAGCTCCCTTTTTAAAATGCATGTACTGTCACAGCTGTTGCACACCTTTGATCTGTTGCTGGTTTGTTGTCATGTGAAGTCTTTTGTAGTTGAATAAGTACTTTACCAATAAATATTTTCAGAAGTGCTCTGCCATGGTTGACTGGATGGCCTGAGACCGGATCACATTTTAAGAAGCTTCCTCTGTCCATTTCCTTCTGGATGACTGCCTTGGAGAGACATTGCATTTGTAACAATGTTGAGCTATTTTGTTGGATTAAAATGTCTGGAAAGATAACATATTTGTGAAATTAAGGCTGTCAGCAAATGAAAAACTTACTGTAACAGCGTCCAACCCCCATCTCCCCTTTAATTATCAGATGATAACTTGTTCATGTTTTAAATGTGGGCCCTTAGATCTTTGCTTGGGAAATGTTTAATATTCACTTTATGCTGCCTCAGTGGCAGACTTTCACAGTTACCGGTAAAATGAAATTTCTTTTGTTAGCATTTTTTTTTAAGTCTATGCAAAGAAGTGAATCATAAGGAACCTACTGACATTTATTTTGACTTATCCCGCTGCCCCCGGCCCCCGGCCGCCGCCGGCCGCCCTCCCTCGGGCCTCGGCCCCGGGGCAGCCCGGCTCGCCGGGCCCGAAAGGTGCCATCCCCACGGGGTTAGGCCTGTTGCCGAACTTGGCCAGGACGGCCGTGAGCAGGCGGCGGAGGAGAGGCGGGCTGGCGGGGGGGGCGGGGGTGCGCCCGGCCGCCTGACGTGAGCGGCGGTGTTTGGCGGCGTTGGGATTTAAACACGTTCGCTCGGTATTCCTGGGGCAAACGTGGGCTGATTGCCGGGCTGACATCCCTGGCAGTCTAGCCCGCTTAATCACACAATTCTCCCAGGATTTCTGCGTGTGATTTTGTTGACCTAAATAATAAGTGATTGCTAAGATTTTTTTTTTCTTTTTTTCAGTTAATAAAGGTCCCATGAAAATTACTTGATCTATTTAAGCCTTTGTTTGCTTGCTAGATTCTTTTCCAGCTTCAAAACCATTAATACATGTTCGATTGCCCAGCTCGAGACATTAAACTTCTGCTTCCTAGAAAATAATGTCTAGAAATGATAATATAGCCCTTGATGTGCCAATGCTTCTCCTTTTTCTGGTTTTGGTTTTTTTTTCTTCTAGACCAGCAGCCGAGAGTTTAAGTGAGAACACTTAGGCAGAAGTACCACAGATCTAAAAAGTAACTAGATTCAAGCACGGCAAGAAATAGGTTATGTATAAAGCTTGCTGTTCACAGAAAAAAATACTTTAGAAATGTTGCTGACATAGTGATACAGCCAAGGTTAACAGCGTATTAGATGTTAATGTCACCACGCTGTTTTATTTTCTACTGCAGCACTTGCTATCTCAAATACCTCTGGGATAAATAAAGACCTTTATTACATTAACTTAACAAATAAAGTCATGGTTCTACTATTACTACCAATTCCACAGAGATGTCCAAACAGAGCCCCATTTTTCTTCTGATTCTCCAGGGTAGGCAGCTCCAAAACACCCAGCAACAGGGTCTCTGCCTTAGGAATCTGAGTCTAACCAGGTCATTTCAAAAGAGTATTTCCACTCTGTGTGCCCCAAGTCATCTGGCCTTGTGTAAAGACATGAAGTTGGAACGCAGCCCTCTTCCATCACTACTGGATCATCTGTTTCCTAACAACGTAGTTTTCGTTGCTTAATGTATTCTTAGAATATAATTTTTCTTGTTTCACACAGTTATTATTCTTATGACTGTATTCAAACAGGAAGATAAAGCATTTCTT
The DNA here is from genome assembly GCA_024606505.1 of Aquila spilogaster. Lineage (NCBI taxonomy): Eukaryota > Metazoa > Chordata > Aves > Accipitriformes > Accipitridae > Aquila > Aquila spilogaster. Next base: position 37,303,325 of record JANHGO010000001.1, on the reverse strand, counting down.
CCGCACACCACCGAGGTGGTCCATACAGTGGTAAATTTATTGTACTATTTCAACTTAAACCCAACATGTGAATGGAGCACCGCAGATCTGAAGATGTGTTTTGGAAAGCAATGTCACTAGTTAACATTAAGGTGGTAGAATTGCTTGAAAAGGCTCCCTGCCACCTGTGTTCAGGTGGGTGTTTGTATCTATAAGTGACTCTTTTTTTCATTAAGAAATACTTTCAATAGGCAGATGGCAGATTGTAACTGGGGATATGAATCAGGATTTAGCCTAAGCAATACTGACCCAAACGAAAACTTGGTTAGACTGCTGGAGTACTACAAATTGTCAGTTATTTAAGAAGGTTTCTCAAATAAAAATAAATTTAACATATGGGGCAATCTGTTCCATCCCAGTTGGAGACAGCAGTTCCTACCCATTAGAAGCATAAAGTCACTCTTGCAACATCCTAATCTAGTTCAGAGAGTGAATTGCAACATTGCCTTACTGTGCAAACACCTTTAATATTGGTTCGTTGTTATTGGTTGTTGTCATTTTTTGCCCCTCTAACTTTTTAAATCTCATTTGCCAGTGAGACTTCAATACCAGGTTGAAGGTCCTTTGGGAGAGGAATTATTTGGTTTTGCTTAATATCTCTTTAATGGCTAACACAGCAGGACTTCTCAGTATCACTGTAATCTCAATAGATGGAAATGTTGAAGGTTTCTGGATAAGTAGTCAGACTTGTACTGAAAATGTCTTACCGGTTCATTTGTCTTCTTCTACTGGATTATGTCAGTGATGTCAAATGACCTACTGAACCTAAAAGAAATCTAATGCAGTGCACAATCAGAAAGATACAGTAATATATTTTATCTAGTATGGCTTTCATGTACCTCTTATAAGGCATACTGGTATTTTTTTTTTTCCTGTTCACTAATAAGAGTTTCATTCTCATTAGCTAGAAAAAAACAAACCAAGGAATTATTAGGAAAGGAAAAGAGAGCAAATGCAAAAATCTTTGTTTGCATTTTCCTATGCTTTCTAATTAATTTTATGCTATTTCTTGACTATTTCATGCAGATTTATTTCTTTCCCCAAAATAGCTGTACTAAGTTGGCTATGAAGAAGGGGCACGGAGACAATTAAGGATAGACTTGCTTCCATTGAAGGAAGGACTGACTGAGTCATGATTCTTCTGCCTGGAGGTAAGATGGATGAGGGATTGTTATGGCAAAAGTCTGTAGGATCCTAAGTGAGCATGGCGAGCTTGAGCAGGGCATGATTATTCACAATCCCTCACACTTCCAGACCAAGACAGCAACAAATCGTCTGTCTAGTGGCTAGTTTAAAAGAAATAAAGGGAAATACAATGTACAGATAAACTGAAGAACTCATTGCATAAGGTGACATGAGTGTCAGAAGTTTATGCTTGTTCAGAAGCTATCATATATATACACAGAATAAAAATCTATCCAGGTTATTAAACACAATGATCCTATTTCTGACTGGAGGTAGCAAAGTGCAGAACACTTACTGGAGGAGTTTACTGGGGAAGTATCAGCATGTGTATCCTGTGCTCTGTTCTAGCTTCATAGATATGTGCTGCTGGCCACTGTCAGATGATGGGTGAGATAGACATTTGATCTGAGATAGTACAGCAGTTAAGGGTCTGACATGTTCCACTGCAGCCTGATTTGCCCGTCCGTCTCATGTCTTTCAGCTTTACAACTCATTTTTACTTCATCACTGGAGTGATGATTTTTAGCCTGGTGCTGAGAGCCTCTGACTCTACACATCTTTGTGTAATTCATGTAAATTAAACTGTGATTAGAAAGCCTTGTCCATGCCCACGCATTTTGTGTAGTAATAAGCAACCTGCCCATAGTAACTCAGTGGCCAAAATGTCACTGAAAACTCAGGTGTCTTCTTATATGCAAATGTTTAGAGAACAGTGCCAGTGATTTAACTTTGGACTTGAGACATTTTGATGACCTGTTGTCTCAAAATTAGCAGCAGTGACATTGTAAATTTTTTTACAAAGCAAGTGTGCAGTATGTGCTCCTGACTGGTGTCTTCTTGTGCAGACTAGATACTTGTGTAATTGTACATGTAACATGTACAGATGCACAACTGCTATTAACAGATCAGCCCTGATAAGTACAGCCATTATACAGCAGTTTCTACAGACCTTTAGCTAGTTTCTCATCTTATAATCTAGTTTGAGTGACTCTGAATCATGAAGTTTTAAAATGGTACTTTAGTTACTTTGGTAGTTACAACCGCTGAGGATCTGTTTGTTCAACTGCTTCTCACTTCTTTGCCTGAATCCTCTTCTCCTGTGGGGTTGAAACAAGCAAAGTTCTGAAGTCACACCGTTGTGTTCTTCTCTAAAGGCTAGTCAACAGCGATCAGGGCAGAGGCTATGCATAGGGAGATTAACCCCAATAGTTTCCTTGCCTTGCCTCCAGGTTCACGTGCTGCTGGTTCCAGACTGTCCTTGAGAGTTTGGAGCTGGGATGAGAGGGGTTGTTTCTTTCCAGTTGCAAGTGTCAGAAATCCCAGGCTTCTCTTGCTTTCATTCTGAGACACCTTTTTCCTGAAACTGTTTTGAGCTTTCTCCTTCTCCCTTTTTTCTTCTCCTTTTGAATGGACACTTATACTAGACACCAGCTGTATCTCAATCTGCAGAAAGTTGATCCAAAGCTCTTGGCCTCTTCTGGTGAGGTTTGATTGATTGCTTTTTTTCCTCCCTTTCTTTTTATCTTCTATGCTTCTATCCCGGTTTGATGAGGAGAGAAAAAAAATCCATTTTCAGGAACAGCAAAATGCAGACTACAAATTGTTTCTACTCCAACCCTGGCAGCACAGGCTGGGAGTGCCTGACTTGGGATGAGAGACCTCAGCGTGTCGAGAGAGACCTGACCTCTCTGGGAAGCCCAGTGTTGTAGTCTCTCAGCTCTTCTGCTACCACAAAGGACTTCTACACCTTCACACAAAGCAGACTAAGGTAACTTGCTTGCAGTGCTGTCAGGAGCACATTTCATGTAGAGTTTGTAACTCTGATGCGAATCACTCTTTTCACCTCTCTGTTTCCTCCTCTGTCTTTCTCATCTGGAGCTGCTGTGCAATAGACAGCTATCCCAGTCTGAGCCATAATCCTGGAAGTTTTTTCTGAGTTGAGTTGCTTTACAAAGTTAAAAAGAGAACGACACTATTTATAAACACATTATGTAAACATTAGCAACAGAGGTCCAGCTGCTTAGCATTCAATTAATTCAGTTCAGTCAATATTGCATGGTACATAGTTTTGTCTGCTCGTATTGTAAACACTTCTTGCCCTTGAGCACTTATTTCATTTGACTAATTAAGATCTACTTCTAAGTGCTCTCATTTTGTTGCCAGGCAGACTCCCCCAATTTTAGATACAGCTGTTGTACTCGGTGAAAAAGACATTTGAAATCCAGGTCCATCTGGTTTGTGCTCCAGCCTGTCAGGCCAAAACCTGCTTTGTCTAAGGCAGTAGGGTCTCTGTTTTCAACAGGACTCAGGCTGCAGATGAATCAGGACATGTTGTGGTTCGTTCTTATGCCAGCACGGCTTATGCAAGTACACCTTATATTTCTATGCAATATTGTGTTCCCCTGCCTGAGATGGTGAAAACCCTTTTAAAATTTTAATTACTTAATTCAGATGTGTAAATTTTTCAGAGAGGTAAATACGGAGGCAAGTACGAGGCCACTGTACTTGGGCTTTTTAGATAAACAATGAGAATGAAGTTTTCGTGGTGGTCTCGCTCACTGTTCTGACTATGTAAGTAGCTGAATTTTCAATTCATGAACAATTGTAGAAAGATTTAAAGTTATACTGAGCTACATGAAAATTTTGTTCAGACAAAATTAAGAATAATTGAGTAAAAAAAGTACTTTTCTAAACGAAATTGATTTCAAATGACTTTTGAAAATTAAATACTGACTCTTTTTAGAAAATATATTTTACAATGCACATATATTGTGCCTGTATTACACTTTTTCTGTATGCGTATTTTGCCAAAATAGTTACACCTTACTGAATTGATATACTTCACATGGGAAAAAGCCTTGCCTGAAAAATACCATGTTGTTCTTCATGACATTGTTATAAGACCATGAAAGGAAATGTAGATTTGAGTGTTGTTTTGAAACTTTGTCACTGATCCGCTTTACTTCTGTAACCATAGGTAAATACTATTTTGGTACTGCCAAGAACTAGGAGCAAGAAAGTCCTACAAAGAACCAAAACTTGGGGAAAAGCACATCCAGATCTGTACTTGGTAACAGATGTACAGCTGTAACGGGAAAAAAAAAAAAAGGAGCTTCAGACTGAATCCTGGTCTTGGTTCTGTAGAATTGACTCCCATTGCTTATGAAGCTGGGATGGCATTGCCTTCTCCTGAGAAGATTTACCTCTGCTAAGGCACTGAGATAAGCCAGCATCATTTTAAACACCGTGACACATACTGCAGTTCACAGCTGGGCTAAGCAGTGCAAGCTACCAGCATTTTTTGGGCTGCCTGTGTTGCTGAGACTGAATTTGTGCTAACAATGATTAGGAACAAAATAGCAAAGCTACAGCAGAAAATAGCAAAATTCTGTTACTACTAAGAAAATATACACCACTTTTCATCCATAGACTTTAATACTATACAAAATCAATCCATCTCCATTTTATAGGGAGACCTGAAGTGTGTAAAGGGGAAGTATAGGAGGAATAATACAGCATACTTTACCAACATGTTGTGTTATTAATTTCACCTTCGCAAATCAATGATAAGTCAAAGACAGACAAAGAGAAATGTTAGGCCTTACTAGTCTGGTACGACTGTACAGCCTGGCCTGAAAATCAGAATTAGCAAGTTGCATGTTCCCTTGGGCAATGAACAGGCTGGGTTAAGGAGCAGGGTCCAGTCCTCCAGCAAGGAGATGAATGGCTTCTTGGACACCAAGGTGTTCGTGATACTGCTATGGTTGCCATTTTTCCTTAAGCACTAAGGAATGAGTGGGGGATTTCTGTGGCTAAAAGCATAGGCTAAAGTCAAGGAACAGGTTTTTTAGGTGGTTGAGGTACAAAGACTGCTTAGCATCTGCAGTTTTCTGTGGAGGCAGACATGCGGCACACGCTCATTAGTGGACTAATACAAGGTGTTAATGGAGGGGCAGGTGCTCCATAGAGAGAGAAGGTCCAAGGTCTTACAATCAAAGGATGCTGAATAATTTTCCATGTGCCTAATCTTATTGATACAAATTCCTGCCCACAGTAAGCGTGTGAAATATTTGAATTACGGGTTCTGTTGCTTTGACCCTAAACGTGAATTCAGATAAGGCAGTCATGCTCTGTGTGGTTTGGATTAGAAATGGTAATATGTTAAATAACCGTGTGTTTTCTCTGGAAGAACTCTCCATAGGTAATTTAGTGTTCATAGGCACTTACAGAATATAAATGAATGAGAACAGAGATAGATTGCTGAGGAGATTAGCCATATATTCTGAGTTAAAAGTAAGTCACTGAGGGTATTAGCCAAAATTGCACCTCACCAGCAGGAACAGATATATTGGATAGCAATCTAGCAACCTTTAGGTCTTGCTTCATTAGCTCAGACCTGTACTTAGAGTTACTGTGCAGCTTTTCCATTTTCCCTGGCCATCAGCACTATGGCTATGCAGCCCTGATCCTGGCGTCCAGTGTCTCGTGTGAAATGAATCATTGTCTAATTCAGTTTCCATCTACATGCTGATGGGCAGCTGTCCCTTGTACAAACCAGGCTTGCACTCCGATGGTAACAGGTATTTGAAAGACCGAGGGAGACAATCATGCACCTCTCTGCACAGATGGTTCCTGCATGGCCAGCGACATTTGGGCTGGCAGTCTGGGAAACTTGGTGCTGCTATTTCCATGGAAGCCTGATGAATTGAGGGCTGCCAATCACCAGAAAAGATAAACTCAGTGGAAGATCATATCAGTATGAATGAACTCTTCAAACACAACTGAAATGCTCAATGTTTTCTTGAAGTTTCCCACACACTGTGGTTTGCTCATAACGAACAGTGTTTCTTTGTACAGTCTACTCTTGCACTTCATGTTTGTTGCTTTCAGTTTATGAGGAAGATGAATAAATAAATAAAGCTGTTAGAAGTGGTAGCAGAAAGCTAATGGAGGAAGCATTAAGAATTTTATCTGAAGGACTCAATTCTGTTCCCAGTTCTGCAGAGTAGATTCTGAGGGCTGGACGACTCATATGTGAGTATACTGGCCACTTAATAAAACTACTTCATGTTAATGTTGTTCCAGGTCAGGTAAGCAGCCTTTCCATGTTGAGACTTGAGGCATTGTGTTTTGTTTATTTGTATTATTGCGGTGTCAAGGAGCCATAGGTATAGATCAAGACACGGAGTGGATAGGCACAGAACAGATAATTTCTCAAGATTTATAATAGCTGTCAACTTGGATGCATTTGGGGCAAGGCTTCATTCTCACAAGTTGAAGTGAATCCACGAGTACCAGAATCTTCCAATTTGTTCTGGGTTTTGTTTGTTTTATACAGCAATTCACATCTTGGCAGAAGACAAGTAAATACATAAACTGTACTTATGGCTGTAACATCCTAGGACAACTGCATCATCTCAAAGCACAATATGGCAGCTCTTCCAAAAATGTGATATGACCAGGTGCAGAGATTATTTTTCCTGCTGCTCTGACTGCAGAAATACAGACTCATTTAAGAGCACAGCTGTTTCCAAAGAAATCAGCCCCTCCTCTAAATGAACCCTTATCTTTGAAAAGCAAGCCCAGCTTTTCCTTTTGCTGTTCTCCTAGCCCGGGGGCTGTCAGAGGCTGAAGACTGGGACCTGGTGAGGCTGTGCTGGGAAGTGACTCAGCCCCAGCTTTCCTGTCCCCTGCGGTCACCAGGGGACAGCCTGGGCCCTGTGTTGGTACCTCTGAGGCTACTGAGATGGCACTAAAATGAGAAGAGCAGTTGTCCAGAATAACTCTGCGTTCCTCTATGTGCAACAGAAAAGTACTTAAGATATACCAGATAGGTGACTTGGCTAATTTCATGTGCTCATGCACTGAAATCATTGATTGTCAAGTATTTGCTATTAAAATCTATGCATCCATGTAGAGACAAGCTATCCACCTTTTTGAAAATAAAAGGGAAATTCATATAGACTATACTATCAGCATCTGAGTAACTTCTAAATTTGTGTGCAGTGTAAAAATACATTGTGAAAATAAAATAACTGGTTTATAGTCCTCTGGGGAAAGAAATCTTTCCAAAGTGTGGAAATAGAGCAGTTGCTGTGGCTTAACATTAGTGTACTGTGAAGAATGAATTATTTCAGCTTAGCGACTGACTTAAAAGATGAGCCGTAAGGAATGACTTAAACTGAACCAAAAATACATGTTAAATTTTGATCTGAAAAAAATGAAACATACAGTCCTATTTGGCTAATTTCTCAGTTTCAGTATCAACAAGCTATTTGTGAATCTGCCTCTCAGAGTATGTGAAAAACAACTCGCTCAGCTCCACAGCTATGTGCTAGTCTTTCTGTCCTCATGATGTTTAAATCTGCTGCTGTGGATGCTCATGGCGTAACTTTAAAACCACTCCTGTTTTGCTGCCAGCATGTTCTCTGCAGCTCAGAAGGATGGCATTTCAGCTATGTCAGAAGTTAATGTGGATCTACAGATTGCTGTGTGCATGCAGAGTCTCCATGGGCGATGCTTCTGAGAGTAAATTTGCAGTGATACAAGCTCAGTGTGTGTATTCTGCATAGGGTGTATGGAGTGACCTAGGGTGTATTATCTGAATGTCTTTAGAAATGATTAAAGTGTGTTTCGAATTGCAAAATATGTTGCCCAGAGAGCCGTCGCTTTGCTGTCCCAATAGGCAGTATATGGGATCACACCAGCAGCCTGCGTGTGTTGATCTCCGTTCCTGCTCTTGCTGGGATGTTTCCTATGGTACTGTCTTTCTTGTTTTATGAGTGTGCTGTGATAAAATGTGCTTTTCTGTTTTTATGGTGTTACCTATTCTTTTGCTAGAGTTTGTGGAAGCTAGTTGCTTGAATGTGGCATTTGATCCATGGCAGAGCCCTTGTGAAATAAGGCATTTTGTGCATGTCATAGAGCAGGCAGCAATGGGAGTACAGAAGAAGGCATGGATGGAGACCCACCTGTGAATTGTGAATGCTGTGAATTGGATGAAATGCTAAGAACCTTGTATCACTGATAGCTGGCAGACCAAGTCAAGATGGGCAGGCAGGAACTCTTCTGCATTTTGCATTCAGATAGTAAATCTCAGAAAGATCCCACTGTTTGAGCAACCTGAATTTTGGAATAGATACCTTGCTCGCTCTCTTCATAGTCCACCAAGTTTGAAAGAAATTTAAGGCTGAGTATGTATTTTAGAGCAATTAAAGGAATTGGCCAGAAGCAGAGGAGAGCTCTTATTCCCAGCGCTGTACTGCAATAACCAAAGACAAGTAAAACTGGAGAAAATGAGGGTTTTCTTCCCCACGGTTTGCAGGGTCTGTGGGAAGCATCACATGCAGGGACATGGGTTTATGGCTGACACGTCTCATGGGGGAGCGGGGGGAGTCTGACAGGCGGGTGAGTGAGAGAAGTTCTTTGTTTACAGATGTGGCAGAACCTAAGCAAATGTGAGGGATGGGAGCTGCCCTCATTAGAAACATCAGAAAGATGGAATCTCTTAAAAAAGGCATAGATTTGAGTGTCCTTCCAGCCTTTTTTTTAACTGGGAAGGGGCCTTGCAACTGGTTTTTAGAATGCTCTGAGCAATGAGCTCCTTTGGGAGGGGAGAAATTATGCCTTCTGTGGAAGCAATTTGATGTGCTTGGTGAGAAGAAGCAGGATGAGACCAGATGCCCTTTTAGTGGCTTTGGGTACTTTAGGGAAAAGACATGAGTGGATCCAGCTCAAAGCTCCTGCTGCCTTAGGTACCAGCACAGTCATATTCATTAGTGAATTTTTATTGCCAGGCATGAATAAATTACTAGATATCTGGTGCCTGCAGACAGGCAAAGGAAAAGCTGTCTGGGAAAGCTTGGATTTAAGACAGGTTTTTCATCTCTAATAAAAATAGCCCTTTTTGTTTGAGGTGTAGGTTCTTACATCCTTGGTAGTTCAAATGCAATCATACCCTGGATCAATGCAATCTTGTCTCAAGCAGGGAGCTGTGATAAATCTGTTCAAATCTCATTCTGTCAGACCACTCTGTGCCAACAGAGGTGATAATGAATACTTAGGTATGAACACAGTTGTTGTTTTTTCTAGCATCAAACTATGTAGAGGTTCAAGTGGAGTATTTTATTGATTCACTGCAATATCACTTCAAGTTGGTTGTGCCTTCATCAAATCATTATATATATTTAGTGTTAGGTCTATTTCTGTATGAAGCAGGGACAGCTATAAAAACAATGGAGTCAAGGCATAATTGCCATTTTCTATACTGTAGCTGATTAAATAAATCTTCCTCTTTTCCCCAACTCGCTCTGTTCAGGTTTCTGTGGGCTTGTTCTGTTCACCCACACAAGTGAAGTGGTTTCTAAGAGTGCTGCTGAGAAGGCTAATGCATGGTTCAGTGTTGCAGTGTCGATCCCTGAATCACGCTGCAGCATTACAGTTGTCATAGAGACACAGATTTTTGAGACCAAAGGGACAGTTCTGATAATCTGCTCAGACCTGTTGTAAAACACAGAGTAGCTTGCCAATAAGTAAATAACTTGCCAAATTGGAACGTAGCCTGGCCCTCCCTCTCCTGTGACAGTGAAACACATTTCACTTAAGTTTGGGGGATGCTGGAAGAGAAACCCCAAATGGGGATTTAATTTATTGTCAGAGCGGTGCTGTCAGCGCATCATTTTTTTCTGCTGAGTGAAAGCCAGGTGCAAGCTTAGTCCACAAGGTCACGCCATGATTGTGATACTGGTGACTTCAAAGTGACAAAGAGTATTAGAGTAATAACAGTATCCTGTCTTATTTTCTAGGTAGTGCGGTGAGGTCAGCACTTATATTTGTAATGAAGGATGCTAGAGTGGGGCAGCTGCGTGCAGTTAGAAGTCTCTGACAGACAAGCGCTGGGTGATTTAGCTGTGGCAGTTTGATGCTACTGTCCCTGGTTGTTTGCCTCCTCCTTCTGTCTGCATCTTTATCAGCAGAGATGCGTGTCTGCATCTCACCCGTGCCCATCCAGAGCCTGCTGCAGCTGCTGCCAGGGACAGTGGGCTTGTGCCAAGGCACTGGGTTGTGAACTGCCATAGCAGTTGTAGCCCTTGCCAGAGGCTACCTGGCACAGCAGAACTAACAGCTGGGGGATTTAACATCTTAAACTGCCAAGCTGACATCCATCAGAGCTCACGTGAGAGTGCCAAGCAGTCTGGGTAACCTCCAGCCAAGTATTAAGTCTCCTCTGTCCCAGTATATGCTAATCTGTGAGAAATGGATTGTTACAGATCCCAGCTCCGCTGATGAAGCGGTTCCAGTTATAAAATCCCTTGATTTTATACACAGAATTTTCCAGTGGCCATCACGGTATTAGACACTGAAACAGGTGTAAAGCCTCTGATATGGCCTCCCCATCTGCCGCTGCAGAATTTGGAATAAGGTGAACTGCTTGAGCAAAGCTGTGAAAATGTGTGTGAAGGAACATGTGCAACCGAAGTGCTCTCCTCCTCCTAAATGTATACATTTCTCTGGTTGTCAGCTGTGCATACATAGTTCTGCAGTCCTGTAAGATAGCTTTGGAAAAGCTGGAAATGTAATTTTTTAATGAAAAAAATCTGCTGGCTCAATATAAGCATGTATTATCCCTGCATTGGCTGCTCTGCTGGAGAGTTTTGATAATAGGGCAGCGTTTGATTCTTTGTGCTCTTTTCCCATTCCTGTATAGCACAGTTGTTTTGCTGCTATTTGCAGTGCCTTAAATTCTTAGCACTTCAGATTTTCAGGGGTTGTCTTTGACTAATTTCCACAGCATTCTTGTGAGGTGTAATGACTCACTGCCTTTCTGTTCACAAATAGTGTGATGTTCAACTATTCTTTGAGTAGCCTAAGAGCAATTAATCTGTGGGACTGCCTGGTTGCTCTGGAGCGTGCTCCTTCTGCAGTAGGAGTAAGTCTCCCTTAAAAACACAGGGGAACTCAAGACAGGGCCAGGTTGTGGGTGCTACAGTATTGGTGTGCTCTGGCACTGCTACAGAGCTGCGCAGCTGTTGTGGATGCACTGGGGAGCGCTGAGCTTTTGGAGGGGAAAATGTGTCTCCAGCTTGCTTGGTTTAGAGGTGGGGAAGCACCCCGGGACAGGGAGAGGACTCGCTCAGATGCCACCTTCCTGCCACCCTTTAGGGACGAAGGAGATCCTGCAGCTCTCATGTTGAGGGGGAGCCCGGGAGGGAGAGAGGGCAGTGTTTGCAGCAGCTTTCTGAGCTCACACCCATGCACGGTCCAGCCACAGGCTGACCCTGGGTGAATAAGCGAGGCTGAATTGAGGAAGCAGACAGGGCTTCAAACGCAAGGAGGCAGGATGGTGCCACATGTAACACTTGTGAATCTGAGCGTAAAATCTGTTAACTGACATGCTTTCCAAAGGTTGCTATTCAGGGAACCACTCGGCAGCCCTATTGTCCTTGTACATGGGATTAGAAGAACATAAAGCTCGTAAAGTTCAGGTTTTTTAAGGGAGTTTAGCAATGGTGGGAAGAACACATGATCCATCTTGGCCATGGTCTAGTGTCTCAGCACTGGTTTAACTGTTAGGATTTTGAGGCTTTTGCTTGCTGTTTCTATTGCACAGTCATACTGCTTGTGATTGCACCTGCAGGTATGCACCTCCATGCGAGCCATGCATTTACATCTGCAGAAGAGTGGAGATCAGTTTAATAACTACTCAAATTTAAATGCAGGATAGATATTTTACATGCCCAAACAGACCTTTGACTTGGTTTAATATTCACCCCTTGTCTTTTTGCTTAAATTCCAAATTGTCATGTGCATTTTCTACAGGCATTGAACACTCCTCATAAACATGTGTCTTCATTCTGGTTAATTTACAGTGTTTCTGCTAATCAGATCTAATTTAAAGGGTGGGGCTGAGGAAAGGGCTGTCCACTTGGAACAAACATTTGAAACAACCAATAAAAAAGCAGAGAGAAGATTCTCGATGTGAGTTGCATTGGTTTAATTGACAAAAATGGAGCCATGCCAGTTTTCACCAGCTGAAGATCAGACATGTTACTTCTATGTGAGATTATGTGCTGCTGAGAGCTACTAGATTTAGGGCTATTAGTATTGTATAGATTTACACATCCATACAGGTCTTTTTGCTGTCTCTGTATCCAGTTCCATTTATCGTTTTCTTTCTGCATGCATCAACCTTGCATGATTACTGGCAGCACCAAGGATAAAAATGCTGTTAAGAAACAAAGTTAGGATTAAAAGAAGGTCAATGTTACTGTTACTACGTTCCTGCTGAAGCCAAGATGACTGTAAGTAGCAGCAGAAGAAAGTCAGTGGCAATGGCAACTTAGAGCACATCTCCTCAAAGTAGTGATTATCGTTCGGTGATGGTTTCCACAAAACAGTACTGCTCTCAAAGCTGGTGCCATGTGGGTTAAACCATATAACTGTACACAGTATAAAAATGAACAAAACCACTTTCCAGTGCTTTGAAAATGGTCTGGTAGTGCACATAGTGTCCAGTATCTGTCTAGCAGTGAGAGATGCTGCTTGCTGTTAGACAGGCAGTGCCAGGACGGCTTAGTGATTGCAGCACCACCTTCCCTGGCCGTTTTATTTAAGGAACAGTTCTGCCTTGGGGTTTATTTAATTCCTGTCTTTCCCAAAATTGAGGTGGATAAGCCTTTCTTTTAAAGGGATATTTTTTAAACCAAGAAAATGTTAACAATTTGATTTTCATCCTAGCTGTGTGAAGATTTGTATACTGGCACAATAGAAAGCTGAATAGCTGAAGTGAGATGCAGGAGCTGGAAGGAGAGATTGAGGGTGAGAATCTCACAAACTGTTTCTGTCACAGAAGAAAACGTCACATGCCTAACGCATGTGGCATGAACAGAGAGGTAGTGGTCACGGTTATCACCTCTTTATTCACCCTCTCCACTCTGGCCCCTGGTAGCTTTCATGGGGATTAATGGGTACTACTAAGTGCAGAGTATGCAGGACAACTGGTTTACTTGTATTCAAATGCCTAAGAAAGAAGTAGGCAGCCTGCTCTTCAGAGCTCTGTTCTTCTTCCAGGTATGATCAATAATTTTCAAGAGTTTTAGAGATGCAGAGGAGAAAAGCTGTGATGCATAGAAGGTATATTTTAGGTGGAGAATTGTCAAAGATGCCAGTGCTCCTGACACATTTACTACCTGTGGGCTTTCGGTAGCAGGTAAGCATGCTTGTTCTTTTGGAAAATCATTCAGTTGTTTGTAGAACTGATCTAAATACTCATAAGAAGTAATGCACTCTGCCAATTTTGACCTGTTGGCAAATTGTGAATAAAGATTCTGTTGATTTCTTTGGATCGGCTCAACAAGTATTAACATATCAACATATATATCTTTGGAGACATGAATTATTTATAGCAAGTGTTCAAAAGGTCTGAAAAGCAATTTTCTTTTGGGCATGTGTGCCTGGCCACATGGGTGACATGGTATTCTCTCATCCCTGATTGTGTTAGCATTTTAATTGCTTATTCCATCTAATGCTAATTTTGATTCTTGATGAGGTCTCAGTGGTAGTACTAAGTCCATTCTCACTGAGCATTCATCCCTACAAAGCTTCATTTATGTGAAAGCTTGTGAATAAAGAGGTATGAGCCAGCCAAGTGTCAGTCTGGTTTCGTTATTTGGGCTTCTAGCTGATAAAAACTCGGGTACTTTGATCAGCTTGAGTCATGACTGGGCTGGAGACTTCAAATCAACTATCTCCCAGAAAATAAATTCAGGTACAAATTCAGTACGAAGGCAACTTCAGTATGAACACAACTTCAGTATGAATTCGCCCATTTTGATTGCTCTGGTACTATATATATATCTCCATTTCCTCTCCTGATCAGGTAGAAAAGTTACTGAAGAGATGTGTTACGCACTTTATTTTGAAAATCAAGATATGATTTGTTCTCCAAATGCATCCATTGCATGCCTTAATAAGTTTAAGCTGGAGATGAGCCAAGCAGCAGCAAGCAACATCAAGAAAACTGTTTTGTGCCAAAAAAGGCAGGGAACTGCAAAGCCCAAAGGTGGGTATGCAGCTTAATGAGCGGCTCTGTAGGTCCTGTAAAGTGGTGGATTATGAGACTCGGACAGAATTTTGCACTAGCATAAAGTAACTGGGGAGATCAGTAGAGTGATGGGCAGCACTGGAAAGGGAAGTTACAATTGCCTACCACCTCTGCTTCTCGGGAATGAGAGGAAAATGGCTGTATATGTCTTTATACACAGGGCTGTGGTGTTGCAGTGCTTCAGTCAATTCAGAGCAATGTAGATATGGACAGGCTAACCAAAAGAAGATGTATAGGGAAAGTTAATGCATGTTGGTCTAACACAATTATTCATTACATGCACATTGACTTGGCCCAGCTTGCCACGCTACTGTGTCTGTTGAGGGGGTTTAATATAGAGTATAACCAGTATGTCCTTCCAGAGATTTCCTTGTACGTGTTGAACGGTGAACAGAGAATAAGCTATTGTGGTGACTCGGGACTGTAGCTATTGAGGTGCTTCACAGGGAACCTTGAAAACACTGTCTCCCTGCTTCTGAGATGTCTGCCTGCAGTGCCAAAGTGCTAGGATCTTAAAAATAAAAACCACTATTTTTGCATCTCTAAAGAAATAAATTAGCAGGTTCTGTTCAGACAATACTCTCTAGTAAAAACAATTTTCATTAAGCCTACTGTGAATGTTTACTTGACTGAAATAATTTGCTGGTGGAATAAAAGGTTTGTTGTTCTCAATCTGGCAGAGAATTTCTAAAATCACTATAAAATGACATTCCAGGAAAAGGAGCAAAAGCAAATAAATCTTGGGGAAATATTTCAAGTTTCTTACCAAACAATTTAAAATCTAAATGAAAAGCTGCACCTCCACTGACTTATATTAAGGCTGATACTGATTATGCACTTACAGAGAAACAAAATACTTCATTATGGAGAGTAATTTTGAAGGTATGTGCCCATTTTGATGCTTTAAATAAAGCATCTTTCTGGTGCCATCAAGTAGAAATTATAAACAAGTATAAACATTGGGCTGAGAGCCCATCTTGTCTCTCATCAGTGCTCCAGACTGACTGTATGCCTTTTTCAGTGCCTGACAATCACCACCTCACAGATATGTTGAGATATATTACATTTATGTATACACATCTAATGAAAACCTCTGCAGTTCAGAATAAATTGAAATCTTTCCCAGCAACATTTTCTAAGGCTCAAAGTGATTTTGTTTTCTTTGGTTTAGACTTACTTATTCTATATTTGTGTTACAATACTATTAAACATTTCATATGTGAATATTCCATTGTTTCGACATTGTGAAAATGTTTTTATTTGTCAAATCTAAGCAACTGACGACTAATGGAATCCTTTTGAAAATTGATGCTCTGAGGTTTTGGGGAATTTAATATCTTTTCAGTCCACAGCAAAATCTTATATCATGTGTTTCTGCAGAATGAAAACTGTACTTACTGGACTTCTGAGAACTTTTAGTTCCTTGAATGGGATGTGCTACAAGCAATGAAAACATTGCTTTTGTTGATGACATAGGTATTAGGAAATTATTTTGGTTAATCTTTGATCAGCTTGTTTCTCTGTTCATTTAACACTTCAAACTATGCATCAAAGCTGAGGTTCATATGTTAAAAATGTTTTTTCTCCTCAGTAAACTGAACCAAAATACTGTATTTGGGGAAATCTGTTAATCCTTTCTAGAAAGTCATACTTTAGAGAGAAGTATTATTACAAAAAAAGATCGCTTAACTCTAACAGTGCAACAGTTGTAATGTGAAAAATGGAAATTCTTAGAAAACTGCTGCAATATTTTGCCTTGGACTCTATGCAGTCTTAACCAGTTTGTTTAGACAGATGGCTCTGTGGTCAGTGGCAGCAGCTGGTTTGACCGATGACAGAATAAAAATTCTTTTCAAAAACCTTGATAGGCATTTCTCTAAAGGCTAGCATCATAAAACATATAAAGACTATGTTAATGACAAAAATTTGCAAGTGCATGCCTGGATCCTGTGCTCATGGAAGACAATGGCAAAGCTCTCATTAACCTTGGTGCTGAAGGATCAAGTTGTTTCATTTTATAACCTCCAAGTGTTTTGGTAAGACCAATTGATCAATCCTGCCACCACCATGTGGGGCAGACGTTAATCTTGATGTTAGAGATGAATGCACTGAGGTGAAGTAATTAATTCAGCTTCTGCAGTGATTAGGCACTGAAGATGGACAGTGCTCAGTTGCTGTCCTCTAATGTAATCACCAAGAAATACTCTTCACCCTTCCTCGACAAGAGATTTTGAAAGACATCTTACAAGCTTGGATCAATCAATATTGTGAATTAGACATATTTTGGCTTATGTATTACAGAAATACATTGGGTATGTTCAGTGTGCAAGCTCACTGGACACACAGTATTTGAACAACTTGCTCCTGTTTTACCTAACCTGTGAAGGTCTTTCAAAGCACAGCTGTCATTTGGCCAACCCTCTCCCTCCAGTAACTTACAACTTTCAATTTCTAGTGTGCAATTTTGTTCATCCAGAGGATATCTGCGTAGATCCATCATGCAAGCAGCTGTTGTTGTGATCCTGTAAGGGGAGGGTGAAAAAAAAAAGAGATTTGAAACCACATTTTACTTGTTTGAGAAGGCAAAATTTTCTATAGTGGCTTTTCTGTTTGTTTAAATACAGAATGGTTATGCACATGAGTTTCTGGCATACAGGTTTTACATAGCTTGTAAAGCATGATTAAATAATTTATACAGCACAATATACTGGTTACAGTATCAAGCATCAGAGCATATGCTGAATATCATAGAGCAGGATTTTGACTGAAAACTTGATGTGCAAAAGTGTACAGTGTTTTGAAGAACATTTAGTGAGATTTCTACTTGGACATCTTATTTTTAATGTCCTTAATTCAGACATCTTCAAATTGTTTTGCAAATTGTTTTATTTATAACTTGTACTGCTGATAGCTTTCTTTTTTCATTTTGTTGTCAAATGTACCGCTATTTTAATTTTGTTTGATACATATGTGCATTTTCATCCATGCTGTGGAGGTACTGATAACATCTGATTCATTATTTTTATGGTTTCATAATCAGTTTATCATTAACTATGATAATTGAACATCACCTCTTAAAAATGTCATGATGCAATCAAACACTTGTGAAATATAATACTGTATGGTGGTTACTTAATGAACATTGAGAGTAGCTACGATGTAGGCTGGATCTTCCAGATCCTTGCTCCTTCTAGAGGGCATGTGAGTTGATGTTCCGTCCATGAAGGTATTCTCCATAGCCTAAGACTTTTTGCAAGGCAGCTCCCCTCCTTTTGTTAGCCCATAAATCACAGACCATCTAAGCAAATGCTTGCTGATAAGCTGGTGACACTTGGGGGGAAGGTTAAGTGGCTGTGTGAGGATAGGGGTCAAATTATAGCTTCTTTTAAAGATCCCTTTAAGACAGACACTCACAGTGGTGCTTTCAAACTCACAAAAGTGAGTTATCACCTGCATTTGCCTTTTTTTGTGATAGATGGGTTCTTAAATGCTTATAAAACTTCTGAAGTTGTGAATGGGCAAACTTGGCTTGTAATTTTATTGGTCTCTCTCTCTCCAGCAATTCCTACCTGAGAAAGGCAGATAACCTCTTTTCTTGATTTGGATTTGATCCCGTTGTTCCAGTTCCATGTTAATTAATGCCACAGGAATACATCTGGAGATTTTACTTTTGATGTGCTGAAAGTCAAGCATACTTACATGCTGTATTGGGGTGATAATTCTTGCTGTCACAGAACTGACAGAATTAAAAGAAAAAAAATGCCCCACGCTTCATTACTGTGACATGCTTCAAATTATCCTAAGTCTACAAAATCCATCTGTCTACCTGTGTATAAGGACCGTCTAGCAAGTGGTGTTATGAGAAACAGTCCATGAAACTACTCTATAATACTGTGTAAAGTACCATGGAAATGGTATATTTATGCTTTTCTTCAGGCTGATTTTTGTCCCATTGAATTGAATTGCATGTATCTTAACAGGTTTTGCATTTGTCATGGAAAAGGTCGAGGGCTTCAGCAGAGGCAGGACCTCATTTAGTTTAGCCATGTACCAAATATACCTCCCTGAGGGGCATTGAGAAGACATGCAGTAATCATTTGTCAGATGCCTACTTAATAATGCTTAAGATCATACATAACAATATACTAACATTAGTCACAGTTAAATGCTTTTTAATGAAGGTTTCATAGGGTAACATTTTGTTCCCAATTAATAAATCAGCCTTTGTGGTAATTGAGTTCACCTATATCAACCAGATTTATTTAAGTGGGTACAGAAGTAGAAGCTGACATAGTGTTTCCTAGACCACAGAGTTACAGTGGCCAGCTATTTCCTAATAGCCAGTGTATTTGTACTGCTGACTTCTGCAGTTTTGCATATCCTACACAAGCTACATCAGCGATAGCAATGTGTTACTCTTTATAACATCAATGCAAATTAATTGTGCAGTAGTAAATAATGCAATTGTTGTATACCTGAGGTTTAAATATTCCACATAATTTTTTTTCCCCTGACATTGTAACTCTGACAACTGTATTGTCTTCTCACTGTTTGTGCAGTTTTTGGCACACTGGTTGGTTTGGTGGGTCTGACCGCTACTATAATCCAATAACAAAAATGAATGTACGTGTTACTAAGACACTGCATTGCTAATTGCAGGTAGGGTCTGGAAGTAAATACCTGGATTATGCAGAAGAAAGATAATAATTGGTTTCTGGCAGCAGCAAGCGATCCAAATCTGCCTAGCCTGTCTATTGGTAATTTCTCATCCTTCATCCTTATTAAATCACTCTTTGTCTCTATGCTACAAGGAAAGGTGAAACAGAAGCACTTAATCTATGTTCTCTGCTTCCCTCAGCTCTGTTTTCATTTCCCGTAGGGCCTGTAAGGCAGTCTCCATACTTTGGGGTCAGTCTCCATACTTGGGGGAAAGTCAAAGGTGATGGTGGGGAGCAGGTCTCCCCCTCGTGACTCTTTCAACCCCTTAGCAGCAGTGCTGAATGCTGCTGCGGCTCTCTGGTGCAATAGGAAGCAGTTGCTTCCAGGGAAGAGGGGAGTGACAGGTTTTTTTGCTGAAGTTTGCAGAGACGAGAGCTGCACAACAAGAGACAGGAAGGACAACTGGAGACTATTGTCGAGCAGGTAGTGGAGGGGGGCTGTCAAGAAGCTTGAACCTTGTGGCTTCCAGCAGCAGGAGAAAGGATCCCGCTTCGCCTGTAGACCCGCAGCTTTGGAAGTGGTACAGTGCCCTGGGCAGGGGGGATGACGAGCAGTATCTGCCCAAGGATGTGTCAGAGCCTGCTCCCCCAGCCTGAACTGCATGCCCGTGCCCGTGTGAATGGGAAAAGGCAGGCGGTAGCTACTGACAGCTCCTCCCTGAAGCCTCCAACCTGCCAGCACAATGTGATGCCCCCTAAAGCTGGAGGTGCTTAAACTCTCTTGGGAATCTTAGGCTTCCTTGAAAATAGCTACTTGTAATTGCAGTAGGAGTGCTTCAGGGTCCAGCAACATTCGTTACCTGTAGTTCATAAATCTGCCTTTCAAGCATTTCTTTCTCCCTCACGATAGATCTCAGCTGTGTAAAATTCTTAATGGCATTATGCTCTGGATAACCACAAAACTTGTTTAAGGAGAAAAATTAAACCCAGATGCAATCATAGTAATTGCTGTCTCGATTAAAAAAAAAAAATCTTTTATTATAAATAGAGTAAAATCGCAAACTTGTTACTGGATGCACTCTCTCAGTGGAGAGAGTAACTGATGGCTTGCACATGCACCAGAAGCTTAAAAATGAAGACATTCAAATGCAGAATACAAGGGTGTGATGGTAGGAAGGGGAATGCAATAGTCTGAAGATAGGGCAAAGCTAGAATACATCTGTGTTCAAGAGGATTAGTCCTGAAAAATCCCTGGGCACAAGCAGTTTGTGGCAATGGTGGAATATCATGAGGCTCTGCAAAAGTTTAAGTGGAGGACTAATCCTACACTTGAAGCAGAGCTATTTATATGTCAGAGTAGGATATGTTTCTTCCAGGCTTTCCATTCTTAAAACATGTTTTAAGTTCTGGTGTTGGGACTAACTTATTTTGTTTGTACAGTGTCTTTTACCCTACTACCCTTGCATTCTTTAGATTCTTTTGAATACAAATGATAAAAATGGGATTATGCAAAGAAGACAAGCAGTTAGGTGGAGATATAGCATTATGCTACTTTATTTCATTTATGTCAATACTCAGACATTCTGGGTTGGAGTGAAGTCTGAATTGCTAACAGGCAAGATAAATAACATTTGCAAAAAAGCAAAATGATTTTTTTTTTTTTTTTAATTGTGGCTTGGGGTTCAAATTATTTGATCCACTGCTTAGCTTTTATTTTGATATCTGACTCTCTGAATACCACATCCTTACTGTAGAATCAAGTTATTTTTGGCAAAAAATAAAATTATATGAAAACATTGATGTCCTGTATTTGCAAAACTGACTTCATTAAGTAATACTGTCAGAGGTTTCCCTGCAGGCCAGCAGGTCTTGTAGGAACAAATGGTAAAGCTTAAAATTTTGGGTTAAGTCATCAGTGAGCAGTTAAAGTAAGTTTCAGAATGAGTGTGGGAAGTGGAGTTATGGTTCAGTACTTAGAGCATTTAATCAAAATGCTGTCAAAAAGCTGTTCCTCAATTCTTGAAGAAGAAATAGAAGTGATATTTAAGACAGCAATGACAACTAAATGTGGAGATGATCAGAGCTAAACAATGCAAATTCTGTCATGAAATGTTTCCTCTGTTTGGAGGACAGGTATCAAATTTTAATATGTTTGTTCTTTTTCTCTCAGTCAACAGAGCATAAATTATAAATGTATATGAAGGTACGAACCGGGATGGACTCGTTTTTCCTTTTCCTTAAAAGCAAAATAAAATCTTCAAATCAAATAAAGAATAACCATGCTTCTCTTAGCCACTGCAGAGCTTGGGCTCTAGTACACACTGGAAGTGGACTTTTATATCCCAGGTAAAACATTGCTTTTATTAAATCAGTGTTAATTTAACTTCAGTGGTATCAGGGAACTTAATACCATAGCAACTGTTTGACATCAGAACCCAGTCCCATATCCCTGGTGTAATTGGCCCAATTTTTCTGGAACTTGGAAGAATCTTGATGTTTAAGATTTAATGGGATGTCTTGTAAGAAGAGTTATTGAAGGAATAGAGGAAGGCAGAAAAAATGTATATTTAATCTGGAATTTTTTTTCTTTGTCCATACCATTTACAAGGTTTAGAGTTGTCATGCCTGCTGACACTAGATTTCTAAGCAAAGCCTGTGTGCTTGACCCTGGTAGAAAATGTCAGCTCTGAACCTGCAAACATGCCCAACTTCTAGTGCTTGGAAGAGCCTACTTACAGGATGTACATTTGAGCATTAGCGTTATTTAGCTTGGTATCATGTATTTTATATAATGTAGTGTGTACTTGGGAAATCTGTGTTCAACAGTCTGTGTATTGCTTGTCTGGTCAAATTCTATTAAAAAAAAGTTACACGTGTTAGTAAAATTGGGAAGGGCCAATTGATAAAAACATTACTGTCCTCACTGCTCTTTCATTCACATATATTCTTCTCCCCAAAAGCTACTGAGCTGCCTGCTTGGGCTGCCGTGCTCTCCTGTAGCTCCCCTAAGACACTCCTTATCCCATTCCTTTTTCCCCTCAGTCATATCAACATAACAGCTGCCCTCCCAAATAAGACAGAATTTGCCCAAGTTCATTATTGTTCTTGTTAGGTTGGTTTAACATGGATCAGTTCATCAGCTGGGCTCACTGCTGGGCCCCAAAGATGGTTAAAGGGCATCATCTCTGAAGAGAGTATCGATGATGAAGAACTAATGAAGGCAGTGCTCGCACGTAACAAATTTTGTGAAGTTATTCCATTGTCAGTGTTATGTACCAGTGAATTGCCAAGGTCAGCCCATTCCTGGTAAGCTGCTTGAGCTTTGTCTCAGACAGAAGTCCTGGAAGAGTCAAAATGCAATTCTTAAATACTGTTTCCTGTCCATCTGAGCAGTAGAGCCTAATCCTGTGGGATACATTCAGTATGTCTTAGGCAGTGGCAAGCCACTGATTTAACACACAGTGTGACAGCCATCTAAGAGAGAAAGAATGGTTTGTGACTGTGTCGTTATATGTCCAAACGATTTCCAGGTCTGATGCAGGAGATGGTGGTTTGCAGTAAGCATGTGCCTATTGCTGTTGTGGTCATTTCAGTTTTCTCCAATTAATATTCTTTAACATAACCCAGGAACTAGTTTCTTACATTGGTTTTGTGCCTACAAAGCTATGCAGTGAATGGTGTCTTTTTCACTTGTATTGGGTTTGTGTGGTAAGGTTTTGGTAGCAGGGGAGTTACAGGGGTGGCTTCTGTGAGAGGCTGCTGGAAGCTTCCCCTATATCCAACAGAGCCAATACCAGCCGGCTCTAAGACGGACCTGCCACCGGCCAAGGCCGAGCCCATCAGTGATAGTGGTAGGTTGACCCTGGCTGGGTGCCAGGTGCCCACCAAAGCCGCTCTATCACTCCCCCTCCTCAGCTGGACAGGG
>JANHGO010000001.1:37256762-37280316 GCA_024606505.1 Aquila spilogaster | reverse complement strand
TTGGGGCGTGGGTCCGTGGGCCCCTCGCCCCATTAGTCACGGAACTGGGCCAAATCGGCCCATAAACCGGTGACAGAATGCAGAATTTGATATTTTATCAGCTCATTCTTTAGCCTTTATATTCTGTCTTTGTCTTCTTGCTTAAATTCCTGATTGTCATGTGCATTTTCCACAGGCATTGAACTCTCCATATAAATATTTCACTTCTGAGCTTACTTACAGTCTCTCCTGATCAGATCAAATTTAAAAGGTGGGGCTGAAGAAAGGGTGTTCACTTGGAACAAACATTCGAGGTAACTAATTAAAAATAGAAGATTCTCATTTAGTGCATATTGCAGCGCTGTAATTGACAGAAATGAAGCCTTACCAATTTTCACCAGCTAAAGATCAGATCTATTTCCTCTATATCACGTTACATGCTGTTGTCAGCTACTAGATTTAGGGCTATAAGTATTGCATAGATTTACACATCTATGCAGGTCTATTTTGCTGACTGTATGTTTAATTTGATTGTTTTTTTTTCCTGCATGCATCAAACTAAGGACTAAGCACTAAGGATCTAAGTACTGTTAAGAAGTAAAGTCAGGATTTAAAAAGGTCAAGCTTAATGTTATTAAACTCCTACTCGAACCAACAAGACCGTAGGTGGAATCAGAAGAAAGTCAATGGCAACACAGAGCACATCTCTTAAAAGTAGTGATTGTTGTTCTGTGATGGTTTCCATGAACCATACTGCTCTGGAAACTGGTGCCATGTGAGTTAAAACATAAATAGTATAAAAATGACCCCCCCAAAAAACTTTCTAGTACTTTGGAGATAATCTGACAGTGCACTTGGTGCAGTGTGCCTAGTAGTCAGGGATGCTGTTCAGTGCTGGGCAGCTCCAGGGTATCTTACTGATTATGCTTTCCATGGCTCTTTTATGTAAAGGACATTTTTATTTAATTTCAGACTCTCTCAAGACTGAGTTGGATAAGACTTTTTTGCAGAAAATATTTTCTAACCAAGAAAATGTTAACAATTTGATTTTCATCCTTGTTTTGCAACAGTTTGTATAATAGAAAGATGAAAGGTTGATGTGCAATGAAAGATCTAAGGTGAGAGGCTGAGGGAGGGGATATCATAAATTGGTTCTGTTGTGAAAGAAAATATCACATGCCTGGTGTGTGTGGCACCAACAGAGGGGCTGTGGCCATGGTTGTCACCTGTTAATTCACCTCCATTTTGCCCCCTGGTAGCTCTCAGGGAAATTAGTGGGGACTACTAAATGCTGAGTACTCTAGATGACTGGTTTACTTCTACTCAAAAGCCTAAAAATGAGGCAGTCTGGTCTTAGAACTGTGTCCAGAATGTTTTTCCAGGTACATCATCAATAATTTCAAGAGTTTTAGAGATGCACAGGAGAAAAGCTGGGGTACACTAGAATACATTTTTTTTCTTTGTAAATTGTCAAAGATTCCAGTTGTGTCACTCTTCCTGGCACAACCAATACCTCAAGGACTTCACTAGCAGTTAAGCCTGTTTCTGCCTTTGGGAAGTCATTCAGTTGTTAGTAGAACTGATCTAAATTCTCATTAGAAGTAACACTCTACAGGTTTTGTCCTGCTGGCAAATTATGAACAAAGATTTTGCCGATTTCTTTGATTCAGCTCAACAGATATTAACATCAACAGGTACTAATATCAACATATGTATCCTAGAAGACATGAATTATTTATAGTGAGTGAAGGTCTGAAAAGCAATTTCCTTTTGGAGACGTGTGACTGGCCATGAGTGACATGGGATTCTCTCATCCCTGATAGTGTTAGCATTTTAATTGCTTATTTGATCTGATGTTAGTCTTGATTTTGATGAAGTTGTAGTGATAGTATCAAGCCCATTCTCACTGAACATTCTTTTCTACAAAGCTTCATTTTTGTGAAAGCTTATGAAAAGAGAGATGTGAGCCAGACATTTCCTGTTATTTGGCCTGTTAGCTGATAAATGCTTGTGTGCTTTCATCAGCTTTAGACATGACTAGACTGGAGACTTCAGATCGACTATATCATGGTAAATAAATTCAGGTATGAATTTGGTATGAAAGAGACTTCAATATGAAGTTGCTAATTTTGATTCTTATTTTATTGTCTATATCCATTTTATTTTGAAAATCAAAAAACAACTTCTTATCCAAATATGTTCATTGCATACCCTGTTATGTTTAAGCTGGAAGATGACCCAAGCAGCAGTAAGCAACATCAACAATATTTTGGTGTGCCAAAATGGCAGTGAGCTGCCAAGCCCAAGGACAAACAAGATAACCATGCAACTTAGCGAGTGGCTCTGTACTGCTGGATTATGCAGTCCAGACAGAGTTCTGCTCCAGCAGAAAATAACTGCTGGGAATGATAGAGTGATGGGCGGCGCTGGAAAGGGAAGTTAAAATTTGTCTACTGCCTCTGCTTCCCAAGAAGGAGAAGAAAATGGCTGTATTTGTGTTCGTATACAGGTGTGTGGATTTGTGGTGCTTCAGTAATCTCTGAACAATGTAAATATGGTCAGGGCTAACTGAAAACAGATGTTCATGGAGGATTCATGCATGTTTGCCTTATTCAATCCAAGCATATCAGATTGGCCCAGCTTGTTATGCTACTGTGTTGATAGTGGAAGGTTAACTATGGTGTACAACCAGTATGTCCTTCCAGTGGCTTCCTTGCATGTGCAGAATAGTGAATTGTGATGTAACTGTAGTGAGTCCTGACTGCAGCTATTGATGCACTTCGTGTGAACCCTTTCAACAGAGATTCCCTGCTTCTCTTTCCAATATGGATGCCCATAGTGCCAAAACACTATTCTAAGGATAAAATGTTATGTTTAAATTTCTAAAGAAATAAATAAGCAGGTTTTGTTCAGATGATGCTCTCTCTCTGGTGAAAATAATATTCATTAATCATACTGGAGATGTTTACTTATTAAGATCTTTTGTTGGTAGAATAAAAAGTTTGTTATTCTCAACCTGGCAGATATTTTTTGAAAATCACTGTAAGACGACATTCTGGGAAAAGCAGCAAAGGGGAATAACTCTTGGGGAAACATTTCAAGTTCCTTACCAAACAATTTAAAATCTAGACTAAAAGCAGCAACTCTACTCTTTATATTAAGTGCTGATAGTGAGTATGCTTTTACAAAAAAAAACCAAAACATGAAGTACTTGATTATGAAGAGTAATTTTGAAGGTATGTGCCCATTTCAGTGCTTTAAATAAGGCACCTTATTGATGCTATCAACTAGAAGTTATGAACTGGTATAAGCATTGGCCTGAGAGCCCATCTTGCCTAATCAGTGCTCTAGACTGTGTGTGCATTTCTCAATGAGGTAGGTTCAGATCTATGTACATAAATATGTATGTATATTCAACTGATAGAAACCTCCGTAGTTTTATTTCAGAGGCTGCAGCTCAGATTAAATTGGGGCCAAATAAATGACCAACCCTCTCCCTTCAATAACTTACAACTTTCAACTTCTTGTGTGCAGTTTTGTTCATCCAGAGGATATCTGCGTAGATCCATCATGTAAGCAGCCGTTGTTGTGATCCTGTAAGAGGAGCGTGAAAAAAAATCAGTTTTGAAACCACTCTTACCTTCTCAAACAAATAAAATCTTTCTGTAGTGGATTTTTCTGTTTAAATACTGAATGGTGATGCACGTGGATTGCTGATGTACAAAATAGCTTGTGAAGCATGATTAAATAATTTACATAGCACAATACACTGAATACAGTATACAGCTTAAAAGGATACGCTAAATATCATAGAGTAGGATTTTGGCAGAAAACTTCGCAAGAAAAAGTGTTGAGTGTTTTAAAGGACATTTCTTGACGTTTCTCTTTGGACATTTCATTTTTAATGTCCTTAATTCAAGCATCTTCAAATTTGTTTGCGTACATTTTTATTTATAACTGGTACTGCCAAAGCTCCATTTTTCATTTTGTTGTCATGTAGTGCTTTTTAAGATTTGTCTGATATGTGTGTGCATTTTCCATGCTGTGGAAGTACTAGTAATATCTGAATCATTATTTTTATGGTTTCATAATCAGTTTATCAGTATGATAATTGAATATTGCCTCTCAAAATTGTATTATGCTATCAAAATCTTAGGGAATGTACATTATCTGTTGGTTACTTAAGAAAGTCACTCACAGTGGTGGTTTCAAACTGACAGAAGTGAGTTAGCATCTGCAGTTGCAAGTTTGTCTTTTTAGTGACAGAAGGGTTCTTATGTGCTTACAAAACTTCTGAAGTTTGAATGGGCAAACTTGGCTTGACACTTAACTGTCCTCTCTCTCCTTGTCTTGAAAAATTCCTTCCTGAGTAAGATTCCTCTTTTCTGGATCTGGATGTGGTTCTGTTTCACGGTAACTAGCACCACTGGAACACATTTGGAGATTTTAGTTTCGATGTTCTGGAAGTCAAGCACACTTACATGCTGCTCTGGGATGATAATTTGCGCTGTCACATAACTGATAGAATAAAAAGGGGGAAAAAAAGCCATGCATCTCTTTATTTTGACACGCTTCAAATTTCCTAATTCTTCACAATCCGTCTATCTGTGTATAAGCACTGTCTAGCAAGAGCTGTGACAGAGAAACCAGCCCATGAAATTACTCATAATACTGTGTAAAGTATGATATTTCTGCTTTTCCACTGAGACTGGTTTTTGTCTCAAGTATTGCTCATTTAATTGATTTGCATGTTTCTTAATGGCTTTTGCCAAAATCTTCAGCAAATGTAGGACTTCATTTAGTTTGGTCTTGTATGAATACATCGTACTGAGAGACACTGAAAAAGCCATGCAGTAATGATTTGTCAGAATCCTACTTAATAATGCTGAAAATCATACATAACTAACATTAGTTACGGTTAAATGCATCTTAATTAAGGTTTCATAGAACAATGTTTTGTTCCCAATTAACAAATCAACCTTTAAGGTAATTTAGTTCACCTGAATCAGCCAGATTCATTTAAATGTGTACAGAAGTAGACATAGTGTTTCCTAGACCACTGGGTAACAGTGGCCAGCTGTTTCTTAATGGCCAGTGTGTCTGTACTCCTGACTTCTGCAGTTTTGAATGTCCTATGCAAGCAGTAGCAATTTGTCATTCTTAACAATATCAGGAATCTTTTGTTGACACAAGGTATCGTTCAGTAGTAAACAATGGGGAGCAGCTCTCCCTCTCATGACTCTTCCACCCCTTAGCTCCCTTAGCTGTTTCTAGGTGAAGAGGGCTTTAGCTGAAGTTTGTAGAGATGATAGCCACACAATGCTAGGTGGGAAGGTCAGCTGGGGAACATCATCAGGCAGGTAGGGGAGGTTGACTATCAAGATGTGGAAGTCTGGAAGCTGGTGACTTCCCATTTCCCCTGTAGATCTTCAGCTTTGAACATGGTACAGTGTCCTGGGCACAGGAGATGATGACCAGCACCTGCCCAGGGGTTCATCAGAACTTGAACCTAATGCTCATGTGGATGGGAAAATGCAGATGTGTGGTATCTCTTAAAGATGGAGGTGCTTAATTTTTGTAGGTAATCTTGGGTTCTCTTGACAGTAGCTACGTGTAACTGCAACATACCATATGTGTAGTTCATAAATTTACCTTTCAAGCATTTTTCTCCATCATGGTAGATCTCAGCTGTGTAAAATTTTTATTGATATTACGTTCTGGGTGACTATAAAACTTGCTTAAGGATACAAATAAAACCTATATACAATCATAGTAATTGCTGTCTTGATATAAAATCTTTTATTGTAAGCAGAGTAAAAAAATGCGTATTTGTTACTGGCTGCACTCTCTCAGTCAAAATAGTAGCTGATGGCTTACACATGAACCAGGTACTCAAAAATATAGATATGAAAATGCAAAATACAAGAGTCTGAAGGCAAAAAGGGGGATGCAATAGTCTTAAGATAGGACAAAACTACAATAAATTTGTATTCAAGGGTTTAATCTTGAAAATCCCTGGGCACGAATATTTGTGGTGATGGTAGAATGTCATGAAGTGAAGGAAGAAGTGAAAGGGGAGGGCCAATCTTGTACTTGAAACAGGTTATTTATATCTCAAAGTAGAGTGTGATTCTTCCAGGATTTCTGTTTTATTAACCATGCTTTAATTTAGATACTCTCTCAATGCTGAGGCTAATATATTCTGTTTGTATGTTGTTTTCTACCCTACTTTCTTTACATTCTTTTGATTATTCTGAAGATGGATGATAAAATGGAATTAAGCAAAGAAGGTAAGCACTTATCTGGACATACTAGGTTGCTTAGCTTCATTCGTGTCAATATTCAGATACCCTGGCATGGAGTGAAGTCCGAATTTCTAACAGGCAAGAGAGATAATATTTATGAAAATCAAACAACTAATTTTTTTCAAAAAAAATTTTTGTATTTCAAATTATCTGATCCACTGCTTAGCTTTTATTTCTTTGCATGGCTCTATGAATACTATATTCTTACTTATAATCGAGTTATTCTGGACTAAAATAAAACTACATGAAATAAAAGCATTGTTGTCCAGTATTTACAAAATGGGCCTCCCTGTGTGATACTGACAGAGGTTTCCCTGCAGGGCAGTAAATCTTGTAGTAACAAGTGATAAAGTTTAATATTTTTGGATACATCAGCAATGAGCAGTAAAAGTAAGTTCAGAATGAGGGCAGGAAGTGTAGTTATGTTTCTGTACTTAGAACACTTCATCAAAATGTTGTCAAAAAGCTATTCTTCAACTCTTGAAGAAGAAAGAGAAGCAATATTTAAGACAGCAAGAACAACTAAATGTGGCGATGATCAGAGTTAAACAATGCAAATTCTGTTGTGAGATATTTCTTCCCTGTTGGAGAAAAGGTATCAAATTTTAATGTTTGTTCTTTTTCTCTCAGACAGCAGAGAATAAATTATAAATGTATATGAGGATATGAACTGGGGTGAACTCTTTTAAGGGGAAGGAAAAAGAAAGCAAACAGAAATTTCTAAATAATATTAAAAGTAGCCGTGCTTCTCTTAACCACTGCAGAGCTGGGGGTTGTAGTACACGCTGGAAGTAGATTTTCATATCCAAGGTAATATATTGCTTTTGTTTTAATGTAACTTCAGTAATATCAGGGAACTTAATCCTATAGCAACTTTGACATCAGAATCCAGTCCCATATCCCTGGTGTAATTGCCCTATTTTTTTTCTTTGTATTAAAGATCTAATGGGATGTCTTGTAGGCAGAGTTACTGAAGGGGTAGAAGAAGGCATTGTGCATTTAAATATGCAATTTTTTTCTTTGTCCATGCCATGTACAACATTGCTTTGAAATTTACAGTAGGCACAAAGCCCAAGAGATTAGTGGCTGAGTGCTTGTTCCAGGGAGAAAATGTCAGCAATGACCCTGAAAGCATGCCCAACTTCAAGCACTGGGAGGAACCCGCTTACAGGAGCAGCCCACTTACAGGAGATGTGTCTGAGCATTAGCTATGGGTTGGTGTTATGTGTTATATGCAATATAGTGTGTACTTGAACAGGCTGTGTTCATCAATCTGTGTATTACTTGTCTGATCAAATTCTATTAAAAATTAATTTACATTTGTTAGTAAGTTTAGGATGAGCCAGTGTCTTCAAAGATCTCATTAGAAGTTGAGAGAAAATGGGATAATTGGCTCCTGAGGTAGATTTAGTAAGAGATTTAGGTACTTTGTTTTAGAGATGAGTTAATTAACATGCTTTTTCGAGATTGGGAAATGATTATAATTTGGCTTTTTAATTTTTTTTCTCACAAAAGCAGTAGAAAATGTATCTGTGACTCTATGACTCCAGGGAAACATGCTGTTAACTGCTAGGTCAGTGCTGCAGACTATAGTTTGAGATAATGCTAGAGTTTATAAGGAGAACATTTGTATGGATTTAGGTTAGCAAGTGCAAAAAACATTTCCTTTTAGTCTTTGCTCACAGGAACAGTAAAGTCTCTTAAGTATGAAAGATAAAAAGCATCTTGAGAAAGAAGAACGGAGAAATATTCAGCTCAGAAGGCTAAAGCTGTAAGCAGCTGAGACAAGGATCCAGTGTGAGAAGGGTTCAAAAAGTTTTATCATATTGGGTACAGTTTTACTTACATTTTACAAAGATGAGACCAAGAAAAAATGTTTACCCTCTGTCAGGTTTTAGTGAAATCCTGAAGTAGTAAGAGTTTGCTTGTTTTGCCTCTCCTTCATCTTTGTGTTGTTTTTTTTTTTTAATTGAAAACTAAAACTTTCAAAATAGTTTAAATCTCCCTTGGAAATGCTATGGTGTGCCTTTCCAGAAAAGGTGTGTTATATATCTGTATATGTGAGTAAATATATGCGCTGTTTATTTTTTGTTTTAAGCAGGGGGATATTTACTGCAGGTAAATAGACATTAGATCAAAGCTTTCTCCCAAGACTTCATTAGAATTTTGTTGTATTTGCTTTAGGCGGAGCTGCCCAGCCAGCCATTGGTACCATAGTTATTAGTCAGCCCACAGTGCAGCCACCTTATGACCTCTCTTGAAATGACTTGTTTTCAATGTAGTAACCACTTATGTCTCCAGAAGTCCTCTCTTCCACTGCTTGAGGATAGTGGTGACGTGGAATGACTGGTGGCAGGGACAGACTGTATGCTCTGAACAAGGCTCCCACTACCTTGTGATGCTGTTGCCTCCTCCTTTCCTGTCACCACGTTTCTTTCCTTCTAGGCTGCTCTGTTAGTTGAATCTCAAATGGAATGCAAGTGACTCAGCAGTAAGGTAACCTCAAGCATCAATGTAAGGGGTAATTGTGGAGGTCAGTATCTTGAGCTAGTATAGCTGCAACCAGAAAAGGTTAGCTGATCAAATTCTGTAATACCCATCAAGGGGTGAGATGTTGGTTTTAAAGAAGAAAATAACTGCAGTGGTAAAACAAAAGAATACTACTGAAAAGAATCAGAAGAATTAACTACTATAGTACTGTTGTCTAGTGCTGCATTGCAGTAATGGACCTGGAAGACTCATTCTGAGTTTGTTGTCCATCCCTGTGTACCCAGTATCATTCCCAAGAATGAATACACTTGGCAAATGTAGAGGAGGAATGTTTGGTTATCTCTGAGGCATAAATAAAAATGTCTATTTCCAGGCAAAAGTTAGACGTGAAAAATTAATCTGCAAGGTGCCAAATCAATCAACAACTTGGCTTGAACTATTAATGCTAAAAAGCATTGCTGTCCTTATTATTTTTTCTATTCATGTATGTTCTTTTCCAAAGAATCTATCCAGCTGCCTGCTTAGGCTGCCATAGTGTCCACTTCTTATCCCACATCTTTCTCCCTTCAGTCAGTAAATTAATCATGGCTATGCCATTTCAAGAAACAAATCTTTGCTGTATAGTCTCAGTTAGAGACTGCTAGAACTCTGCTCCAGAGAACAGCTGTGTAGTACTATCACAAAGCAAGGATAGAGTGAGGAGATTACCCGGAATGAGGACAAATAGGCTTGCTGACCAGAGGATAGTCTGAAGCCCCAGGACAGAGGCTGGGTAGGAGGCAGTGAGGAAGAGAAAGCTCTAACATATAGGAATAGGGGAAGAGAAATAATCTGACAGAGAGAATTTTGCTTTGACTGGAGTTAGAAGCTTTTAAAATCAAAACCTTAAACCAAACACACACTATGAATAGGTAATAGAAGATCTTTTTCTCTTCAACAGAGTATATCAGAAATAACTTGGCTTTCAGTGAAGATGAATGACTTGCTTGTAAAGATCTAGAAATATAAAAAAATCATTTAAATGCTAAATGTATCTTTTTAAATATTGGCAAAAAGACCTCTTTGATGCTTGTAATCCAAATTTCAGTGCAGTGAGAAATTTTACAGCCCAGCCACAAACCTATGAAAATAAATTTCATAATATAAATCCTAGGATAACTATAACTATACCTTGGCAAACAAGATACTTCAATAAAAATTGCCTGAGAATTGGAGCTGAAATTTACTGCAAGAAGTAGGTCAGTTTGACAGCACAAGTATGTTTCAGGACAAAAAGAGAGAGACAGATGGGAAGTACTTAGCATTAGAGAAGGTCCAAGAGGGAAGTAGAATTAGATAACTAGTATTCAGTGTAGTTTTAGTAAAACAAATGGTTCCAAAACTCTGCAGAATGATTTTGAATGCAGATTGTCCTCTGACTATTAAGCAGTTATGAGTAGCAGTATGAGTAGCAAATTGCATGTGGGTTGTCCTGACACTGATGAACCCTGCTTCATTTTAAGCCAGGTGGAAGCAGACTTCAGTAATTACTAAAGTACAAAGGAATTCGATGTGAGGATTTTAGGACATCTTTGTCTAATGTGGTTTGAACCTAGTCCCTACTCCCACGAGAATGCAACAGAAACAGAAGGCAGCATTTTCTGTTAGGTCCAGTGGAGAAAACAGATGAAATGTGAGGGACAGGAGGAACTCTGATGCAAAGGCAAAGAGTTTTCTACTAGAGTTTATGGTTAAGTTTTGTAACCGCACTTTATAAAGGGCTCACCTATAAAATCTATTACAAGCATGTATCAACTAGGAGAAATTGCAATAACAACAATAAATGGCTCCTTAAATATGACATCGTGCTGATTCATGCTTGTAAATGACTGCAGAACCTAATCAAAATATGCTTTTACCACTTATAGAGAAGAGCTTAAACTGTTAAGCCTTTCCAGATCACTGAAGTGATTCTTAACATTGTGACCAATTTCTGAAGTTCTCAGTCTCCATTGCTTATAAATTTCCTTAGTTCTCCCACACTTCCTCTCCTATGTCTTGACTAGACAGTAAGTACACTCAATTTGTCCCACATGAGTAGCAGAATGTGAAAACTAATAATTCCAGTCAGTGATGCTGGCAGAGTAATTATGTCTTGATTCATATGTTCTGAGGAAACTCAAGTGCACCTGAAGAAGCTGAGCTGCAGCAGTTAATCTACCATGTGTGGTGACTAATTTCATTGTGGAACTAAAAGTAAAATAAAATTCTTGCACTAGGAGCTTAATGAGAGGATCTTCGTTTTTGCCAAAATATCGACCTTGCTGGCAGTGTAAAGCATGAACAAAGAAATTAGATTGCTTTCTTTCAGGACCCTGACTTAAAGGAAAGCTGATGTGACTGTTGTATGGAAAACTGATTGATAATCAAGCCCTGTCAATGAATCTTAATTGGAAGACGAGATAAATTAAAGAAGATATGAATGTTTTCATTGCACTTGGCCCAAGACTTATTCTGCAATTTTGAAGCAGTGTAAGGCAACTGAGGAAACACCTTGAATAGCCTCTGTGCGTCTCTTTTTGTTAATTAGTAGTTAATGTGAGTAAGATGACAACTAGATCTTAGTGACTGAAATAGGTGAGGAAGAGATCACCAAAGCAACCTCAGTTAGCACCTGTACAAGATCTGTAGTCTCAAGCAGAGAGAAGGTGATGTGTAACTTGGAGTGAACTAGGAGCGACCATTTTAAACCAGCACAGCATGGGTTAGGAGAAGAATATATTTGTACTTCTGTGAACTCGTCTGTGTGAATAATTTATTTGAGCTTGTCCTTTTCACCCAGGTCTTTGGCTGGACTTGCATAAGATGGAGCAGGTTAATAAGCCCCAGAGAGTGAATAGCTTAGGTATACTTAAAGCATTAACTTCTCCTGACTGCCAACACCAATGAGTCATATGCAGATTTCTCCTGAGTGGGTCACGCTGAAAAGAAAATCAGCTCTGTGCCAGTGAGATATTGATTTTCAGTGAGGAGATCTTTCAGGGTAGAGATATCGATAACTTTGAATTGATAAGAGGTAGATATTGCACATTTTAATGTGTTGTATGTATGGTGAGAAGGGTTTACCCTTTTTGTCTTTCAGTAATAGTAGCTGTTATACAGAGTTTTACAAAAATATATGTATATTTAAATTCAAATTTTAATGTAAGACTGTGAGAAGAGCAACAACTTGCTCAAATGTTGAAACTTTGTCCCATTTTATTTGGTTTTAGACTTCAGTTATAATAAAAATTTATTTTCTTTTACTCTTAACCTCTTTCATTTGCTGCATGCATCAGTGATCCAGAAGACCATAATGTAGTTACGCAGCATCTTGAATGCACAAAATCTGTCACTGCTGCTCTGGAAATTGAACATCCCTCATAAAGAAAGAATACAGGCTAGGTACAATAAACTCCTTTGTTTCAGGAGCTAACTACACGACTCAACATTAAGAAGTGTTTTATGTCCTGTAGATAATATACATAAAAGTTTTCCCCATGGTATCTTGGTAGATCTTATTTTAATCTGTCTGCATTTTTCCCCTCTTTTTAAACTGTGCACGTTGTTTTTAATAGTTTCAGAAAGAGATTGCATGGTTGTCTGTGTTGTCTGTTCTGACTTGTTCAAAAAGAGAACCTCTTTCAAAGAGGTGGGTGTATGGACGTGTACAAGTAGGAGAGTAAAGGATACCACGGAGTACTTAAGAGTTCAAGTTTTCTTCTCCATGCTTTGTGATGCACTATAGATACTTTATGACACAGCATTTTAAAGGGCTGGCAGACTGTAATTAAAACGATGCCAATTTGCATCTGAAATCCAATGAAGTGGTACGGCTGGAATCTTCTTGGACTTTTTTGCATATTCATTTTGACTTCAGAACTGCACTTATGGTACTTACCTTGGTTTTTCACTAAAATCATGAAGACTAGCTATGTTTTGAATGGAGGCATGAATATATTAATCAAGATTTCATGCATCCATGAAATGTGAGCAAGCTATATGTTATACGAATGTGAGGATGTATTAGCTCTTTGCTCTTCTAGCTAAGAATCAATGTCTTGATGAAAATAACAAAATGAACATGTTTTATGGACTGAATCATGAGGCTGAATGAATATGGGACTGAAATCCTCAGCTCTTTTTAATCACAACAGACAACATTCATGTACTTCTGAGATTTCCTATTTCAGACTCTGCTGTTGACCTGTATCAGGCCTTCTTGTAACCTTCTTTAATCCTGCCTCAAGTAAAATTTAATATTCTGCAGACTTGGACTCTTTAGATTTTAGTTCTTTTCTTGCAACGTATCTGTGCTTGATGCAAAAAATAGTTGACATATAATTCCTCACAGTCAGTATCTATTGTTGTGCCCATTTATTCTTTATTTAGCTTTCAGAGCATGCTGTGGTAGACTTTATAAAATGCATGCTACTCTGCCTTTATTCACATAGTGTTCATGAGGACAGAATAAGCAACAATCTCAATGTTTTTCAATAATTCGGCTGTGGCCTTCACAATCCTGTTCTCTGCCCAAATTGGCCTCTTTTTCAATAGGAATTTGATTATATAATTATTCTTATTTTTGGAATAATAAAAAAAATACTATAAAACCTCCCTTACAAAAATACCCAACTACGTGAGACAGAACAAGCTTTCATAATTATTTCTTCTGTATTTGCGACTGATGACAATGCTTAGATGAGAGATTTACTTTATCATTATGTAAAGATACAAAATTAAGATAGAAGCTTAATACATATGTTATCATTTTCTATTCAAGTTGTCTGACTCATTAAGGAGAACTTTTCATATAAAATCAGAAGGGCTGTGATGCTTAATTCTCACTCTGTGTTGTTCTTTCACAACCTGGCTGTGTTGCATGGCTGCTTGAAGCCCCAGGAGGTAGCTGGATGATTTTACTTCTTTGCTCTTCTGGGACAAAAGAGAAATACGAAGTGAGATACTCTGCTCACCTACTGTACTGTATTTTCTTTTGGATTTCATGGTTCAGCAGTTCTTCTCTGAAATATTTTAATGAGGGAAGACATAAGAAGTCACAGGGGCTTTCTTTAATACAGATGGCTAATGAAAATGCAGGAAAATATCAAAGTCATTATGCCAAGCTGTATTGCTTTGAAATTCTGATCCTTCCGCTTTCCATCCTGTACGTGTTTTGGCTATTATTCTCATGTTTAGTAGCTGAATCAATGGTTATTGCTAAGACTCAGTGTTCCGTTAAGCTTAAAGAAAAGGCACTCTAATAACCTACAGCCTTGATGGCTGCTCAGTGGCATCACAAACTCTGTTGTTCTGAAGAACAGGATGGCTTATCTCAGAAATAAACAAACAAAATTTCTGTCCTACCTACCCCCAGCAGATTAAGATGCAAACAGAATATGTAATTTATAGAGAACAATTTCCTTTCCCTTTGGCCTAAGTTTTTTTTTTCTTTTTTTTCTCCCAGAATCACCTTTTTTTTTTGCTGCTTTTTGCCTTCTCTAACGGGCTGCAAACCATTCACTAGAAGGAGCTATTACACTGTACTCAAACTCTAAACCCATTGCCCTGAGGTTTCACAGTATGGTTGAAGGAGAGAACTGGGAACCTTTCCAGGAGAGAGATCTGAAAATTGGTTTAGCAGTTTGATGCTTTATATGTTGAAGCTTCTACTAGTTTAAGATACTCTGCCTGGGTATAATTTAGGACTGCTTGGGAAGGTGAAATATTTACAGCTAAATTTTATTTCTTATTGCATTTTCACCAAATAAGTGCGTGCTTGAAGGTAATGGGAAGAGTTATGATTCGTTTTTTCCTTTTGGTCATTTAACTCCTTCTGCTGTGGCCGGAACTTTTTCTTTAAGCATAATAATAGCCATTCAATTTTGCAAATAATATTTATGCTGATAAAAAAAAATTTCCACAGACGACTGTGTATGGCAGAAGATTGAGTTATTCTCCATGTCAGTGAAAATTCATGGACAGTGCTGTGCTGTGTCCAGGCAGCTTTACTTATTATCTTGTGTGTATGCAGGCTTTCAAATTTTTTCAGGAAAGTGCTTTGATATTTTCACTGACATCTTAAAAATAAGCCTGACATTCTGCCATCAAGAAATAATGGAGGAAGGAATTAGAAACTGAATAAAATATCACTGGTGAATGAAGGCTTATATACATATCAAACAGCCAGCAGCTCGTTGCTCATAAAATATAGAAACTCTCATTGCCATTGAGGAAATGCTTGGAATGAGACAGCCATTCCACTACTGAGATCTCAATCTTCAGTTTACAGGGAGACCTCCAAAACATCCTCAAAGAGGAATATAGAAGCTAAACTTTATGACTGCTCTGCTCATAACCAGAAGAGTGAGATGATATGGATACAAAATTTTTCTGGGAAAGCTGGTGTGTGTACTGTCCCAAGTAGTTTAAGTGCGCAGTGCTATGCACTGCAGTACTTGTTGGCACCCAGGAGGTAGTGGCTGCAGTATGGGTTGGATCTTTTATACAAATTTTGCTTGGAAGCAGTATACCAGTGGATCTGTGAGTTCAGAGCAATTGTCCAGTAATTAACCTGAAAGCTGTTGCTTCTATTTGTCCTGAAGAGAAGCTTGTGTGCCCGATAACTTTCGTGAAATCTTGTCTGTTTGTTGCAGTTAAATCAGGTGGCATAATAAAAAGACTACTTTTCCTTAAAAGACGAAGATTCATTATGGCATTTTGCTTTTTCTGCAGTCCTAAAAATGTTCATCCAGTGTTTTGTTGTTGTTGTGTTCGTTTTTTGTTAATCAAACTGACCCACAGTGACAGCCACACAGACCATCTGCAGGTTTGCATCCTTTCTATCCAGCACGCAGGCTGCCCAATTCAATTTGCATGCATTTCCCAGAAGTAGGACTATTTTTAAACATTTAAAGTATTTCACTAATACCAAGCAAATGCATTTGTTGTGCAAAGGAAAATTATTTATTTTTCTTCTACTTAGTGATTTGCTCATGAGAAGTTAAAAATTCATTGACTCCAAGGGTGATAATATAGCATATGTAGAGTAATTAAATATTACTGAAACATCTGTGACACAACTTCAAAACAAAACTCTTCTCTCTGCTTGATTCCTAGAGGAATCCTTCCAGCAGGGGGCTCCCAGGTAACACTGAGAAATCTGTGGGAGATGCTGCATGCTCATTGCTCACACTTGAGTGATAGCTGTATACTTTAAAAACTTAAAAAAAAAAAAAAAAAACTTAAAAAAAAAAAGAATAATTATATTATCATTTAGCATCTTTGTATTTTTTTAAAAAGCATTTTAGTTAAGGAAGCTACTATACTCTTTTGGCTCATCCTGGTGTTTCAGAGGAAATTGCTGTCCCTTGGATTCAAAGGCAGACAGTGGAAGGCGACACCGTCTGGCTCAGACCTTTTGAAAATCAATCTGAGGGAGGTCTTGTGCCAATTTAGACTTAACTATCTAGGATCTAGGACTTTTTCTCCATTGTTGTAATTTTCTGCAAGCTGGCTAAATGTACACTCTCTATCAAGAAGCAGCAGCAATTATTGTATTAAGAACAGAATTAGCGGTCTCAAGTGAAGAAATAATTAATAATTGATCCACAATACTAGGATGTGTCGTCGTCCCAGTATATAAATAAAAAAAACATCAAATTTTAAAGCTGTTTTTTTTTTTTTGAGAGCATGGAATAAGATGGTTAGGCCAGTAGTCAACTTAATTTCAAATGATGCAAACTGGGTTCAAAGAAGAAAGTCTTAGGATACAATCTGTGAATTTCTTTCTCCTCGTATTTGAAAAGATATCTGACTGGACAATTGTCGCAAGTATTTCTTTGGGAAGATTTCTTAAGGTAGCGCTCTTGTAGAGTAGTTCATTAGATACACAACTGAAAATGAGTTTGTTTTTTTCATAGGACTGCAAAGGTGTGTTCCAATGATATTTTCTGTTTAAAGAAAATTATGAAAAAATGGTGAAAACGTTGTTTGAATTAATTTGAATAAAATAAATGTGCGAAGTCTTTTTGTTTCTTGATTACCACCGAGAACATACTAAAATTAATAAATAGCGCATGAGGGATGCTGTATGGTAACTGCTGAGTCACGGCCTGAACCACTGATTGAGCACCTGGAGAAAAGACCCGGTCAGCCCCGGGAGCACAGGTGAAGGCAGTTCACCTTTGCGACTGAAAGGAGTGGAGCCAGGCTCCACCCCTCTTAGACCCCATTTAAGGGCTGGCTGCCGCTGAGGAAGGATCTCTTGTTAGAGATCCCTTCTTTGTGGAGTTTTTCCTGTAAGCCTAGATCCTCAGAGATGGGTGAGTGTGCCATTTTCTTCTTTCTTTGTAATACCTTCTCATTGCATTGGTCTTGTTGCTGTTACAGATGCATAGGTACTTTTATTTGGAGAGCTGTTAGGCCTTTAAAAATGCTTGCATATTAGCTCCAAGTTTACAGAAAAATCTCAGAGAGATGGCCTTTCTTCTGTAAAAAGATTTTTCATCAGACCTGAGGACAAATATAAAACATCCTATATCACAAAATAGAATGAAAAAGTTTGGATTTCCATAGCAGACTTGCTTTGCGTATTCTTCGTTTACACAAATATATTAGTAAACAGGGCTGGAAGGAGAACACAGGTCTCATGATTTATGCTTCCAATACAGCATCTTGATCACGCTGTCTTGTGTAGTTTACAAATCCATTCATCTAACGATTATGAAAAATATTGCATTTATAATCTCTTTTGACTGTATCCTCTGAGGTGGTTTTCAGAGGCTGTACTAAAAGAGCCATCAGCTGCACACATGTGATCATCACATAGTTAAACTGGAAGGCCTGTGAAGCGCTGGGGACTCTGAACTTCACCAAATTTCTTCTGCCTGTTCTATGATACATAAGAGATGTCAGCATATCCTCAGTGTGTAACTTATCTTCTGGATGATAAACTTTTCAGTGTAATCTGTAGGAATGATGGTGATACAAGAGAGTATATGGATCTTCTTGGAAAATGATCACTGTCTTTTTAGACCAAGCCTATTTCTACTTCTGTGTTTTCAAAAAATTAGTCTGTGGTGTTTTCTCATGGAAAGTGCTGTTGGTACTTAGATCAGTGGCTGTGACTTGCTCTGATCTGTGATTAGACTCTCAACCAATACGAAACCAGGTATGCTGAGGTGCAGGCAATGCTCTACTAGAGCTCAGGTGGATGCTGTTAGCTTGTGATTTATTCAGAGGTGAAGAAATAGTTTGCAGCTGGCTTGGAGTCCTAGGTGGTTACTTTTGGGTAGGTTACTCCAAAGTGAACATCCCTACCATGGTTTTGAGTGAGTTTTAAGTTGCTTTGTATTTGTGTATGCTTTTGACTCTTAATTTAGGCTTCTGATAGCTCCAATAATTCTGATGCTTCTAGATTCTTCTCTGAAAGATGATTTGTGGTTGCATTGGTAATTCAATCAAACACAACCCAAAACAGCATAAATTGTGTGTGAAGTATTTATGTCCTTGTCTGTGAGGGTTGGTTTCTGAATCTGAGAGAAAGTGATCAGACCTGTAGTTTAAG
Organism: Aquila spilogaster; assembly: GCA_024606505.1. NCBI lineage: Eukaryota > Metazoa > Chordata > Aves > Accipitriformes > Accipitridae > Aquila > Aquila spilogaster. The sequence continues at coordinate 37,261,956 of JANHGO010000001.1, read as the reverse complement.
GTAAGATTGTTATCACATTATTTAGTAATGCCACCTTATTAATGGCTTTGTAAAGTAAATTTTTTAGTTGTTTCATGTTTTGTCTCTTCCTTTTTTTATCAGGAAACTACATGAAGATGTTTTGGCCTGACAGTTATTAGAGCATGTATAGTGCTACTAAAGCAAAGGTGCTGAATAGAGGGATATACTCTTGCATTTTATGGAGTAATTCATCTGTCACTTTATTTTACTCAGGGACTTGGCTGTTTTCTAGTCTGGAAATTGTTCTTGCAGCTCCTTCTAAATTGGGCCAACAATACATAAGAATGAACTTATTAAGAGATCTGGGTGTATTCATCAGTCGAGTGTAGGTCTCTGTATGTGGGAAAATATTGACTGCCTCCCCTATGACTTTTTGTTTACCCATTTAATATTTTTATAAAAGTAGAAAAGTTAGGGATTTTCCTCCATCTTCCAGCCTCTTTGATTTTGGTTGCAGAAACTGAAAATCTTGGTTTCATTTACGTTGTTGTCACTGTTCACTATCAATATAAGTGAGAATGAGGTTGGGTTTTAAGTAGTTAAGAACTTACTATTTTCTTCCTCAGTAATAATTGTACTCACCGGGTTAGAAATTAATAATATGTGAAGTACAATGTTAATTTTTCTAAAATCATTAATATTGTTAGAGAGAAATGGATATGCTTTTAGTAAATAGCTTTCTAATGAACTGGGAAAATGTGTATACTGTGATGTATACCAAATATATGTCAATATGAGGTATTTTACTTACAGTATGTTAGCATATTAATATTCTGTACAGATATCTGTAAATAGCATTATATAAAAGCATATACTAATAATATGCACTGCTAAAAATACGTACTATCTCTATAGGTGAAATTACAGTGGTTTTTTTAGATGATTTCTTGCTTTTTCTACCAAAAACACAGGTGAATGTTGTAGTGATGAAAGGAAAATTTTCTGTTGCAATAGTGATGTAATAGTCTTGCTCTTCTGGGTTTTTTACCGTACTATAACTTTTTCTTTAAATACCTGCTGCTAAATCTTTTGGCACTGATGTATGGAATAAAAGACTTGCTGTATCATTTCCAAGACTATTATATCTCTTGATGGAAAGAAGCATTGTAAGGTGCTCTATGTCTTTTTCAGTTAGATGGCATTGATTTTTATCATTCAGAATTAATGCAGTTCTGTTTTTTGGCTTGAGCTGAACATGGGTTATGACTTGGTGGCCTTTTGTGTTGGAGTTACAGCATTAGTGTATAAAGAAAGAGGAACGTGGAATCATGCAGAGTGTTTGACATTGCCCTTCATAATATGATGGTTGCCAAATTGGAGAAAAGTGGTTTTGACTGATGGACTGCTCACTGGATAAGGAATTGGCTGGATGAACACACTCAAATAGTTGTGGTCAATGGCTCAATGTCTAAATGGAGACTGGTGACTGAGGAACTGATGTTCCTCAGGGATTGGTGCTGGGACCAGTGCTATTTAACATCTTTGTAGGTGATGTAGACAGTGGAGGAACTGGGGAGGGACATCTTATAAGGGTAGGTAGCAACAGGATGAGGGGAAATGGTTTTAAACTGGAAGAGGGTAGGTATGCACTAGATATTAGGAAGAAATTCTTTACTACAAGGGTGGTGAGACACTGTAACATCTTGCCCAGTGAGGTTATGGACGCCCCCACCCTGGAGACTTCCAAGGCTGGTCTGGATGGAGCTTTGGGCAACCTGGTCTAGTGGGAGGTGTCCCTGGCTACAGTAGGGGATTAGGAACTAGATGATCTTAAAGGTCCCTTCTAACCCAAATCGTTACATGATTCTATGACAATAAATTGAGTACTGGCGTGAGCAGGCTGCCTGCTGCTGTGATGATGTGTCCTCAAAGGTACCTGGGAACTCTTTTAATCAAATCCATGAGAGTATTTGGAGGAAAAATCCATAGCCTCAAATCAAGTCAGAACCAATCCACAAAGCAGTGAAAAGTCACTGTACTAAAAGATATGAATTCTTGGCTATCAGTATTCACAATATTTATGTCCTAGTAGACCTGCATGTAAGAAAGGGTGAAATAAGTCTTTACACTGAAGGCAAAGATCCTCCCCTAGCAGTGCCTGGCAAAGTGGCACCCTTGCTGCAGTAGTATGAAGATATGGTTTCACTAAACCCAACAACTGGAAGTGCTCTGGGCCAGGCCTTCTCATACTTGCCACAGTATGCTTGATCCCTTTGCCTGGATGAATCAACACCACCTCTAGTGATGACAGATGGGTTTGTGTCTGATTATCAGAAGGGAGGGAGACCTGCATAAAGATATCGCTGAAGGCTCCTCTTAGCCAATATTTTTTGAAGGACATGCAGCTCATTGTTGCTTTTCAACACACAACATTAAATTCTGCAGTCATTTATTTTGTGACAATGTCACAATAATAGGATGTTTCAGAAGCAATGAGATGCCATTGTTCTACTGGTGAAATGAATTAGGAAGTAGCAGAATGATACTAGGGAAGGATGGCTTAAATCAGAGCTTACGTTCATAATATCACGATGTAAGAATTTGAGTATGCAGTTCAGTACAACAAATCAAGTATTTCAAAGACAGACCATATATCTAGCAACTTACTGAAATGAAAGAGAGAGAACAAATGAAAGAAACACCAGTATCATGTGCTGGTTTGAACATCTAAAGTTTTGGAAGAGATTTCTAGAAAATCTTGCCTGGAAAGGCAAAAGAAAAAGGAATGAGAGTGACTGCTAGCTCAAGAAGGATTACAGCTACATGGTCTGATTTACTAAAACTGGGGGTTGGGGAAATCAAAAGAAGAATCTAGTATTTTAGAGGCTGCACTGGAGCAAGCTAGAGGTTTGTCTCAGACACCGCCTTTCCCATACTGCAAGTTTGTACTTAAAGGGAATTTTCTTTGCCTTAAGATGCAAGTAGGTTCTGTATTCCAGTATACCATAGAAAATAATAATTGCTGCTCATGGGAGTATTTGATAGACACTGAAGTAATGTGTGTCAGGTACATAATACTTAATAGCTTCACACAGCTTCCCTGGCATATTTGAAATGAAGGTCAGTGGAAATATGATTACAGAGTTGTGTTTATGTGCATTTACTCGTTTGGGCAATAGGATGAAAGTGTTAGTTGATTAGTGATGTTACACATCATTCAATACCATGAATAATAAACAGAAGTAGCATCTGCGATAGGAAATGTAACAGTAATTCACATCTTTAGAGGGTAGTAGGCTTAGGAGCATTCTGTGTCTGTACGAGTAGATATGCACACATCATTTCTCAATCTGTTGTGATCTAGCACCTGAAAGGAAAAATAGCTAAGGGGGCTGTTTGTGTCATCATAGAAACAGTACTGTAATGGAGACATAGGGAACCGACGATATTTTACTATATGACAGAAAACCAGTTCAGTGCATTCAGTGTGTGTTTCCCTTGTTTATTCATCTGTAAAGTCAGACAATTAACCTTCCTTTTTTCTTCAACTGTGTTGAGGCCGAACATTACATCAATGCCAAACTACTGGGCACATGGATGCAGGCAGAGTGGATTATTTAGCATTGTTGTGATTGTCCCAATTCCTGTTTAAAAAAGCCAATAGAACATCATATCTGAGCCTGAAAAGATGCTATTAACTCTGGAATGAAAATAGAAAATGTTCATAGGGAACGGGAGGCGTGGAGAGAAGCAAGTTTAACGCATCCAAGAGGGATGACTGAAGGCCATGTCTGAGCAGACTGGGGATTTGCTGGGAGCTGAGACTCCAGTCTGGAGTGTAACTGGGGGTGTTTGTCTCATTCAAGTTGTGCCAGGCCAGTGCTCCATCTTCAGTAGTGGAAATTAAGCTCCCAGATCATGAGGTTTGGTGATACTCTTTCTACTGTGTGCTGAGTAGAAGCTGTATGCAAACCAATATGCTGCAAAAATCCTTCTCTACCCAGTGGGTAAAGATTAGAGCTGTGCTGAATTTTCTAATGGCAACGTTTAACTTTACCTCAGAATACTTTCTGCAACATCTTCTCACTTATGAGGCATCTGTTGTCTGAAATATGAAGAAATTCTTGTTGACATGATCTAAAGGTGATCTGCAGACTGACAGTGGCATGCTTATTAGCGAGGACAGTGGCTGCTAATAAATGCAGAATGTTCAGTGTGCTAATTGCCATCTGTGGTATGAAACTTATTTCAGTGTCTCTTAACTTCATTCTTCCTTCTGCATGCTGTTATCTCTGTCTTCAGTCAGATCTTTCCTGTGGGACTGGGATGTTACATGTGTTTTCACTGGCAGAGCGAACACTGCTCACCAGATGCATCTAAACAACAACCTTGTCTTGGGGAAATCACAGTTCAGCAGCTGGAGCTGTGAACATGGCCAACAGCTGAGCACCTCTTTCTGCACTTGGCTGGTGATGATGAGACTGCGAATATGAGGAATAAGTGGAATACTGGCTATCCTTTGTGTTGGTGAGGGCTGTGAGGTTTTCAGGCCAAAAAGTCCTCTTGTCATAACTGCTCTGCTGAACTGATTTTCAGTTTGATTGAAAGGAACAATAGTAGGTCTGAAGGCAATGGGAAAGAAGTGTTTTTCTCATGCTCTGTTTGGCAGGTAATAATGATAGTCTGTAGTCTATCAGCTGTTTCCTCGTGAGCTCCTGGTTTACTTTTTTACAACCAAAACAGAACAAATCTGGCTGTTTCAAAGTACCTTGCATGCTTTGCTGGCAAGTGCGTGGCCTTTAGTGAGTTCAAAAGAAAAATTATGAACCAAAATAATACCTTTTATTTCTTTGTTTCTTGTGAAGCTTAAGTTGGTGGGTTGGAAGGCTCTCCCTGAGAGCGTGGGTAGTGATATATTTTAAAATATGTTGTGATTTAATAGGCTATGAGGTCACCTCAAACTGATATTTTTGGTAAGCTGTAAGTTATGTATCTTCAGATATTACTTTAATTTTAAATTGCTGCAGCAGTTTTTTCTTTTTTTTTCCTCCCCAGTCCTATCTTAGGTACAATTTTAAGGCATTTAATCTAGGTTTTATGCTTTTTTCCCCCTGATTTACTACAGTATGTTATCTCTCAGAAACGGGAGGCAGCACCCAAGAAGACTGCAGAGACCCAGACTGAGGTCCTGCACATGCCTTATAGGAAGGCTGCTGCCAAAATGTCTGAGGAG
>JANHGO010000001.1:37242005-37256662 GCA_024606505.1 Aquila spilogaster | reverse complement strand
CCACCGGAGGGGGCGGGAGGAGTGAGCGAGCGGCTGCGTGGTCCTTTGTTACCGGCTGGGCTGAAACCACGACACCTATGCACTGGAAAAACAGGCCAAAACAATGTCTTTGGTACTAACTACACAAACTTGGCTGAGAAAAATAGAGATCTAGTGATTTTAAATGAAGATAAATGAGGTGTTATAAGCTTTCATGGGTGGCAGGGAAACTCTTTCATAGTTGAGAAGCTCAATCTTTTCATGAATTTGCAAAACGCGAGAAACAGAATGATTTTGAATGTGGCGTGTCCTCTGACTCTCTGTTACACAGTTACTATTCCTGAAAACACAGGTTGTCAGCCCTTACTGTTGGTTCACAACACCTGTGTAGGCCAGCAGAAAGGGGCAGGGCTCTGAGAGAGGAATTGGGAACACCTGGGGAGGTACCTGCCTCTTTTTGTTGGTTGTGTCTGGCTCAATATCTAGCTTCTTCTGGAGCCATGAACTAAGCAGAGAGCTGCCTTGGGGTGGGGGAGGGGAGAGGAGGTAGAAAATACAAGTGCATGCTAAATTTCTGTGGTTTTTCTGGAAATGGGTGCCTGACCAGGTGCAGTGTCTGTTTAAATGTGAGATGCTAGGCTTTTTGCTGATGGTAGGTGAGCCCTGCTTCTTTTTTAGCTGTAAGGAAGAGGAAATTAGTAATTAATCAATTGCAGAGAAATTTGACTTGAGATTTTTAGGACTTCATGGTCCTATGTTGTTTGAAACTACAGTCCCTGCTTCTAGGAGAGTGTAATAGAGAGGGAAGGCAGCATTTTCTACAGAGGTCCTGTGGAGAAAAGAAGGAAGGGTAAGAGACGGGAGGAAACTCTGATGCAAAGGAAAAGAGGATTCCACTTCAATCTCTGGTTAGTTTTATGGCCACATTTCTTTATAATGAGCTCATCTATGAAATCTATTGATGACATGTATCACCTATGAAAGATTGCAATAGCAGCAGTAATGGTTTCTTAACGTATGGTACTGTACTGCTTTATGTTTGTAACTGACTGTAAGACCTAATACTCATTAAAATATGCTTTTATCACTTATAGAGAAGATCTTAAATTATCAAGCCTTTACAGACCACTCAAGCAATTCTTAATATAAAGTGTGATTGTTTTCTGAAGACTTTTCTCAGGTCTTTGGTATTCACTGTTTTACCATGTTCTCCCATCCTGACCAGACAGTAAGCACACCTCATTTGTTCCAGATAGGTAGCTGAATGTGAAAACTAATAATTCCAGTCAGTGAAGCTGGCAGCGTAATTATGTCTTGATACATATGTTGTGAGGAAGCTTGAGTGCATCTGAAGAAGCTGAGCTGCTGCAATTTATCTACCATGTGCGGTGACTGATTTAATTGGAGAACTGAAAGTAAAATGAAAATCCTGCACTAGGACCTTAATGAGACGATCTTTGCTTTTGCCAAAATATTGACCCTGCTGGCAGTGTAAAGCGTGAACAAAGAAATTGGATTGCTTTCTTGCATACCCCTGACTCGGGAGGAACACTGGCGTGATTTTTGTGTAGAAAACTGATTGATGATCATGCCCTGTCAATGGATCTTAACTGGAAAACAAGATAAATCAGAGAAGAAATGAATGTTTTCATTGCATGTGGCCCAAGACTGATTCTGTGACAGTGAATAAGTTTAAGGCATGTATTATTTCAAAGGGATTTCTAGTTGCAACAGCTTATTAATTCTCATAACTTTTTGAATGAGCATAAATTAACATTGAAATAAACTTGGGACAGTAAGGTGTTTCTGTTATTCCAGTACAGCTTTTTTGTAGTTCTTATGCCTTATTTTTCTTTCTGAATTCTTCTGTTGAGTGAGTTAAAACAAACATAGGAATAAAGATTGTACTCTGCCATTCATTTTAATTAGAAAACAAGATCTGGGGCGCAGTGGGAAGGGAAGGATCTTTGCGTTGTTGTTAGTACTACTGGAAATACCACCTCATGATATTTCTTTCATAAGCTGATCAATACGTGTCTTAAAATACTTGGGATTAGTAGGGCAAACTATTAAATAGGAAGTTTTTTGGAGAACCATGTTTTTCTGATAGTTACCCCTCTAATTTGCAGCCTGAATTGATTTATACCTGGCACGTACCCCTTTGCCTTTGGGACAGTATTGTCCTGTGGCTTACAGAGCACTTTTCCCTAACATAATTTTTCCTCTTTCTGGACAAAAAGCACATCTCCTGTCAGTACTTCTTTTGCTGGGTGAAGCAAAATTCTCTGTCCTTGTTAAGCAGACATGTGTCCTTTCCCAGCTGCAGTAGCACTAGATGAAGAGGTTATCATCTTCTAATTTATCCCCCCCTTCCCTGGAACTTAAAATCCATTATTATCTACCACCAGAGCTACTGATGTGAAAACACCTTGAATATCTTTGTGAATCTGTTTTTGTTGACTGGTAGTTAAATTGGGTAAGGTGGTAACTAGCTCATAGTGACTGAAGTAGATTAGGAAGTGTTCACCAAAGCAACCTTAGTTAGCATCTCTAAGAGCCATAATCACTAGAAGAGAAACGGTGACAGGTAACTTGGTGTAGACTGGGAGAGACCTTCTTAAACCAGCACAGCATAGATTAGGAGAGAATATATTTGTACATGTGTGGGCTCCTCTGTGTGAATGTTTTATCTGATCTTGTCCTTTTCACCTAGTTCTTCAGCTGGGCTTGCATAAGATGGAGCAGGTTAACAAGCCCCAGAGAGTAGCTTAGTCATACTTAAAGCATTTAGTTTCTCCTGACTGCCAACACCGATGAGTCATACGCAGATTTCATCTGAATGGGTCACATCTTTGAAAAGAAAATTGGGTTTGTGCCAATGAGATATTTTTATCCTAAAAGATCTGTTAACTGAACTCAATATTGATAACTTTGAACTGGTAGGGGGTGGATATTTTGTATTTGAAGGTGTTGGGTGTGTGTGTGAGTATTTTCATTGTTTTTGTCTTTCAGTAGTGGTAGTCATTTTACAAGGTGGGTAGCAGCTGTGTATACCAAAAGTGTCTTATGGGGAAGAAAAAGGTATAAAAATTGTAAGCAGTTCTAGAGTAGAACATATATATTTATTTGTTTAACTTTATTTATATTTTAATAGAGGTGAGAACAACTTGCTCCAATATTGAAGTTTTGTCTTGTTTTTCTTTTGGTTTTAGACTTCCTTTATATTAAAAATGTAATTTCTTTTTACTTTTAAACAATGATACTTAGTGCTCTCTTATATTCACTGAATGCTGTGTGCACCAGTAATGCAGCAGACTGATACGTAGCTGTATAGCATCTTGAATGCACAACATCTGTCGCTGCTCCTCTGTAAAGTGAACATCTCTCATAGACAGACCGCACAGGATTGTTATAAATGGTGTTATTTCAGTAATTAAATGTATTCTTCATAATTTGAAGAAGTGTGCATGTCCTATAGACAATATACTTCTATAAATGCTTTCCCCATGATATCTTGGAAGACCTTATTTTGTCTGTTTGCTATTTTTTCCAATTTTTTATTTTATTTTATTATTCCAAAACATACACATTACTTTTAAAAGTTTCATTAAAAGATTGTCTGGTCATCCAAGTTAGGCACTCAAAATCCACTAGCTATTCTAATTTCTCCTCAGCACAGAACATTTTTCAAACGCATGGAATACAGGACAGCCAGAGAGACAGACCTCTTCAAGTAGGAGAGTAAAAGGTCCAACTAAGTACTTGAAGTTCAGGTTGTCCGCTCCATGCCTCGTTATGCAGCACAGACATACTTTTTGATACTTAGCGTTTCATAAGGCTGGCAGGTTGCAATTAAAACTGTGCCAATTTGTATCTGAAATCCAAGAAGAGGTATGAATAGAATCTCCTGGTACCTTTTTACATATTCATTTTGACTGTAGAGCTGCAGTTAGGGTACTCACATAGAAAGGCTGTCTAGAGAACACTTGATTTTTCAGTAAAATAATGAAGGTTAGCTATGTTCTGAGTGGTGGTGCAAATACATTTGGCAAGATTGTGTGCACTTGTGAAATGTGAGGAAGTTGGATGTTACGCCAGTGTGGGGAGGTATTAGCAATTGGCTCTTCCAGCAGAAAGACTCAAAGCCTTGATGAAAGAAACAAAATAAGCACATTTTATGAACCAAAGCCATGAGCTGAATGAGAGCAAGACTTGTCTTCCTCAGGTCCGTAAACATCAGCACAGATAATATCCATGTACTTTTGAGAATTTTCTGGCTCAGGGTCTGGTGTTGACCTATGTCAGGCCTTCTTGTCACCTTTTTCCTCCTGCCTTGAGTAAGCTTTAATATTCTGCAAGCTTGGACTCTTCAGCCTTTTGTTCCCTCCTAGCAACATATCTGCATTTGATTTCTACAAACTGTTGACATATAATTCCTCACAGTATCTGTTGTGCCTGTTTCTTCCATCTTTAGCTTTAAGAGCACAGTATGATAGGCTGTTGAATGCTACTGTGCCTTTATTCATGCAATGTTCACAAGGACAGAATAAGCAAAAATCTCCTTAGATGATAGAGATGCTCTTTACTATAACATTAAAATACTGGATGAAGAATGAAGCTTATACAAACAGACAAATTTCTTTTCTGCTCAAGTTGTCTGACTCATTAAGGAGAGTTTTCAGATAAAATCAAGTTGTTCATGGTGTTTAATTCTCACTTTGTGTTGTTTTGTCACAACCTTGCTGTGTTGCGTGGCTTCTTGAAGCCCCAAGAAGTGGTTGGGTAATTTTACTTGTTTTTTCTCACGGGACAAGAGAGTAAGACACTGCTGCGTGACTACTGTATTGTATTTTCTTCTGGATTTCATAGTTCAGAAGTTCTTCTCTGAAATGTTTTAATGATGGAAGCTGTAATAAATTACATGGGCATTCTTTCATCAAGGTAGCTAATGAAAATATAGAAAAGTATGAAAGACATCATGCCAACCTGTATTGTTCTGAAACTCTCATCCTTCCACTTTCCGTTCTGTATAAATTTTTTGCTATTATGTTTAGTAGCTAAATAACATGTTATTGCTAAGGCTCAGTGTTCAGGTAAGCCTAAAGAAAAGGTGCTCTACAGCCTTGATGACAGCTCAGTGGATGGATTATTATGAACTCTAGATTTTCAAAGAGCAAGATGGCTTACTTCAGAGATAAGAAAACAGACAGTTCCTCTCTTACCCCCAGCAGATCAAGATGCAAAAGGAATATATAATTTATAGGGAATGATTTACACTCTGTGTTTAGCCCCTTTTTTTGCTGTTTCAAAACCATCTGAGAGAGCAGGAGTTCCTCGGGTGAATAGGCTTAATGCTGTTTGCTGGTTTTTGCCTTCTCTTATGGGCTGCAGATGGTTCACTATAAGGAGCTATCACACTGTGTTCAGATTCCACACTGGTTGTCCAAGGGTTTCACAGAATGATTTCTTTTCCTTGAATGGACACCTTATTTTTGTATTGAAGGAAGGAGCTGGGAACCTTTCCAGGAGAGGGATCTAAAAATGGGTTTGGAAATGTTATATATTGAACTTTATATATTGCAGCTTCTACAAGTTTAATACAGTCTTCCTGGGTCTAATTTGAGGCTCCTTTGGAAGGAGGAATATTTACGTATAAATTTTACTTCTTGTTACATTTACACAAAATAAGTGCATGCCCTGGTATAGTGGGAAGAACTATGATAAGTTTTTCTTCCTTTGATCTTTTAACTCTTCTTGCTATGGCCAGGGCTGTCTCTTTGAGTGTACTAATAGCTCTTCAATTTGGCAAATAATACCTTGGTTTTACTGACAAAATTTCCTACAGGTGACTGAGTATGGCAGAAGATTGAGTTATTCCCCATGTCAGTGAAAATTCATGGACAGCACTGTGCAGTATTCAGGGAGCTTTACTTATAATCTTGTGGGCATGCAGGCCTTTGAATTTTTTGAAGAAAACTCTTTGATATTTTCACTGGCATCTTAAAAATAAGCCTGACATTTTGCCACTAAGAAATAATAGAAAAAAAGGAATTAGAAATGGAATAAAAGATCACTAGTGAATGAAAGCTCATATATATATACATATCAAACAGCCATCGGCTCAATGCTCATAAAAGATGAAAACTCCCATTGCCATTGAGAAAACATTTCCAATGAAGCAGGCACTCCACTACTGATGTCTCAATCTTGAGCTTATAGGGAGACCTACAAAACATCCTCAAAGGTGAATCTGGAAACTAAGCTTGATGGCTGTACCATTCACAACCAGAAGAGTGAAATGATATGGGTACAAAATACTTATGGGAAAAAGCTGCTGCTTATAATTCTGGGTAGTCTAATTGCACAGTGCTCTGAACGGCTGTACTTGGTGGAACGGAAGAGGTAGCGATTGCAGTATGGGTTGAAATATTCTATATGAGTTTTGTCAGGAAAGAAAATACTGAGGGATCTGTGAGTTCAGAGCAGTTGTTCTAACTTACTTAACCTGAAATTTGTTGCTTTGGTTTGACCCAAAATTGAGCTTGTGTGCCTGAAAGCTTGTATGTTTTTTGACAGTTAAATCAGGTGGTGCAATAAAACCACTATTCTTCCATAGAAACAAAGATGAATTTTGGCATTTTTCTTTTTCTGCAGCCCTAAAAGTGTTTTACTAGGTTTTTTTGTTCTGTCTGGGCTGTTGTTGCTTGTTGGGTTTTTTTTGTTGTTGTTGTTAATCAAACTGAATAAACCTAATTGTGTTTTATGGCATCTTTAATGATAGCCACACAGATCATCTGCCGTTTTGGATCCCTTATATTTAGCACACAGGCTGTCTGTTTCAATCTCCATGCGTTTCCCAGAATTAGGAATATTTTAAAATATTTTAAGTATTTAGCAAATTCCAAGTAAATGGATTTGTTATGCAGAGAAAAATTATTTATTTTTCTCCTGCATAGTGATTTGCTTATGAGAAATTAAGCATTCAGTGACTCTAAGGTTGATAATATACCATATGTAGAGTAATTAAATATTACTGAAACATCTGTGACGCACCTTCAAAACAAAACTCTTCTCTTTGCTTGTTTTTCAAAGGCAGAGTCCCAGCAGGGGGCTCCCAGGTAACACTGAGAAATCTTTGGTAGTCTTAATGCACACTTATTGCCCACAATTGGATGTATCTTAAAAATTTCTAGAATTTGAGTTAAATTACTACTTAGAGTATTTTTTTTTTTAAAGCATTTTACTTATGGAAGGTTTTAGTTGCTAAACTCTTTTTGGCTCATCTTAAAGTGTTTCAATAGTAATTGCTGTTCCTTGGATCCAAAGGTAGATGGTGAAAAGCTGAAATATTTGTCTTAAATATTTTTAAAAAATCTGGTTGATAGAGGTCTTATGCCAGTTTAGGCTTAACACCATCTAACATCCCAGAGAGAGCTTGGAATTCTTACGCATTTTAGTAATTTTCTGCAAACGGTGAGGTGTATACCCTGTACCAAGAAGAGGCAGCATTAATTGTATTGAAAGCCGAATTATCAGTCTCATGCAAAAAGATAATTTAAAAAATGAAAAATTGATACACCATCCTAGAATCCTGCAAAAAAAAAAAAAAAGGTGCTAATTTTATAGTTGTTTCATTTATTTCTTTCAGTGAAAGACTCAACAGTTGGAGACCTTGTAACAAGATAAGTAGGCCAGTAGCCAACTGTATTTTAAATGATGCCAGCTGGGGTCAATGGAATGATTCTTAGGAAATAATTTGACAAATTTTTATTCTCTCCCCTCCCTCATTTGCACAATGTCTGACTAGAGATTCTTCAAAAGTATTTCTTCAGAAACATTTCTTCAGGTATTGAAATACCCCTTGTAGAATAGTTTGAGCTAATAAAACAGAAATTGAGAGGGTTTTTTTTGATTGGACTCCAAAGCTGTGTTCACAGATGTTTTCTGACAGAAGAAAATAATGCGAAATGGGTTAAGACATTATTTGAACTAAATCGTTACCTAAAAAATAAATCTGTGCAATGTTTTTCTTTCTGTCCCTTGATCAGAACATACTAAAACTAATAAATACAGCATTGGGGACGTATAGGTGATTTACTTGGATAACTGTTAGGCCTTTCAAAAACTCTTAAATATTATCTCCCATTTTACCAAAAAATAGATAGCCTTAAGAGATATGGTCTTTCCTTTGTAAAAAGGCTTATCATCAAACCTGAGAACAAATTTAAAACATCCCATGTTAGCTAATAGAACCAAAAATATTAAGATTTCCACACCAGATTTACTTTCCAGGTTCTTCATTTAAACAAATATGTTGGGAACAGGACTGGAAGTAGACTTATGCTTCCAATATAACCACTTGATCACACTGTCTTACATAGTTTACAAATCTATCTATCAAAAGATTATGAAAAATGCTGCATTTGCAGTCTCTTGTGACCATGCTCTTGGAGGTGGCTAGAGTGGCTCTGCTAAAAGCGACATGCAGCATGCATCAGATAATTATATTTCCCAGGCCTGAGAAGGGCCAAGGGGTCTAAACTTCCCCAAATTTCTTCTGTCTGCACCGTGATGCATGGGAGATGTCAGCTTACACTTTGTATGTATCTTATCTTCTCAGATGATCAACTTTTCTGTCCAATCTATAGAAATGATGGTAATATAAGAGGATATATATCCATCTATCTATCTATCTATCTCTTTTTTGGAAGATGATTGGTGTCTTGATGGACCAAGCCTATTGTTATGCACATAGCTTTGAAAAAGTGGTCTTTGGCATTTTTTCATGAGCGTGAAGAACGGGACTCTTTTCATGTGTGGAAAATACAAAGTTTTGCAAAAAGTAAGCACAAATAATTTGTGTTTGCTTTGATTTGGTTTTAGCTGTTCTTTCCAGAGAGAAGCTAAGTTTATACTCTTACTGACCCAACTCTAGGAATAACCTGTGTGTGTGTGTGTGTTTGTTTGTTTGTGTGTATGTATTGTATTTTATTTGGTTGTTTTGTGTGTGTGGTATGTGTGTGGGGTTTGTTTTGGTTTTGGGAAGTTTGTTTTTTAAAGGAATTTCGAGAATTGGAGCCAATGCCTCTGTCGGTGGGACTTGTTGTTGGTACTGAGGTTGGAGGCTGTGATTGCTGTGTTACTCTGACTTGTGAGGAGGTACCTCAGCTAAGGTGAAACCAGCCACACTGGGTGTAGACAATGCTGTACCTGGGCTGGGGGAGCTGAGGCTGATGTTGCTGCCTGATGGTTTACCCAGAGATCAAGAGATAGTTTGTGGTCAGCTCAGACCCCCATGTAGGTCACTCCCATGTAAATCTAGCTACTATAGGTTTAACTGCTGAGTTTTCAAGTTGCTTTGTCCACACTTTTGACTCTTGCTTTAGGCTCCGAGTAGCTCCAGTACTTCTGATACTTCTAGATTCTTCATTCATGAAAATGAATGAACGATTCATCATTCATGAAAAATGATGTCTAATTATATTTGTAATCCAATCAAATATGTAATTCAAAACTACATAAATTGTATTTGAAATACCTACCCTTCATGGCTGCTCAGGTTGACTTCTCAGTCCAACAAAAAGAGGTCAGTTTAAGGTGGGATTGTATTACCAATACTATAGCAATACTTGGTAATCTCACTTTATTAATGGCTTTATAGATTAAAACATTCTAGTTGTCACACATTTTGCCTCTTAAAATGAGGTCATTTTGGCCTGGCAGTTATGAGACCATATATGTTGATACTATAGCAAAAGTGCCAAATAGAGGAATGTACTATTGTATTTTATGGAGTAATTCATTTTACATTTTATTATACTCAAGGGCTTGGCTATTTTCTAGATCGTAAATTCTCTTGCAGCTACTTCTAAACTAGGACAATGATATTTGAGAAGAAAGGGTAATCCTCTTTTTCTTTTAAGTGGAGATATTTGTAGAAGAGTGAGGGTTAAGGAGAAAATACATTGCCTGAAAACAGGTTTTTTTTATGCATGCTTATTTTCATCTTAGCATTGTACTCAAAACCCAGTTCTTAATCTGTCTTAAAGTTACTTAAAAACACTCTGTGTGTTTGCCTTAGTGAGTTAATCAAGGCAGGGTTGCTCTTGATGCTGATACCCTTAAACACTTGATTTGGTACAAGCCAACCTTCTGTGTGGTGCAGCACAGAGCAGGTACAGCCTGACAGCTGTGAGCTTCGTGAGCAAAGGGGATGTCTCTGAGAAGCAGCAACGCCCACAACCTGGCATCTTTTATTAATCTTTTTCACTTTGGGTGTTGTTAGTGAATGGGCTGTCCCAGCATTTGTTCAGGATTTCTGCAGCTTTAGGGTAGCGTTCGTTAGGATGGTTCTTGTCTCTTGGAGACAATACCTAAATTAAGACTCCTCCCTCTTGTGGATCGAAGTGCATTCATCAGTTTGGGGCAGGTCTGATAAAATATTTGCTGCCTCCCCTAGTACCTTAATTTACCTGACTGATAATTTTATTGCATAGAAAAGGTACAGATTTACCCCTCGCCACCCACCACTCTGATTTTGGTTGAACAGGAACTTCACTGATGCCACGGATCAACATCAATATAAATGAAATGAGAGCGAGCTTGGTTTTGAGCAGCTAAGAACTTGCGTTCTTCTCCCTCAATAATAATTGTTCTAGGCATGCTCAAAATTAATAGCATGCAAATTGGAAATCTGCAGCAAAGTACCACTTTAATTACTGTCCCTTTTAAATTTTTATTATTAGAGGGAAATGGATTTGCTTTTTATTAAATGCCTTTTTAATGAACTTCAAGACCTGGAAAACACACATACTGTGGTATGTACCAAATGTATGCTGATATGAAATGTACTACTTAAAGTATGTTAGCATATTAGGATTCAGCACAGATCTCTATTGTCATATCCTTGTATGTAGCATTATATAAAAACATACACTAAATAATCTGTACTGCTAATGATACGTAGCAGCTTTATAAGTTAAATTGCAGTGGGTTTTAGAAAAGCTTTTGCCTTTTTCTTTCAAAAATAGAAGTGGTGTAATTGTATATGTCCATTTAGTGTTCCTTGCAAAGTATAAGCAGCAAGATGTGTTCAAAATCTAGTATTCCAGTGAAAAAGCAAATATTATAAAGTTATGCAAAGTTAAGCACTAACTTCCAGAGTGTGAAGATGACATACGTGCTACCACAATGGTGCGTATGCAAATGGCCACACTGATACAGTAGGAGTTACATAGCTCACTTGTGAAAAGCTTGTGGGGATTTTCTTTCTGGTTGCTCAATTATATCTGTGCACCTAACGTTATCAGGCATGAGCTTTTACAGTTTGTGAGAGGAGAAAGCTGAGATGGTAAATACACAAATGCTCCTTTCTCATCTGATATCTACCCCCTAAAAGCAAGTAAAGAAATACTTGTAAAAAGTTGCCTATGCTATTATTGGATGAAGTGATTCTTAGAGTGTATATAAATTTATTTGAAATTCTTCTTGATCAAAGGTACTTCAGTGTTATTCTCTGCCATTAAATTTATTTTTACTTAATTTCTGTCTCCCAATGTGTTTGAGGCAACTACAAATAATAGCATTATTTATACACACTAGAGATGAGCTTTGGTGTAAATGGAGTTCTTTAAATTTTTTTACTATTTATTTTTTTTAAAAGACCATTATATTTAGAAGTGCAATTTTGATGCAGATTGGGTTGATGGTGGCTGAGTAATAATTCCAAAGTATTGGAAGACATTTGCACTTCTGATATGAGAGAAAGGGAGGAGTTGCTCAGATTTAGTAGGCAGAACACAGTCTGTAAAATAGAGGATAATAAAATTGTCCAAAACCAATTTATACCAAGACAGTAAGAAATGATGTGCTGCATAGAAAATATGTAATCTATACTTTGCAGTGTCCTCCAGCTTTAAGATTAAACATTTGTTAATTGTTGTCTAATTATTTTTCTATTGTTCTTTGGATAGTATTAATGTGGTTAAACAGTATTTTAACAATATTAATATATTTAAATAGGTGACATGTAACTTCAGTAATCTGAGTTTGATCTAGAATCTGCTTGAATTAAGTGGTCTTTGAAAAAAGCCTAGTGGGCTTTGCTCTACAAAATGCTTATAATTCAGTTCTTCAAAGTGCTGTACTTGATAGCCACAATCAATTACAGCATCTAAAGCTTGTGTTTAAATTCAAGCCTGTGAAGCCAGTTGTGATGACTCCACCAGACTGCTTATGTACTTAACTACTGATTACAAGAGCCACTGCTCACATTTAAAGCTGAGTCCATGTTAAGGACTTGTGGTTTGTGTGGTTTTTGTTTTGGTTTTTTGTTTGTTTGTTTGTTTTAATACACTCTCTATAGGAGTCATTCAACCTGAAGTGTTTCCCCACCTTCCCTAGGGTATTTTCACATCAAAAAATGCTATGTGAAAATCGAATAAAAATTGAGTTGGTTGAAATTGCAGGAAAAAGCTCCAAATCAAATACAGGGAATTATTTGACAATTTCGTGGGAGTTTATGAATAGTTGCTCCCCCCAGAGCTGCGTGTTTCTGCCACATCTGCTGTTTACTGGGGGTCGGGCAGGGGGGAGAGTTGCTGCACATGCCACTGGAGGGATTTTGGTTTGCGTGCTGTCAGTGACGAGGAGAGCACCTCTTTTGGGGATGGGCAGGCGGTGGCTTCCCCCTGGCTGTTTGTGAGGCCGTTCGTGCTAAAGGAAGACAGCAAGGCTGTCTCTGAGTTACGCCTGGGACTTCTTCCCCTGCCCTGGCAGCTGGAGAGGACCCTAGCTGTGGTCTTCCTTTTTCTTACAGTTTTCAGCCTTCCATTTCCATTTGTGCTGTTTGTGCTACCAATTTACCACTTTAATAAGCCTGCAGGCTCCATTTTGGGCTTGGCACTGAAGAAAACTTCAGTGTTTTGGAAGCAGTATTTTTGGTTTGCACATAGAAGCCCATAAGCAGTTGCAGGTTTTCTGGTTTACCTGCAGTAGTAAAGGTCTATGTAAATGAGGCCCTGTAAGTTTTAAGGGCTGTACTCACTTTTGTCTTGAATTTCCTCAGTTTTGGCTGTGTGTTTTCAGTTATAAATTACTACAATGATCTCAGTCTCAGGTATTCCTTATCAAACGATGTTAAAGAAATGATAAAACCCTGTGTTGATTAATATGTTATGTTATGTATAACAAAAGTGTGAGGAAAGTAGTAGTGAGATTGCATTTCACTGTATATACGGCATTACATGGACATAGCATAAAAGTTACAAATCCAACCAGTCTAGAGTGAGGAGGTGCCTGAACTGAGGTTGTCTCTTCAATTTCCAGCCATGGCGTTAAGCAGTGAAGTACACTGCAGCCTCTGGGGATGGGTATAGAGCAACATCGTACATAGAGTTTCCCACCAGTGCCCACCTAAACACTGGAGAAGTAAAACAATGATGAATTGAGCTTCATGCAGCGGAATGGACTAAATGTGCTGGTCCCCCACTGATTTATCATCCTTATCATCCTGTAGCACTCTGTCCCTTCCAATCTTTGTACATTAAGTTGGGGAATAAGAAACCGCAGGCTGGGCATGAAGAGTCCTGGGAGGAGCTGGAGGAGGCAGGTCTGGGGAGAAGCGTTCACACTGGGAGAGGAGAGTGCAGCTAAGCTGGCGGGGAATGTAAATGCAGGTTTCAACATCTAAGCTGAAGAAAAGTCTGGCTGGCCATGAAAAAATGTTTCTGAAATGCAACAGGCCCAGTGGGGAAGTAGAGATTTGTGCTGCTACTGCCGCATTGCCTGCTGCTAGCAAGTTAGACGGCTGCAGGGGACAACCAGCCTGGGGAAGAGACAACTGTTAAAGTAAAAATAATCAAAAAGTGCTTTTTATTTGAACTAGAGTAATGCAGTGGTTTTTTGTCGTGAGCTTAGGAGTGGCAAGGTTACAGTTCCTTTATTCTTGCTGGTTTTTTTTGTTTGGTGTCTGAATATAATTACAGCTCTCTTTCTGTCTGAAGGACAAAGTGAGCAATTACAATTTCTGCAGGATTCTTTTATTCTGTTCCATATTTTTTCTCCTCAACTAGAGCATATAACTGTTTTTCAGTTAGATTTGCTCATTCACTAAAAATGAGTGATGCTGAGAGTGTCTCATTCCCTGGCGCTCCTTCACCATTCTTCCATAGAGCTATGAGACAGACTATACCTGTACTGCCTTCTTGTGCTTTCAGCAGTATTTAGATGAGCACATACCTCAGCTTCTGTGTGAAAAATAAGCTACATCTTGGTATGCCGGTGCCTAGTTGAGTGCTACTGTGCTTCATGCAGTAAATTGCAGACTGTAGCTGTATTGAGATGATAAAATATATTTTATCTTTTTTCTCAGAGTGTATTATACAAACCAGTTTGCAATCTCTATCAAATTAACTGCAGTATGTGAGAAGTGACCTGGGACTGCGTCAAATTAACCAGTTTTGCATGTGGTAAGAACAATCCTGAAAATGCATTTTAGCTTATGGCAACATCACATATTGGTGGTGCTGCAGCTCTCTGGCAAATACAGATGTTCTCCATGTTGAATTTATGAACGTGCATGCTGGAGGAGTGTATTGGGTGTGGCTGAGATGGAGTTAATTCTCCCCATAGCAGCCCTCATAGTGCTGTGCTCTGCATTGGTAGCTAGAAAGGTGTTG
>JANHGO010000001.1:37223773-37241651 GCA_024606505.1 Aquila spilogaster | reverse complement strand
TTTCACTTTATTAAACTGTCCTTATCTTGACCCACGAGCCTTTTGTTATATTTTCTCTCCCCTGTCCAGCTGAGGAGAGGGGAGTGATAGAGCGGCTTTGATGGGCGCCTTGTGCCCAGCCAGGATCAACCCACCACACTTTGGTGCTTTTTTCCTTCTGGTAACCACCAAGGGTAAGGAGTAGCTCTTTCTCCTACACTTACTGAAGCCTGGTCAATAAATGCAGCTGTATTTTGGCCATGCATGCTGTATTCTGTGCATAGACTGTTGGTGCCAACTGCTTTTTCCCCATGGCTTTAGGCACTGGTCATTGCTCGCTTATCTCCTTGTACCAGCCATGCCATGCCCAAGGACTGGGTTATGGACTAGGAAGAGGAGGTGACAGTAGGATTGACAGAGGGGCACAGACAATTCAAACAGTCCATAAGCAGCGGGAGGGACAAAGAGGAAAATCCATCTGCCTCAGGATCAATTTGCCATGTCTTCTTCCTCTCCTTTTTGCTTCTGAGTTAAAAAAACACTTCTAGCAGTGCATCCCCTGTGATTAGGGGCCATGCTGGCTGCCCATCAGGCACGTTTGCTCGCTTAAGGGTAGTCTGTTGGAAGAAAGTTTGCAGCAGGCGCAGTGTGACCTGCGGCAGGCTGAACTGGCATCCACAACGCCTATGTGAACTGCCCCCCTCATCCCTACCCCTTCCTAATAGGTGTACGTTGGGGAATCTACTCATTTGCCCGTGAATCCTGAAAACTGACCCTCAGAGACTGAAATGTTTTGGGAGGTGGAAGAAATGACAAATATTTGATTGACTTATTTTTGCAAAGTTCTTGTATATCTTCAGGTTTCAAAAACATAAAGGAAGTCCTAAATTGGTTCTTGTGAGCCTTAATACCATGTAACCGTATAGGAAACACTAAGTAGGAGAAATTAAAGCTTTCTGTGTCAGCTGTGATCTAATGTCTTGCTTTTCCTTGGATTCTTTACTCCAGCATAACACTTCTTTTTTTAAAGATGCCTGCTGCTAAATCTTTTGGCATTGCTACATGGAAGAAATAGCTTTTTGTATCATTTTCAAAACTACTTTATCACCTGATAAAAGAATGTTTTATAAGTTGTTCTGTATTTTTCTGGAGAGTGAAATAAAAAGTAGCTTTTTATTTCAGTTAGAGGACATCATTTTTTATCATTTAGAATGATTGCAGTCTGTCTTTTGGCTGGAGATGTTTAGTAACACAGGTGAGAACAATCTATTGAGTACCAGTGTAAGTAGGCTGCTTGTTGCCATGATGGGATGTCCTCAAAAGGACCCAATAACTGAATCTCTAATAAAATCCATGAAGGATTTGGAGGAAAACCAAAACTCCGAATCATGGCAATACAAAACCAATTCACAAAGCAGTGAAATATCACTCCACTAAAAGATGCAAGCTCCCGGCTAGCAAGTTTCTTTACTAACACTCTCGGATGTGTCACCAAAATACAGACAGTCAAGAAATTTACTTTTAAGATTATATTTAAAAACAAAGCATTCTGCATTTAAATATAGCTTTTCTTGTATTCCACCTTTAGAATATGCTAGATGGGCTTCTATGGATATTGCATGAATAAGTGGTTAGTAAACACAATGTTGCGTGTGTCGGTTCACATTTGTGAATTCGTTGGAGGTAGATGGATGTGTCTGACAGTGTTTACGTCACAGAAGACCTTCTTTGTGTAAGAAGTCATGAAGTAAGAAGTCTTTATGTTGAAGGCAAAGATCATCATTCCCCCGTCCCCTTGCAGTTGTAGCAGTGCCTAGCAAAGTGGCATCCTCTGCTGCAGCAGTATAAAAATGTGTGGTCTCACTAAACCCAAAAGTTTTTGGTTCTCCAAGCCAGATCTTCGTGTCCTTGTCACAATATGCTCAGTCCCCCTGCCTTGAAATAAATGAAGACCTGCCCTAATGAAAGATGGGTTTGTGTCTGAACATCAGAAGGGAGGGAAATCTGTGTAAAGGTATCACTGAAGGTAGGCTGCGCTTCTCAACAACTAATACTTTTAAAGGATATGCTGCTTTCACCACACCAGATGAAATTCTGCTGATGTTTATTTTGAGGCAATGTCATGATAACAGAACAGATGTCTCGGAAGCAACAAGATGTCATTGTTCTGCTACTGAAATGCTGAGAAGAATTAAGAGGTGGCATAAAAATACTAGGAAAGGATGATTTAAATCAGAGCTTCCATTCTTAACATCGGGACATAAGAATTTAAATATGGTATTCAATACAATAAATTAATGATGTTTCCTTAAATATCTTAAAGACAGATTACATGTCTAGGAT
This sequence comes from Aquila spilogaster, assembly GCA_024606505.1. Classification (NCBI taxonomy): domain Eukaryota; kingdom Metazoa; phylum Chordata; class Aves; order Accipitriformes; family Accipitridae; genus Aquila; species Aquila spilogaster. The sequence goes on along the minus strand of JANHGO010000001.1, from coordinate 37,239,329 downwards.
CTTACTCAGGAAAGGGGGAGAAAGGATAAGAAAAAGAAACAGCAGCATGTGTTGGTTTGAGAATCTAGAGCTTTGGGAGTGTTTTCTAGAGAATCTTGCTTGAAAAGGCAATAAAAGGCATGAGAGACACTGCTGATGTCAAAAGGGTTATAGCTAATGGGATCTGATGACTTATTAAAAATGCAGAAAAAATAAAGAAGAATCCAGTATTTCACCAGCTGTACTGGGACCAGGCTAGAGCTGTCTCAGACACCAGCCTCAGTGCTGCAGGTTTGCACATTGACTCAAGGGGATTTTTTTTTTCCTTAGGAAGCAGGTGGCTACATCACAGAAAATAATAATAGCTGCTGGTGGGAGTACTTGATAGAAACTGAAGAATCATGCACTTCAGGTACATAATACTTAACAGTGACAGTCAACTTCCCTAGCGTATTTGAAGTGGAATTCAGTGGAAATACTAATGTGGAGTTAAATATGTTTATGTGTGTTTAGTTTCTTGGGTGATAGGATGAAAGACTTATTTGGTTAGTAACGTTACACATTATTCACTGCTGTGAATAATTAACAGAGGTAGCATTTGCAGTAAGAGACATAACAGCAATGCACAATTTTAGGAGTATTCTGTGTCTGCACAAGTTTATTTGCACACATTGTTCTTTAAACTGTGGGGATATAACAGCTGAAAGTTACAGGAAAAAATAGCTAGAGAGACTTTTTTTCATCATAGAAATACTATAATGGAGACATACTGAAGTGATAATGCTTTGTTATATGATCTAAAACCAGTTCACTGTATTCAGTGCATGTTTCCCTTGTTTATTCATCTGTAAAGCCAGATGATTAACCTTGTTTTATTTTTCCTCAACTCTGTTGAGACTGAACATTGCATCAATGCCAAACTGCCGAGTACATGGATGCAAGCAAAACAGGTTATTTAGAGCTGCTGTGATTGTTCCAATTCCTGTTTAAAGAAGCCAGTAGAATTTCATATCTGAGCCTGAAAAGAAACATTTAACTCTGGACTGAAAATAGAAAATTTGTGTAGGGAATAGGATGCACGGGGGAAAGCAAGCATTTAAATCATCCTTGAGAGATGGTTTAAGGCCCTGCCTAATTTGTTGGGAACTCAGACGCTGGTCTGTAGTGTAATTGGTGTTGTCTGTCTTGTTCAAGTCATGCCAGGCCAATGCTCTGTCTTCAGGAATGAAAGTGAAACTCACAGGTCGCAGCTCCTGTGTGAGAGGTTTGGTGATTGTCCTGGTTTCAGCTGGGATAGAGTCAATTTTCTTCCTAGTAGCTGGTACAGCACTGTGTTTTGGATTTAGTGTGAGAATAATGCTGATAACACACTGATGTTTTAGTTGTTCCTAAGTAGTGCTTATCCTAGGTCAAGGATTTTTTATTTTCCCGTGCTGTGCCAGCAAGCAGGTGCATGAGAAGCTGGGAGACAGCATGGCCAGGACAGCTGACCCAAACTAGCCAAAGGGCTATTCCATACCATAGAACATCATGCTCAGTATATAAACTGGGGGGAGTTGGCCGGGAGGGGCAGATTGCTGCTCAGGCATCGGTCAGTGGATGATGAGAAATTGCATTGTGCATTGCTTGTCTTTTCTTGGGTTTTATTTCTCTCTCTTTTTGTTATCTTCCTTTTCATTACTATTTTTATATTTTTATTTTATTTCAATTAATAAACTGTTCTTATCTCAACCCATGAGTTTTACTTTTTTTTTATTGTCCTCCCCATCCCACCGGGGGGAGGAGTGAGCGAACTGCTGCATGGTGCTTAGTTACCAGCTGGGGTTAAGCCATGACAGTGATATTGTCTTCACGCTCTCTACTGCATAGAAGCTAAATGCAAGCTAATATGTTGCAAAGTTTCTTCTCTACTCGTGAGACTAAGATTGGAGCTGTGTTCATATTTCTAACGGGCAATGCTGAATTTTACCTAAGAACATTTTCTGCAGTGTATTCTCTTGTTTTACTACTTATGAGGCATATGTGTCATCTGGTATATGAAGAAATTGCTGTTTGTATGATCTAAAGGTAATCTATAGGCTGACAAGCATATTTATTACCATGAGGGAAGTGACCACTAATAGGTGCAAACTTAGTGCAATAATTGCCATCTGTTGTATGAAACCTGTTTCAATGTCTCTTAACTTCATTCTTCCTTCTGCTCATTTGTTATCTTTGTCTTTGATCAGGTCTTTCTTGTGGGATGGGGACACTGCATGTGTTTTCACTGGCAGCTGGCAGACCAAAGTCTGCTCACTAGATGTGTCTAAACAGCTGCCTTGTCCTTGGAGAAAACATGGCGCATGTGAAAAAAACCTGACAGCTGAGCATCTCTTCCTGCATGTGGTTGTAGGTGGATATGGGCACGTCTGGCCGTACTTGGCCCTGCTGCACCCTGAGCCCCTGCTGCCTTCGCTGGCGTGAGAAGGTGGAGAAGCCCAGAAACCTGGGAGAGCCCCAGGTTGCCCCCGTGCCAGCGTGTGTTCAGGGCTGAGGCAGGGGTGAGGGAGGAGAAGGGAATCATGCAGTGCTAGACTGCAAGTGTGTGGAATGTAGATTGCCCTTTATATTAGTGTAGGGGTTTTTCTGTTTATTTGGGTTTTGGTTTTGTTTGGTGTTCCTACTGAGAGCAGTGAGGTATTGGATGGGGTATTATGTTGCAGAGCTGCTGCTTAACCATTCAAATGTGAATGATTATCTAATCATATGAACTAGCAATGTTGTTACGTGAAGGTGACCATCTTTGCTGTTGCTCTGGAGGTTTGCCTGACCACCTCTGAGAGGGAGAGCACAGACATTATGCTCGGGCAAGGTCACAGCTTCTTGGCCAGGCTGGTGCTTTGTGGGTGAAGCACGTGAGAGGACTTGCAGCAGGTTCACCAGATGTCACAGCTTCTTTTGCTATTTCTGCAGAAGACAGTTATCGATACCAGACGTATGGCATGTGTGTGGAAGCACGTGCATGGCATATATTTTTCTGGGTGTAGTTTATATTGTATACAACTACTTGTGAGGGACTACTCGGCTCTAATGCACATTCTTGCCACTGTGCAAAACCTGGAATGTAAATAAATTTAGTTCCTGGCCTTAAAAAAAGAAAGGAGTATTTTGAAAAGTTCTCAGGCCAAAAAGTCCTCTAATCATAACTGCCCTGCTAAGCTGATTTTCAGGAGTCAGTTTGATTGAAAGGAACTACAGGAGGTCTGAAGGCAATGGGAAAGATGTATTTTTCAAATGCTCTGTTTAGCAGATGAAAATGACAGCCTGTAGTCTATCAGCTATTTCCTCATGGGTTCCTTGTTTTCTTTTTCACAACTGAAGTAGCAGTTTTTCTGTACCAGAACAGATCTGGCTGTATCAAAGTGCCTGTGTGGTTGTTGGTAGCAACTGATGCACTGCCTGTGAATCTGACAAGTTCAAAAGAAAACTTACGATGAACCAAAATAATAATTTTTAAATGATTTTTTGTTTCTTGTGAAGCTTGAATTGATGGTTTGGAAGGCTTTCTCTGAGTGCATGGGTAGTATTGTGTTTTAAAAGGTTATGTTTTTATAAGCTGAGGTTACTTCAAACTTTTATTTTCAGTAAGCTCTAAGTTATCTTTCCCCAAATATTATTTTCATTTTGAATTGCTGCAGCAGTTTGGGGTTTTTGTTTTGCTTTTTCTTGTTGTTGTTTTTTCCCAATCCTATCTTGGGTACAATTTTGAGGTATTTCAGCTAGGTTTTATGTGTTGCAACTTTTTTCTGAGTAACTGAAGTATGCTTTCAGGTTTATGTTCTCCGGACATTATTTTCACTGTTGGATGATAACCGCGATCAGAGGTTGTTTCAGGCAGGCAATGTTTGGTGGTTTTTTTTGTTTGCTTGGTGTGGGGTTTTTTTTGTTGTTGTTTTTTGTTTGGGTTTTTTTTGTTGTTTTTTTTTTTTTTTCTCCAAGCAAAGCTACCTTAACTTTAAAAATAATGCAAAGCCTACTCAGGCTCTGTAGCAATCTCAACATAACAAGTAACTTGGTTTAGTTTTAATTTTACATTTGTGTACCTTATCATTAGATTGTGCCTGTTCAGATTTTAGAATATATTTTTATCTACACGGGGTTATATAGGTTGCACTGTATGAAGAAGCAGTTGTGGTGTGAAGAGGCAGTGGTAAACCAAGGCAGATTAAAGAAAACCTGTACTCAGACATATAGATAGTCTTTAAATAATTCATATAAATTTACAAATGGCATCTTCTTTATTCCCTACCAAATGTTGGTCATGTTTCTTCAGATGACTCCCAATTTTATATTTTACATTGTTCTAAAGAACTGCTGGAGAAATTTCAGAAGGAAGGAAGGGTTTGTCTAAGCTGTGATTGATTACTGGGTGAGAACCATAATAAAGAACTCATCAGTAGCATTAACATGATCAGAAGAGCTGAAAGAAATGGAGGCATTAGGCTTTGTTAGTTATGACTATAGCTATTAAAGGTAGTTTTGATGCCCTGCAGAACATTCTCGGGTGTATTGTGGTGGTTTAGATAGAGTATTTGCTGACTCACAAAGCTGCCCTGAGAAACCAGGAAAAAGGAGAGGAGAGCAGCATTAGTACTGCCTGCACTTACCAATCACAACTTGCATTTTGCCAGGACAGCCATATAGCTGATTAAAAAACCCAACGTACCGTAGGCCATAAAGGACTGTCCCATCTGGATGGAGTCGAATCATTCGATTTTTCACTGTCACCCCATGGACAAATGATTTCTTGTCATTTTGGAAATACGTGTCCGGCACCCAGAGTTGGTCAGCCACTCTGTTGTCCAGAGTTAGATTCAAAGGTATTCCAGAATAAGAGAGCCGTTTATCCCTCCAGGACTGCTGGAAGTACATGGTCAGGGTGTAGTCCTAGGGAAGAAATAAGAAGGGCTTTTTGTATTTTGCATATTGATTAACTTAACAGAAGTTTATTTTTAGATAACTCTCAGTAACTGAGTATCAGTAGCAATATGAAGTTTATGGATCGTTAAAATGTTGTTGTCATTAACAATGATCGTAAGTCTTGGCCTGTTTGTGTTTCTGTTGAATTTCACACTACTCACCAATGTCAGTGACTGCCACAGGCTTTCAAAACCTCTTGAGCCACAAGAAATACATGGTACATTTGGGTCTCCAGTCTGTGGATCACATTTGCACGGTTTTTGATAGCTTTTTTTTGTTAGTGTTTTCGTGTGGGTTATTTTTTGTTTTTTTTTTTTTTTTTTTTTTTTTAATGTGAAAAGGGCACAGTTTAGCTGACCTCAGCTAAATAGCATTGCATACCATTGAGGACACTCTTTTGATATTTGCTCCCTTCATCCTGATAGATTCCCCCCACAATCCAGAAAGGCCAGCAGTCCCTAGAAACTCCTGAGAGAGAGCAAATATGACCTCAAAACGTACAATGGACAACTTCCCATTCTGCAGCTGCTGGAGTTGCCAGATGTAACTGCCTTAGATAGCTGGGCACATCTTGCCTCAGCGTAGGGAATGTGGTGCTTTCTGTCCTTGGCAATCAGATATTACTGCATAGAAAATGAACATCTTCTCTTGACTATCATGTAACTTAGGTGAAATACCATTTATACAATCCTTCAGCTTTTACTTAGTCTGAAAAGAACTTGTTCTAAAAGGCTTCTCGTCTGATTTACTCTCTCGTGTCTGTCTTTCTGGAAATTTGGTGATTTTAAAGGTAGTCAATTTTTTTAAAGTAGAAAAGCCCATGTACTTTGTAGTTCATGGAGTTCTTAAAAGATAACTGGAACAGCAGTATGTGGACTATTAGTTTTCTATTCCTCATCTCCTCCCCCAGCTCCCTTTTCAAGTGGCAGGTCATTTTGTCACGTTTTTATGGTAGAAGTGCAGCAAAATTATAGAAATTATTGAAAAAATTGGTCAGGCGTAAGATTTTCTCTTATGTGAGGGAAAGCCCTACCTCTGTCATCCTCAGAAATCCTAGCCTGGACTTTTTGAAGAAATAGAGAGCATAAAAGCTGTCTGTGATTTGCGCTCTCCATTTTCAGTGGCTTCTTAAGACTGTATCATTGCCATGAAATCAAAGCAGATGTCACCTTTCAAAAAGACTTTCTGCCTGAAATGTTGCATCTAGCAGAGCTATAAACTATAGACTTATCAGTAAAAAGTTAATGCAAATACTTTTCTTGCTTGCCCTGGGCCTGTAGTAGTTGTTTTGTATGGAGGAAATGTCATGACTTGATGATCAGTGGTCATATACAATAGGACAACGACATCTATTCTGAGCACTGATTTGCAAAGATTTCATAGATATGCCCTTTTCTAGGCCTGCAAGATGATGGGTACCCATGACAGAGCCATGAGGTGGTATGCTGAAGGCATGTTTTTTTTCTTGGCCCAGGTAACTAGGAGGAGGTCAGGACAGCTGCTTTTGCTTTTCAGACCACGCTGGTCAAGCCAGGAACTACAAAGTAATGCAGTGGGGTGTATGCTGTGTTCTGCTAAATAGGTGATTTACAATTTAAATAGTGGTATGGAGAGACATGAACCCCAAGGAGGCAAGTTTTTGAATGTACAATTTGAATAAAGTTGGGTTAGAAGCAGACACTTAAAGAGAAGTTAAATCACTGTCCTTTGCTCCTCTTACGCATATATAGACCCATAGACCAGATCAGAATTGGGCAAGAAAGACCAAAAAGAAAAACCAAACCCCAAACTATTCTGGTGCAGTTTTCATATGTTGTATCTGTTTTCTAGCCTGTCCTATTTCAAGCAACTTTAGGTAGAAAAGCTTTCATACATGGCTGACGCAAATTAAATCCTCAGTGCTTCACTTGGTATCTGCTACATCTTCTGCCTGATTCAGCTGAGCCTATGCAGTCTGCAGCACAGATGGAATAGAAATTCCAATTATACATAATTATCTTTTTTCCTTCCTGTTTGCCTTTATATTTTCACTAGGTCTCACAGCTACTTTTGTAGAACTGTCATGCTGTCCTGGAAAAAAGCTAACAATTGAGAGTGGTGCCTATGTGATGGCTCTCAAAGCTCAACCAAGAGAGAAAAATAGCCAAGATAAGCTACAAGAGATCATCCTTGAGGATCAATCCTGAGATTTAAAGGATGTGATCAAGGTGTGTGGGGGGGGGGGGTTGTGGTGTAAAAAAAATTCTGTCTCTTGGCTATGGCTACTAGAAGAAAATAAGTTGCTATTTTTAGCATCATAGTCTGCTTTAGAAATTTTATTTTATCCAGCTGTGCTATATACAGAATACTGCTGTTGGTAACACTATGGTAGAGAAGAGTGATCCTCTGCCCTGAAATTGTGCTATACTATGTAGAAGTATGTGGCAAGCCAACAAGTGTTAATGGGGAGAAAAAAAAATCTGTTTCATACTAAAGGAATCTCAGTGTTTCTTAACTCAGAATTATCTATTTTTTTTCCATACTTATTTGATATTTTAATGAGGAAAATGAAGAGTTGTATATCATGATTGTGAAAGTCTCCGTTGCAGTCAGGTCTTATTTTAAAAAGCATAGTTAAAGGTTACGTTAACGAAAAGCAAATGATATCTGAGCTATAATAACCCAAATTATATAGTTATGCATTTTCTATTTTTTTTAAAATGGAATACAGGCTTACCTTTCTCATATTTCATCAGTGAAGAATGAAATGCCAGCAAACCACATGGCTAGCTGCCTCTTGAAGGTCTTTGTATTATTTTTTTATATTTTACAGTGCTGTGAGTGAAGTAAGAATTTAATGACTACTTGCCTTCTAACCTGTAAATTTTGCTGGGAATTTTGTGGTTTCAAGGTCTAGAGTGTGTGAATAATTTCTGAATCTTCCATATCTATAGTGGTAATTGGCTGCAGAATTGGTTTAGCTTTTTCGGACAGCTTCCCAAGATCTCGAGCATCAGTCTAGATATGAAAATAAATCAGACTACATTTAACTTTTGTATTTAAGAATTTCTAATCATGAGTTAAAAAAGCAGGGCCCAATGTAAAATTAAAGAGGAGAATCTATTTCTGCAGATAACTGTTCTTTTAAATGATTTGTTTTAAAAAATATTTTTTTTTTTAGAAGCACATTGAATATTTTTTGCCTAACTGTACTTCCTATAATACAATAAAAAATCTGTAATGCTGCTGAAAAATGATGATATTTCAGTAGATTTAATTGAGCTGTCTATGCTTTCCACAAGTGCCACCCTGCTTTTCCAGGGCATAGTCAACCTTCCTAGTGGTAAATGTCTGAGCACCAATGACAAATTTGTGTTGATGTGTGTTGAGTTTTTTTTTTCTGATGAATTCTGATTTGTTAGAATGAGATGGGCTTTTTTCCCTTCTTAGTAATTGTGCAAATTCCTTATTTCTTTGTATCAAACTGGAAATGTGTAAGTGAGCGTGTATAGATGTGTACTATAACATATAAGCCAATCTGTGTATCAAAGAGTGTTTTAATAAGGTGCATTAGGTTGCCAAGACAAATACATGCTAATCCTAAGTAAGAGAGATTCTGTGAAATTGTAAGAAAACCCAGCATATCTTACTCCAAATGGCAAATTATTTCTTAATCTGAATTTAAGCAGCCTCATAACTAAATATTGGCACCAAGCTTCACAGTTCACTTGGATAATATAAACTTCTTGTACTAAAGAAAATGAATGGACCACTGATGCATACTGTACTTGAAGTTAGAAGAACAATTTATAGTTCCAGTAAGTAATAGACTGGAGAGTTCCCATACAATGCTAAGTTTCCTTTTTATTTCTATTTTTTTAGTTCCCTAATCTTTTTTGTGCAATATGTATAGATGATGTAAGGGAAATAATGGAATTTTTCTTTCCTGATAAACCTTTGTGGCTCTCTGAAACCAGTAGAGATGCATTAAAATAGCTAGATAATTTGGACTTGCTGGTAATTTCCGCTGTGTGGTTTACCAGTTCAGCACAGAAGAATATAATGTGGAATACATTGTTATATTATAACCTAACCTTCTGGGAGACACAGAACTGGTACTTCACCATGCTTATCAGTTGAATTACGGACTCTGGTGGAATAAAAGATGAGTTTACATGTCTGCTGTACTGGCAGTTGCTTTGTCTTTCACAAATTCCAGACATGCATGTTTTAAGGGGAAATAGGGAATCTTTTAATTTGCAATGTTCAGCTTTGTAATCTAAAAGACCTTTTGTGTTTTTTTTCCTCTTTCCAAGGTGGCCTCAATCTAAGTTTTGTTATCATTTCACATATTGAAAAACAGCTTAGCACGTTGTGATATATTTAAGTAATAACCAAATATCAAAGCACACTCTAAAAGTCTTACCAGCTAAAAATTAACACTATGGATGCGGTTGTTAGCAAAAGTTAGTAAATGGAAGAATATTTTGTGAATATTTAGCTGTTCTAGGTCAATTCAACATCAAATGTTAGATCTCCAGATGAATCTGCACATGAAGGCATTGTGCAGCAAAGCAAATATATGAAACGTATCAATGTCATACTTTTAATAGATAAAAGTGTATATTGGTAATTGTGGGATGCATACTGTACACCCAAACAGTCTTAAATTTAAATGATATCCTTGGGAACCATCCAATAATCAAATATCTGGCAGCATCACAGAAAATGAGATGCAATGCAATTCAAATATAGTATAAATTAATCAAGACAAACATAACTGAAATTGCAATTTAAAATTAAATATGGAGTGATGATCAGAATACTAATATTGACTGCTATAAGGCCATAAATGTAGAACAGCAATATATGTAAATCCTGCTGTGACTGCAAGCTGTTATTGGGAAGATTATTTTCCATGTTTATCTGATATTAACAAGAATGGGAAGGGCAGAGTTTTGAGACAATGGTAAGTGCTGAATTTGCAAACTGTGAAAAAGCATACTTATTCATGTGCTGGAAACGTGCTAATACATCAGAAGAAGCTGTTAGTGTTTGTTTAGCAACAGTTAGCTGTCCTATCTTGAAACTCCTAGGGAAGATCTATACCCTCACCTGCAAAAGAGCTATTTTAAGATAAGAGAGTGCAAATGGTGATGTGGTTTTTTGCGTGTGGGTTGCTTTTTTTGGTGTGTTTTGTGGTTTTTGGTTTTGGGTTTTTTTTTTCCTTGTTTGTGTGGTTTGGTTTATTTTTAAATTCTGTATAATTTCCCACATATACTTGGTGTTCAATTCCAGATACTGCACAGAAATTAGGGGAAAACATTTTAACTGAAATTATGGAGGAAGAAACTACTGGTTCTACTCATGCTCTTCTCTAAAAAAGTCAGGGCAGCTACAGCTCTCTATTAAGTCTGCAGTCCAGCCAAGCAAGGAAGCCAGGGAGTTATGGATGTGCACACTAGTGGATAAATTGTATTTGCCTTCCTTTCTAAGGACATAGTTCAGTGTTCCTTTTGGTTTTGTTTTCAATGAAGACTGATGCAGCATACATTATCCAGTTCCCCATTTCTGTCCAAAGTAGTGGGAGGAGGAGGGGAAGGAGCAGGTACTCTAATTTTTCAGTGCACTGGCCTGGTTCGCAGGAGGCCGTGGTTCTTGTGGACTACACTTCTGTCAGGGCAAACAAGATAGGAAGCTCTGACTCCAGGACAATAGAATAAAAGCCTTCTATTTTCCTGAGAGAAGCTGTTTGGCTCTTTTAACGAGATCAGAATTTTCCCACAGCAAGCTTCAGTTTTGCAGAAATGACATTTTCTGTCAAAAAATTGCAAATCATTTGTAAATGTGAGATTTCTGCAAGAGAAGAAGTTGTGCAAGGTATTGTTACTTTGCTTGATCCAGTTGGTAGCTCTAGTTGCTAGTGAAGTGCCTTGCATTTTTGTTTTTCAAATGTGCTCACAGTTCTCCAGAGAAATGTTTCATAAACCTTGTTGGCATTTATAACTTCACAATTAAATTAAGTATGTGGCATCACAGTTGTGTCTTACAGAAAGAAGCAGAGATCTGGCAGGAGTCCGCATAGCTGTAATGATGATGCTCTTTATTGCTCAAAGCACAGCCAGGAACAAGATTAGACTCATTATAAGAGTAGCATGGAGGAAATGAAGGCGCTCATCATTACTGTATTGGGATCCAATATTACTCTTTGCAGTCAAGGCAGAAGTCCCCTTAACTGTGATGGGATTAGAATTACATCCAATGTCTTCAATCATTACTGAAAAAGCAAACCAGAAGGCAAAACATTTCTCAGTTACAACAGCAGACTATGTATTTTGTTGCATTTTGTTCAGCGTTTTAGTAATAATATTTAGCAGGAGTATTTACTACTGCTTCTGGCATTTAAATGGGTTTTTATGATAGTTGTGTTCCATTGGTTTGGCATTACTTAACATAGAGGAGGGTAAAATCCCAATTTTATCTTCCGTGTTCTTTGTCTCTTGGGGAGAAGAAGAGTAAGGACTTCTGTACTTTGGATCAATATGCCATTGCCTTGCCCTCTGCTTTTTTCCCTCTTATTTGAGCTTTGCTAACCTGGGAGGCCTGAATGTGCCACTTGTTCTTTGTATAGGAAGAAAACAGATGATGTTACTAAATACCAATATGGATTGCTTTGATTAGGAGTGGACTCGGCTAAAATTAGCAGGAAAATAAGGTATCAGGTAAGGTAGGTTTACAGGTATGTTGTTGTTATCCTCACTGCATGCTGGAAGCTCCTGTAAGAAAGCTTGAAAACCACTATAGCATTCCCAGCTGCCCTTCAGGCTTCCAGTTCCACTTCAAGCTTCCAGCCACATAATCCACTATCTGGGGTAGCAATGAGATACACCAGTATAACATTGCTCACAGCGCAAATTAATACTATGTCTGTCTTATGTCAGCAATTAGCATAGCCACTTAAGACTCGGAACATGTCCATGGTATGATTTGTATTCCCTGAAAGATCAATGAACTGCTTCTAGTACCTGTAGGAAACAAGTAATGATATCTATTCCCGTGCTATTCTATTTTGCTTTTGAAGCTGGTAATCTTTTCTATATAGAGGGTAGTACTGCCATAAAGATGAGGGAAGGGGTGGAGAACAGGAAAAATACGGCACAGGAGATGTATGTGCTTAAGTAAGGTGGCATTGTAATGAATGCTGGAGTAAACAAATACAAGTGTACTGGCATATAGAGTAACTGTATTCAGTGTGTGCATGTATTTTTACAGGCAGCAGATAAGTGTCCTTTATATTTTGGCTCCAGTGAGAGCACCTGGGGTTGAATAAAGAACAATTGAAGGGAAAACAAAAGAACAGAAGAACTTCTTACTGGCAAGTAGCCCACAGACCAATGTATGTTAATCCATGTCTAGATACATATTTTTAAGAGCAAATGTAGACAGCAATGAGACACAAACATGTTTTCTCTTAGCCATTTCTCTCTGTGAGGCAGCTGAAAGCAAGTTTTTGCCAAAAAGACCCCAACCAAACCCAACTTGTCCAGGTGGTCCATACCTGTCTGTCTGTATGTGAGGACTCCAGTTAGTGTTCAAGTGCAGGTATTAACAACTACAGTGCAAAGATGTTCTGGGAAATATATGTTGCTTTGTGCTGAAGTCGAGGATGTTCTAGGATTCTTCTCCTGTGAGTTGTGCAAAAACTTGTCTGTTCATGTGCAGGTATGAAAGAGAATGGTGGGATAATGTTTGAGGACTGTGACATTGTGCCCATGTAATGCTGTCCCTGTCCTCTCTGCAAAGCAAGTGGAGCAAGTGCTCCAAGGAAAAGAAATTTCAAGCTTTATCTTATGTTCCAAAACATGTCAGCCAGCTTGGACTGGAAGCACTAATACACAGGAGTGGGACTGGGCATTTGGGAGGAAACTGTACTTCCCAGGTTCTTGTGTGGACTCTGTGGAGATGGCTCCTTACTGACCGGAGGACTGAATCCTAATGAGGTGGGCACAGATCAGCAATGAGGGTCTACAACATGGAATGTGATGTGAGGAGTAAAGCAAACTAAGCAAAAAGATATGTTGGAAGGATGCAGTACTTTAAAGTTCCTGTAAAGGCAAAACATTGTGGAAGAGTGGAGAATTAATTAAACCACACTTCCCTTGCTACCTATAAGCAAGATAATTGAAAAGCAGCCTCTTTTCTAACAATAGTTGTTTCCGAAGCACTTGATTTCTTTTTTTTTTTTTCCCTTTGTAATTTCCAGCTAGCTCAGCAGGGGTAAACTATGAGACCATCATGAAGTGCACTGAATGTCTAAGGAGGATGACACAGTGCGAAGAATTCCTCATGGTGTCAGTGCACAGTGCTGCAGGCGAAGCTGAACCGAGTGCTAGCTTAGAAGCAGATGGGAGAGGTTTGCTAAATTTTGTCTTGAATGCTATTGTGTAAGCGATAACAGTACCAGAAATCTTATAAGCACTGGACAGAAAGTTGAAGAGAACACAAGCACAAGAAGGTCAGCAATGTAAAAAAATGAATTGGAGTCACAGGATGATCTAGCTGAGCATGCACAGTAAAAGCAGAAGTGCCACAACCCTTAATTATGTGTTGTGCAGGGGCTTATGTTAAGCAAAGCTTACGAGTTAGAAATCAGTAGTGAAGACAGAAAACCATGGCCAGACTCCTTGGCTCCAGAAGGTGCTGAACAGTCTAGGAGGGAAGTTACATATATCTTAATATGAGGTTGGGCTAACTTTGTAACAACAGCTACTATTTTTTTTTTTAATGCCTTAACATACATGTGTATGTAATATATTTTTTACCAATTTACTTCTACACGGATTATGTAGGAGTTATTTCTATTTCTGTGGGTCTGGTGATCTATTTGATTCCTCCTGCCTGGTTCTCAATTGTCGTTCTACTGTATCAATTTTCTTTAGTTTTGAGAGAAGCAGATGGAGGTCGAAGTGACATGCAGTGAGTCAGTGGCTCTACCTGGAATAGAAACAGTAATCGTCTAGCTGCTAGATCTTTAGATTGGATTTTTTTTGGTGGGTTGGTTTGTTGTTTTGTTTGGTTGGTTGTTTCTTTGCTTTGTATGTAACTATTGTTTTGGGTTTGGTGGGGTTTTTTGGGGGGTTTTGTTGTGTTTGTTTTTTGTGGTTTTTTTTTTGTTGTTGTTGGTTTTTTTTGGGTTTTTTTGTTTTTTGTTTTTTTTTTTTCCCCCCAAATTGCTTGGGACTACTTTGTTTCATTGTTCATGGTGCTTATGCTTGAATTGCATTGCATAAAATGGTGATGATAATGAATACTGTTATGTGGCTGGAGAGATTTTTCCCATACGTTGTTGGCATCCTGACTACTTTACAGAATTCTAACCCATAAATCATAAGGTCAGGTAGTCTCCCTGATACTTTCAAATGAAGGATCGTAACATTTTGTGCTGTATCTGGAAATCTGGGATAGAGGCGCATCGTGACATTTCTACTTTATAATGTCCCTCGGAGTGGAGGTATTTTGCACTTGGAGTTGATAACACTAAGGGTATTAGTGACACTGTCATAGTACTGCCACTGCTGAGAGTGGTTTGACTGTCATCTTCCCTTCAGGCAGTTGTAGGCTGCAATGAGGTTTTCCCCGGCTCTTTTCTGCCAGACTAAGCAAGGCAAGCTCCCCTGCCTCTCCTGATAGGTTATGTGCTCTCGTTCTGGCAACGTTGATAGTGCTCCACTGGACCATTTCCAGTTTCTCAGTATCCCTCTTGAACTGGGGGAGGAAAGAAATGGGGGATACTGTTCTAAGTGCAGCCTTACTGTTACAGAATATAGGCGGGTAATTACTTCCCTCTGTGCTGACCAGACCCCTGCCAGAGTAGCTTAGTATGCAGTTTACTTTACATCTGATGAGAGTGCACTTGGTGACTTGTATTCAGCTGCTGCTTAACCAGTCAGTTTCCAACCTGCTCCATGGCTGACACCTGTAGTTCTTGCTGAACTCTGAGTTTCCTGTTAGCCCAATCCTCTAGTTTATTAAGGTCACTTGAAATGAAGCTCTGCTACTGATGGTGTCAGCCGCTTCCCCTAATGTAGAGTCATAAATGTACTTGCTAAGGATGCACTGTGCCATTTATGAAGATGTTGAACAGTGTTGGCTCCATTGTTGACTATTTTGCTTGTTGCTGGCTGCTGCCTTGACCTCAAGCCATTAATGATTACCTTTTGAGCCCTGGCAGTCCAGCTAGCTAACTTTCAACCCATCTAACAGCCCATTTGTCCAGCACATCATTCCTCAGCTTCCAAATGTGAATGCTGTGGGAGATGTCAAAAGCCTGACTAAAATCAAGTTGTATTACATCCATTGCTCTCCTCTCATCGTGTAGACAGCCTCTATATGGTAGAGGGCAGTCAGATTGATCAAGTATGATTTGCCTGTGGTAGTTCTGTGTTGACTATTTTAATTACCATAGAATCACTGAGGTTGGAAAAGACCTTTAAGATCATCGAGTCCAACTGTAAACCTAACACTACCAAGTCCACCACTAAACCATGTCCCTGAGTGCCATGTCTACACATCTTTTAAATACCTCCAGGGATGGTGACTCAACCACTTCCCTGGGCAGCCTGTTCCAATGCTTGATAAC
>JANHGO010000001.1:37183911-37223673 GCA_024606505.1 Aquila spilogaster | reverse complement strand
ATCATCATTCTGGTGCAATTTTCACCTGTTGTGTCTGCTTTCTATACTATACTACTTCAACAAATTTTACATAGAAAAGGTATCATAAACAGTTGATACAAGTTCAATTCTTAAAACTCAGTCCTTTGTTTTGTATCCTCTGTTGTCTGTGTAATTCAGTAAAGCCCATGCAATTTGTTGTGCAGAAGGAATTCAACTACACGTAATTTATTCTTTTTCCTTTTCTTGCTTTCCTTTATATTTTCTCTAGATCTTAACACTGCTTTTGTATAACTGTGATGTCATCAAAGGATAAAAAGCTAATAATTGAGAATTGTGTGATGGTTCTCAAAGCTCAATCAGAGAGAAAAATAGCCAAGATAGTCTACTAGATATCTTAAGGATGCAATCAGACAAAAAAAATAAAATAGTCTCTTGGCTGCAGCTAGCAGAATGAAATAAGTTGCTATTTTTTATCGTTCAGTCTCTCAAATTTTATTTCATCCAGTTGTGCTTTGTACAGAATGCTGCTGTTGGTACCACCAGGGCATGGGTTCACTATTTCTGCTCTAAAGTTGTGCTGTACTCTGCAGAGATATGTGGTGCATCAACGAATATTAAAGAGGAGAGCAAACCTGTGCTTCATCATAAAAGTATCTCCAGGTTTCTTAGCACACAGAGTTGTATTTTCCCTCCATTTCTCAGAATCTGGGAGTTCTACATTCAATATCTTAATGAAGAAAAGGAGGAGTTGCATACCGTGATTTTTGAGTGTCCCTGTCATTTTAAGTTTTCAATTTAGAATGAAAAGTTAATTTGTCACTGAAATAACATTTATATCTGATTTGTAATAATACCAATTATGCAATTTATTTTTTTTTAATTGTTTGTTGTGCTTACTGTTTGTTTTTTGGAATACAGCCTTACTGTTCTCCTATTTCATCAGTGAAGAATGAAATACCGGCAGACCATGTACCTAGCTTTATCCTGGGATGTGTTCTCTACTATCATTATTTTCTGTGTTTTGCAGTTGTATGTGTGAGGTGAGAATTTAATGACTAACCATCTTTTACCCTGTAAAATCTGCTGGAGGTTCTGTGTCTTCAAGCTTTAAACTGTACAAATAGTATCTGAATGTTTCACATTTATAGTGGTGGTTGGATGCGGAATTTTTATTTAAGATTAAGACAACTTTCTCAGATCTCAAGCAACTGTCTAGATACAAAAATACATCAGACTGTATTTAATGTTTGTATTTAGGAATTTCAAATTCAGAGCTTAAAAAGAAATAAGAAAAAACACTGAAATTCTATTTCTGTAGATAACTGTTACTGGAATAATTTTAAGATCTTTTTTTTTAGAAACACACCGAATATTTTTGCTTAACTGTACTTACTGTAACAAAAAAAAGCTAGAATTCTCCTGAAAAATTATGATATTTCAGTATTCCTAATAGAGCTATACTTTTCTCAAGAAGACCTGGCTGGGTGGGACTTCAGGCTACTTGATCTGGTGGGAGGTGTCTCTGCCAACAGCAGAGATTTGGAACTGGGTTGTCTTTAAGGTCCCTTCCAACGCAAGTCTTCCTGCAATTCTGTGAAATGCTGCTCTGTTTTTCCCAGACATAGTGATCTTCCTGGTGATAAATATCTAAGCACCAATGATAAAATTTGGATGTATAGTGTTTGTTTTTTTTTGTATGCGAGGAAGTCTGATAAGCTAGAATTAGATGTCTTTTTTTTGGTTGTTCTCCTTCACTGTGTGAATTTCCTGTTTCTTTGTATGAAACTGGAAATGTGTGAGGAAGTGTGAATGAATGTGCACTGTATTAAGTCAACCTGTGTATCATTAACATGAACAGTGAGAGCAGAATATTTGCTGAACTTCAGTTTGGCTCTAGCCTCTCTCCAATTTAAAACTTCTTGCAGCAAGAACACAAACTTTCTTGTGGGTACACATACTCATTATTGATAAACACATTTTGATTTCAGTTAAATTGGTTTCAGATGTAGGATGGGAGACATTGCCCAGCTGGGGTCTTGCTGAGTTTGTAGTGTGTAATTACATTTATGGTTGGATTGCCTGGAGAAACTTCCATGTGCTGTCCTGTATCTCAGTTAGCTCACGTTGTCCCTTGTCAGCTTTAGAAGATTAAGGAGAGCTTCCTAAACTTCAGCTCAGCTTTTTTCAGAATTTAAAGGATTATACAAGCTCAAGTGAATTTTGCACCAAAACTATCTTTCAAGTCTGGACTAAGTTAGGAGTTAATTTGGTGGGATGAAATGGCTCCATGTAGGGCAGTGGAAGTTAAGAAGCCGCCTTTTAATGCCAAACTTCAATGAAATAGTGGTAAAAACAGAACTTTGTCTTCCCTGTTTCTAAAGATGCTCAGCATGTTTAGAAACATCTCAACAAAAAAGTTCATCTCATTTTTACTACTGATTTCATTTTTTAAAGGAAAATATTGGTAGACTTCAAGGGACCTGGTTGCTGATTTAGTTTCCATAACATAATACTGATAGAAACATGAGAGATTTTTCATTATCTTCTGTGAGGCATTTTATTAAGGGGTAGGAGGTTAAGGCAAATACTTACATGCCAGTCTTAGGTAAATGAGAGATTTTGTGAAAATGTAAATAAGAGAAACTAATGTATTTTTCTCAAAATGTCGAATTGTTTCTTAGTCTAAATTTAATCAACCTCATAAATAAACACTGGCACCAAACTTCTCTTAGGTAATATAAATTTCTTGTAGGAGAGGAAATGAACAGATGACTTGCAGTTTGTAATTGAAGTTAGAAAGCAATTTGTAGTTCTAGTAAATAGTAGACTGGAGAGCTCTCATACAAAACTATTCCCTTTTTATTTCTGTCTTTTTCACTATATATTTGAATAATTTTGTTGTGCAACATGTATAGATGATATAAGGGCGATAATGAAATTTTTCTTTCTTGATAAGCTTCTACATCCCTTTGAAACCAGTAGGGATGCATTAAAATAGGGAAGTAATTCCCACTGTGTGGTTTACCAGTTCAGCACAGCAAAATATGTGAAATACATGGCTGTATTTTAATCAGACCTTCTCGGAGGCACACCAGTGGAATATAAGACCAGTAAGTCTGCTATGCTAGCATTTGCTTTCGTCTTTCAAAGACTCCAGACATACCTGTTTAAAGAGGATAATAGAAGGAATCTTTTAATTTGCCACATTCAGCAGTATGATCTAAAAGACTTTCTTTTTTCCCTCTTTCCAAGATCATCCCAATTTAGGTTCTGCTATTGTTTCCTATGTTTCATTAAGAATCTAAAAATTAACATCCTGGATGTAGTTCTTAGCCAAAAAAAAAAAAAGATATTTTGTGATTATGTAACTGTTGTAAATCAATAGCAGTTGTTAGAATTCCAGGTGAGTTTGAGGGCACTGTGCAGAAAAGCAGAATACACATCAGTGTTACACTTGAAATAGATATCAGTGTATATGGATAGTGATATACTGATCTTAAATTTAAGTGAAATATTAGGAATCATCCAATAACCAAATGCCTTGCAGCACAGCTGAAAATGAGGTGCAATTCAAATACAGTATAACTTAATCAAGAGAAACATAGTTGAAATTGCAATTTAAAATTTAATACAGAGTGATGATTAGAATACTGACTGAAATAATGCCATAAATGTAGAATACCATATGTATAAATCCTGCAGGGATTCCAAGACGTGATTAATTGGAGAAGGTTATTTTCTGCACTTGTTACAGAGAAGAGGGAAAAGGTAGAGTTTTGAGACTACGGTTAAGTGCTGCACTTGCAATTTGGAAAAGGCATGTTCTTTCTTATGTTGTAAAGATACTAGCGCATCAGAGGAAGCTGTTAATGCTTGTTCAGTAATAGTTAGCCCTCCTCTGGTTCATCTTGAAAAACCTAGAGAAGATTCATGCCCTCACCTGCAAAAGAGCTATTTTAAGATAAGGCAATGTAAGTGACTTTTTTTTCAGTCCTCTGTAATTTCTGATCTATACTTTATGCTCAATTCCAGATGCTGCCCAACAATTAGTGGAAAATATTCTTCCTCCAAATTATGGAGGAAGAAAGGAGAAATTCTATTAGTTCTGTTCTTTAAAAACTCTAGCTTAGCTGTATATCTTTATTAAGCAGGCTGACCAGCCAAGCAAGGAGGCCAACATGTTATGGATATGCTCTCTAATGACTGACTGTATTTGCCTTTCTTTCTAAGGATATAATTTAGTGTTCTTTCTCCATTTGTTTTCAAGTGCAGACTGATGCAGCATATGTTGTCTGGTTCCCCTCCTCATCCCAAGGTAGTGAAATGAGAGGGAAGGAGGTTGAAAATATTCTTGAATTATTCTATGTTCCATCTGTCTTTGCAGGAGAATGTGGTTATTGTGAACTAGACTTC
Source organism: Aquila spilogaster (assembly GCA_024606505.1). Lineage (NCBI taxonomy): Eukaryota > Metazoa > Chordata > Aves > Accipitriformes > Accipitridae > Aquila > Aquila spilogaster. The sequence goes on along the minus strand of JANHGO010000001.1, from coordinate 37,219,278 downwards.
TGTTGTAGAAACAAGATAGTAAGCTTCTCTACTACAAGATAAGAGAAAAAATTCTATTTTCCCAAGATAAACTTGAAATTTTAAGCAGGATAAGGATTTTCCTTAAGTAAGCTTCAGTTTTGCAAAAAAAAAAAAAAGTTTTCTCTCAGAAAATGGTGTATCACTTGTAGATGCAATATTTGTGTAGGAGAGAAAGCTGTGTGAGTAATGGATATTCTGTTTGTTCCAATTGGTAACTATGGTTGATAGTGAAGTGCCCTGTGTTTTTCCTTTTTTTTTTTTTCTTCAGAAGTGCTGGTAATTCTCCAAAGGTACGTCTCAAAACCTTGCTGGCACTTACAACCTCACAATTAAATTAAGTATGCAGCATCACAGTTGTGTCTTACAAAAAGAAGCAGAGATCTGGCAGGAGTCAGCATAGCTGTAATGATGATTCTCTTTACTGTTCAAAGCACAGCCAGGAACAAGACTAGACTCATTATACATGTAGCATGTTGGAAATGAAGGCACTCATCGTTACTGTACTGGGATTCAATATTACTCTTATCAGTCAATGGTAGAAGTCCCCGTAACTGCAATGTGATAAAAAATTGTATCTGATGTTTTCAGTCATTACAGAAAGAAGGAAACCAAAAAGCAAAATATCTCTCAGTTCTGGAAAGACGACCATTGATTTTGTTACATTTTGTTCAGCGTTTTGGTGCGTGTTTGTATTTATTATTGCTTCTGAAATTTTTGTTACAATAGTTATGTTTCATTGACTTGGTATTATTTAATACATAGAGGGTTAAAATCCCACACTTAACGTCTTGTGTATTGCTTTCAGTACCAGTAGGAAGCAAGTAATGGCGTTCATGCCCATGCGATTCTGTTTTGCTCCTCTTGCAGTTGAGGGGAGGCCTCGTGGTGGCCTACTGCTCCTCACAGGGAGCGGAGGGGCAGTACTGAGCTCTGCTCTCTGGTGACAGCGACAGGACCCTGGGGAACAGCATGAAATTGTGTCAGGGGAGAGTCAGGTGGGGGTTAGGGAAAGTTCTGCTCCAGAGGGTGGTGGGCATAGAACAGGCTGCCCAAGATTAAAGCACTCAGAAATACAGTATGCATTTGGAGTGGTCCTGTGTGGGGCCAGGAGATGGACTCAGTGATCCTTGTGTGTCCCTTCCAACTCAGGGCGTTCTGTAATTCTATGATTCTTTACAAATGGATGGCAATACTGCTTTCCCAGCTAGGATTGAAATTACTTATACACAGGAATGGGATGGACATTTGGTAGGAAACAGTATTTCTGAGGTTCTAGCACAAACTTCTTGGAGGTGGCTCCTTACTGAAAGACTGGCTCTTGAAGAGGTGGGCACGGATCATCTTTGAGGGTGTAGGGCTTGATATGTGACGAGGAGTAAAGCAAACTAAGAAAAAGATGCAGCACTTTAAAGTTCCTGTGAAGTCAAAACTTTGCAGCAGAGCAAAGAAATTAAACCAACACTTCCCTTGGTACCTATAAGAAAGAGAATGGGAAAGCAACTTTTTTTGTCACTGAAGCACTTGATGTTTTCTTGTAATTTCCACTTAAGCCAGCAGGTGTGAACTACGAACCCATTATGAAGTGCACTGTACATCTGTGGAGGCTGGCACAGCAATAAGCTGAACTGATTTCTAGCCTGGAAGCAGATGGGAGTTGTTTGCTGATTTTTTTTTTCCTGTTGTACACTGTTGTGTAAACCATAACACATTGTTACGCTAATTTTATTAGCACTGGACAGGAAGCCACAGAACCCTGAATTCTGCATTGTGCTGGGGCTAATCTGAAAGCAATGAGAACAGCAAACCATGGCCAGACTCCTTAGCCCAGTAGGAACAACATAGGAGGGAAGTTACTTATATGTCAAGATGAGGTTGGATTAACTCTACAATAGCTACAGATATTTCTTAATGCCTTAACATAAAAATAGATATGTAGTAAGTATGCAATGTAGTACGTGTGTAGTGGTTTTTTTGTTAATATTTTGTTAATGAATTTACTTCTATATGGATTAGGTAGGAGCTATTTTTATCTCTGTGGCTCTGGTGGTTGACATCTATTTGATTGCTTCTGTCTATTAGTTTTCATTACACTGTGTAAATTTTCTTTAGCTTTGAGAGAAGCAGATGGAGGCTGAAGTGACATGCAGTGATTCAGTGGCTCTATCTAGAACAGAAAAAATAATTCTTTAACTGCTAGATCTTTAGACTCATACCTTACTGATTCTGTGATTCTTTTTCTGATACTGTGATTTCTTATTTTTCCTTGTATTTAACTGTTGTTTTGACTTGTTCAAAATTGCTTGGGACCACTTTGAATCATTATGCTTGAGTTGTGTTTTTCAAAATCATGATAATAATGAAAGCGTATGTGGCTGGAGAGACTTTCCAGTTTGTTGTTGACATCCTTTTTGCTTTACAGCAGTCTGGACTGAAAATCATGTGGTCAGCCTACCTCTCTAGTACTTTCAAATGAGTAATTGTAACATTTTGTGTTTTATCTTAAAACTGGGAATAGAGGAGCATCTTGACATTTCTGCTTCATGATTCCTTTCTGAGTGAAGGTATTTTGCATTTAGCACTGACAATGTTGAAGATACTAGTGACACTATCATAGTACAATAAAGCTGCTGATATGCTGTTGGAAGGACCTCCAGGTCAATTTGTAGTCCAAGCTCCTGTTTGAAGCAGAACTATCATTAACTTTCAGGACATCCACAGCTTCCCTTAGAAAATCTTGAGAACTATCAAGGTTGGAAATTCCGCCACCTCTGAGTGGATGCTTCCAGTAGTGCAGTGTCTCTCTGGTGAAAAAGTCTTTTTTGTTATAAGGTTCACCTTTCCAGCCGTCCTCCAAATCCTGTATCCGTCATCTTGTGGTCACTGCAAACCAAATGTGGTGTAAATATTTGCCTCGGATCCAGGATTTTACTACAAAAGGCAGCTTGAGGAAAAACCTTTCCTCTGTAACTTCCCACAAGCTTCATAATTTAAGTATTAAGATGCTTACATGGTAATCTAACATCATAGCTTCTGACTTTACAACGTGGATGCAAAGTTTCTCCAGAAAACTTGCTTTTGGCTTTTGCAGGGTGTCAGTTTGGATGCATACATCGTTGACGCTAAATCCTCAAAACAGAATCCAGGTTATTTTTAGTGTTGATAATAAAAGACCATGTTTTATTTTTATCTTATTAATAGCATAACCAATTGGATAACTGAATTGGCCAATTTAATATGATTAATATGATCAAAAAACCTAAAAATCCTGTGTCATTACCAGTTTCATGGGAATCCACATTTCAAAGCATTTTATAGTGTGTGGACAGAAATTGTGTTATATGTATACTGTGTTTTTCTCTATCTCACTTGAGAGAGGAAAAACAAGCAAGAGCAAATAACTCATAAGTCAGTTTGAAGGCATGTGACTAATACCCCCTGAGCACTGGTTAGGATTTGGAAACTCAGTCTCTCCTGCAAAATAAGTAACAAGGGAGAACATAGGAATGATAATTGTTTGGAAAACCGAGTAGCTTAATGGAGAAAGTTGGGATTTGGTATTTACATACAAAAAAAAATGGGAAAGTTTTTTTTTTGCAAATGAGGTTATAGATAAAGCAAAATTAAAAATTGCAGAATCATAGAATTGTGGAAGTTGGAAGGGACCTCTGGAGATCATCTAGTCCAACCCCCTGTTAAAACAGGTTGCCTGTGATCTGCACGGGAAAGCTTCCAAGCAGGTTTTGAATATTTCCAAAGGAGGAGACTTCATAACCTCTCTGGTCACCTTGTTCCAATGCTCTGTCACCCTCACATTAAATAAGTTTTTCATCATGTTTGTGTGGGACTTCCTATATTCCAGATTGTGTCCATGTGTCCATTTGTCCTTGTTCTGTCTCTGAGCAACACTAAAAAGAGCCTGACCTCACCCACTTGACTTCTACACCTTATAAATACCTAAACAGTGATAAGACCACCTCTCAATCTTCTCCAGGTTGAACAGTTCCAGATCTCTTGGCCTTTCCTCGTAAGGAAGATGCTCCAGGCTCCTAATCATCTTTAAAGGTCTCTGCTGACCTCTCTCCAGTAGTCTTTCTTGAACTGGGGAGCCCAGAACTGGACACAGTACTCTAGATGTGGCCTCACCAGGGCGGAGTAGAGGGGGAGGATCACATCCCTCCACCTCCTGGCCACACTCTTTTTAACGCATCTCAGGATACAATTGACCTTCTTGGCCACCAGGGGCACATTTCTGGTTAATGGCCAACCCGTTGTCTGTAGGACACCCAGGTCCTTTTTCACAGAACTTTTTTTCCAGCAGTTCAGCCCCTAACTGGTACTGACACATGCAATTATTCCTTCAGTGGTGTAGGACACTACATGAGTCCTTGTTGAATCTCATAAGGTTCCTCTCTGCCTAACTCTCCAGCCTGTGGAGGTCTCACTGAATGGCAGCCCTGCCTTCTGGTTTATTAAATCAGTCTTTAATTCTTAGGGCAAAAAAGATCCCCCTGTGAATTGTCTAAAGGCTTTCACCTCACTGAAAACCAAGATAACCACTATTCCCATCCTTACGTCTCTGTCAGTGCTCATCAGAATAGGTAGTTAGGAAGCAGGGAGAAGTGATCCAATTTGAAAATGAACCTTGTCAATATAATTTTGGCATGGTGTTTTTCTTTTATATAAGTTTTCTGACACTGTCACTGCTCAGACTGCCCAGGTACTAATGATGAGTTGCAAAAGGGCAACTTGGGGCAACTCAGAGTGGCTGTGAAACTATAGTTTTTACCTCCTTGAAAAATGAGACAAAAAAAATTTATGGATTTTTGAAAGATCCTAGACTAAGGTTACTGTTCTCAACTGAAGGCAAGTGCTGCTGCATTTTTATTTGCTAGTAAGGGGAAACAAGGAGAAAGCAGGATGAGACAGCAGCTTAGGGCCATGCCCGGAGCTATGGCAGAGGTGAAGCCTGTCAGCTCTTCCATGGCTTCCAGGTCAGAATGATGGAAGAAACTCAAATCAGCTGCCAGGGCTGCACTGATACTTGCTTGAAGACTGTAGCTCTTGTAGTCTGCGGCTTGACATCTGGTGACCTACTTGCTATCTTACTCTGTTGTTTATTTTGCTGTTTTTAGTGTGATCTTGCATGTTTGTTGTTTATTACCAGAAAAAAATCTTTTGTACCTGCTTTAAAAGAGTTAACTAACTAACCAAATGCTTGCCAGAGGAAAACCAGGCTAATCCTACAAGGTTTCCTTGCTTGCTAGAGCCAATTACTGAATGTTGAGACTCTCCAATGAACCCTGTCCAGCACAGTGACCTTAAAAGGATTGGGTGCCATTCTGAGAGAGATTATTGTTATCATTGTTATTTTTTCCTACTTTGATATTAGTTTTCTAGGTCTACCCTGAGACAGTAACAGTAGTACCTGTAGCAACGCTTTTCTACACAGCTTTACACCTCTTAGTGGTTTTTAGTGACAGCTGTGTCACAGTGCGAATGAGGAAGTTAAAGCACTTCATGGTGACCAATGATCACTGACATAGAAGGTGTAGATTTGGTATATCCTTAATTTTTGTGATTGATGTGATGTAGGCCAGAGAGAGGTTACTGAATGCTAAGGGACCCTAAATCCATGGGTTGCTGACCAGGAAATGTTTGATTCTGGAGTCACTGCAGTGCCTTTACCGTGTCAATGAAAAGACCTCATGAATTTCTTTCATTTAAAAACAAGCATGCAGCTGCTTGCTACTGGTAAGTTTTCACTGCTTTGCAAATTAGAGAGTTTCCATCCATAGACAAATGGAAATTCACTGTGATTTCAGGAGTGAAATAAGCCTTCACATTCTGCCAATGTTTTCATTCCTTATTTGACAAATATGGCTGTTTTTCTGTTTCTTTTCCATAATGTCTCCACTGAGTAGGAGGATATATTTTTGGCGAAAATCCACTTGTCTTTAGCCAGAAAGGCTCCACTTGCAGCTGGCCAAGCTATGTGAAGAGTACGTCTGTGCCACCTTTGTTTAAAACGTAATATTCTCCCAATGACAGTTTATGGTAGGACTTGCTTAAGTTATTAGAGAGCTGATGAAGGCTTTCATTGGTGTCAGAGGCATATGAAATATGGAGATTCAAAAGACTTGACTTTTCTGAAGATAATGCTGATAAACAGAATGTTTGTGGACATGAATAGAAAACCAGTGGCAGTGAAGCATCCTGGTAGAGCAGTAAGATCTGGAACAGCTGTAGCTGTTCTCTTGCACCTATAAAGCTGATCTGTGTTAAGGAGGAGATGGTGGTAATAGTAAAAGTTCTGACAGGAAACTGGCTATTTGACAGTTTTGCAGGGTGGCCAAGGTGGTGGCCAAGTCACAATATTGTTCGTGATATGAGCAGTGATGGAGATGATGGGAAGGTTCTTCTTTGTGGTAATGGCAGTGAGTCTCCAATTTCTAACTCTTCACTAGAACAAAGTAGCTCTATTTGGGGACTTCTGTTCAGAGAAGTCCCATATGGGTGGCTAGGTAAGTGGTGCTCCAGCACAAAGTAGGGTACAGCACTGTGCCGTACAGTCACAGAAGGAATATGACATATTACTTATCTTAAGGTTCCAGATTATGTGGTCTAGATGCAGTCAAGTACAGCCTTAGTGGAATTATCCTTTTCCATTTTTCACTTCTTATTTGCTTTACCTGATCATATAAAACTTCAATACAGAATTGGTGCATTTGCATCATTGTTTGCTGAAGGACTTAGAGATAAACACTGTAGCTAGTTGAAAGACTTTCTAGATGGATTTGTTGCTTCCTGGTGGATGTCTAGTTTCTCATTTATTTATAGCATGAATGGCTTTGGTATCTGTTTGAATATGGTAATTTATCAGACTACCAAATGTTGTTTTCCTGCTTGCTTTCAGTTGGTTACAACATCTCTAGGTATTTCAGGATAATATGAACATCTGTTCCCTGGAGATTGACTTCTCACAGACAGTAATCGTAGAGTTAATAAATGGAATGGAGAATGGTATTTAGGAAACAACTAGGGACAGTTCTGCCTCTCCTTGCTATCTCTTATCCTAATATTTCATTCCTTTTACTAGATTGGCTTTCTGAAACATCCTACAGCAAACTTGCCAGATGCATTTTCTTTGGAGCGGGGTAGAAAATCAGGTGGTAACTCCAGGACTTGAGCAGCTTGCTCTAACCATTTTAATTAGCAGATCATCAGAAAGGAACAGTCCTGATTCCTTCCCCTTTCATCCTGAGCTCTTGTGCATAAAGCCAGAAGCAGGTCTCACTTGAGTACTCACCACTGCTCTCAGGCAGAAGTGTCCCCTAATTTCTCATAATTTAACATGAGTGAAATCAATTACTTTCCTGCATTGGTCTTCAGTTTGTGATTTTTAATGATAGAAGTGAAGCTGGCATCCAATTTGCAATCTTTGTAATAGGCTGAGGAAAATGTGTCATAAATAAATCTTAAGATGAATATAATTTAACAGGGAAGTTGTTGCACCCTGAAACTGTGCTACTTTCAGTCTGACCCATTAAGCTATGGAGAGATCATTTCCTTATGTATGCTGGAGATTCTTGTATCTTTTTACATAGCATCTAATGCTGGTTGTTAGTGGGGAAGGGACTACAGAGGATGCCAAGTTTCAGGCAGCGTGACAGCCCAATTGTTTTAAGACAGCCAAATGAATGTTAGTTCTTGGACATCTCCTGGATTAAAGACATAGTAAAATAAATGTGTATTGAGCAGTGAAATCTCATCAGATGAGAAAAAGCTCTATATCTGCAAGAGACTGGACAGTTAATTCAACAAACTAACTTCCTGAGAATGTTTAGGGACAAGATGGGAGAATAAGTTGTTTGGCTGTAGTAAAATGGAATTCAGTTGGTTTACTGTTGTAAATTGCCTGCTGTAATGGTGGCTGCTGAAGTTTTGAAACAGACAGCACTCCTCTGGCTCATGTCTTGTCTCAGGGGACAACTAATCCTATAGCACCACCCAGATGTTTGGAAAAAGCTTTCCTGTGGTGGAAAGACCACTAAGATCATTATTCTGTGTGGGAGCAGTGCTGTCTTTTTCTCCCTTTTTGTTTTTTTTTTTTTTTTTTTTTTTTGTATTTCCAGGAGCCACAGTCAGTTTTTAACTGTATTTCTTGCTTCCTCAAATTATATGCCAAGTCTGCTTGTCGTAAATATCCTTATTTCTCTGCAGCGTCAAAATATGTTCAGCAGTTGGTGTCAGTTCAATACTGGATTAACTCCCCAAACCTTTTCCTACTCTATTTCATGAAAAGTCAGTCTGGTAACTGAAAGAAAATCACTATGGTTATATTAGCCAGTGAGGGACCCAGGATTTAGACATTACTGCTTGTAACAAAGTATGTAGTTGAGACACCCACGGATATTTGTGATTGTGTTTGCAAGTGTTAAAACTGACTGACAGTTTCAAATAATTCCATTGCTATGTTTTGTTTGTAAGACAGTGGTCTGCTATATTAGATGTATTGCTTACCTAAGAAGTGAGTTTAAAACATAGCTCAAAGCATGTTGGCTTCTTTCTTCAGTCAGAAATCCAGACTTAGTCACCACCTGGCTAGCAGTCTGTGTCAATGCTGTCAGCCCAAAAAACTATTGAAAGTTGACTCTTTCCCAGCTGCGTACATTGCCAAGACATCAGTGAGACATTTTTAGGCATTATGAGAGCTATGAACATTATGAAGCATTGGAGCTTCTGCAAGCTACGGCAGATGACTTTTATTACTGCCATGGTGGTTGGTATTTCCTATATTGAGGTGTCTCATCCCAATTAGAGCCTAATTTCAACCCAACTGCTTACGTTTGGGGAGAATATTGCTCACGTACCACAGATCTCTACAGTAGAGAGGTATCCAATTGTAAGTCAACCACAATTAAAAGCTCTATCAGAGAGGCCAAGAACAGAGATTTGACCAGCTGTTGTGTGACAGCAAGTGTGCAAATTAGCTTCACCAAGACAACTTGTATTTGTAAGGTTTGATGCGAGGTTGTCGTGGTATTGAAATCAGTATGCAGATCTGTTCTTCATATATTTTTCTGAATACTGATTGTATAGATAAAAGAAATGTGGTGAATCTGAACTATGTGGTATTCAGCAAAGCTTCTGAAATTGTGCAAACTATTTTGGAAAAGGTGGGAATTATTACAAGAATGATTAGGATACTCTATAAAAGGAGTATTCCAGTAGTGTGTGCTGAATGTGGAAGCACAATGGAGAACACAGGAAATATTCAAGGATCAGATTAGGAACTATATATTTTTTTTTTACTTAAAAATCAAAATGTGTCAATCAAACTTTCAACTGTTATTAAAGCTGGAGCCAGTGTCAATATCATAGAATAGAAACATATAATGACTATCTTGAATACTGGGGTAGTAGAAGTGGGATTATATTCAGTACTGAAAAGAACATTATGGACTGAGAGACTAATGACAAGGATGTATTTTACTAATTGACAACTTATTGGGGAATGGGACAAAGAAAAGAAGAAAATAGAAGTATTTATCAACCTGTTGTCACCTTCAGCAGATGTGACAGAAGAAATATGATCTTAATATGTACTAATTGGTATACTGCAGATGATTCAGAGACATGCTAACCTGGCTATCCATGAGGAAGTGGGGCTGGGAATACTGGGCTCATCTTGGTCATTCACAGTGACCAGTTTATTATCAAGGAGATTCATTTGAGCAGGGGAAGCTGAATAGTAAGGCTGGAGAGTCCTGAGCTCCAGTTCCTGCTCATGGAAGCAACAAGCTTGGTTAACCTGACTTTGGGAAACCAGGATGAGATGGCTGTGTGCAGTAGTAGAGCACTTCTACAAGCCAAGACTGGCTGGACTATGTGCTTTGATTTTCAATGTGAAGCCTTTGTTTTATATGCTGATGCAAGCTGTCTATTAAAAATACATTTCTGTATGTAGCAGATAAGCCTGGGTCTGCTACTACTAAAGCTGCAGGCTGTTTCGTGACTTGTGTGCTGTGGGTAGGGGAGCAATTCATCCTTTCCTTAGCTTCAAAGTTTTCAGTACAACTTCAATGATGCCTGCAAGCTGTGAGGTTAGGCTGCGCTGTGCTGCTTCCTGCAGGCAGGAGAAGATGATTTTAGTTACAACTGCCTGACAGAAATCCACCTTTGGTGGGGGGTGAATGGTAGGTTTGTCTCTAGATGTTTTATTGAAACTGTTGTTTAGACCTTAATGTTTTATTTTTTTTTTCTGCAGAAGGTGATGTATCAACATGGATAGGAAGTGGTGTTTGAAGTACTGGAGTATGAGGGTGAGGATCAGGCAAAGGCTGGCTCCACAGAGATCGGGAAGCTGACCAGAAGGGATCAAAAGGCAGCACAGGAAAGCACTTTTCCAAATATTTTAAATGAAGTCTGTGAAATGCTTTCCCTTTTTGCAAATCTCTCACTTCTAAGAAACTGGAGGGGAAAAAAAAACACACAAAAGGAATGCGGGGGATTTGAGCAATACAGTGCTGGGAAAGCCCGGAAAAAGAAAAAGGCAAGCATGAATGCTTGGGAACTGGGGAATAGTAGCATCAGAAGGAATAATCATGTGTTTTCAGGTCAATAATCAAATAGAAAAATGAATCAAAAATTGTATCAGATCATCCAAAATTAAGAACCTCAGTTTTCTTGCTGAAATGAAAATTCCTCTTACGTATTTTTGAGCAAATGACAGCTTTTTAAAAGGCACCCTTCACCAGGTGGGAACATCTTCTCTCTCACTTTTGTGAGACTAACACAGAAAATTATTAATGTAAGGTGTTTTTCTGATAGAATCTCCTACATTGTTATCCTTGTTATTGTAATAGAATGTGTGCTTCTGTTTTTTTCTTTAATTAAAGTGTGCCAGGAAATAATAATGAGGATTAATTTTTTTTAACCATGAACTGCTGTTATGCCTCAGCAGAAGAATGGCAGAAAGAGAACTCATGAAGAATTAATCTGGAACACTTTACTGTGATTAAGTGCACATTAGTAACAAAGAAGAAGTAACAATGAAAGTTTTGAGTGACTGTGTGTAACAGTTCAGAGAAGAATGTTGTATTTGTATGTCCTCTTGTACTCTCAAGTGCTGTGAAAACAGAGGAAAAAAAGAAATGAAAAGTATCCTTTGCACTTTGAGCAAAGAAGTGTTGGGAATCAAGTTCTGTAACTGTTTGCTTACAGACACATGTGCCATCTAGAGTGTATTCAGAAGTCTCTTTAGCTGGTGTTTGCAACTGTTCTTTCTGGCCACTGTGTTTTAATGTTGAGGTATCTATGCAGAAAGTTGTGTGGCTCAAATATTAAGTCAATAGGAATGTTTATGTACATATCCTGATGTAAGAGTTGGCTTGCAGCTATGCTTATAATAACCTCTTGCAGACTTGGAGAAAGGGAAGATATGATATTTGATTCTAGAATACTGGCTCATTTTTCTTTCTTTCCACTGTCTAAGATATAAAATAGTTCCTTATTAAAGAAGACACATCTCACTAATAGAAGGCACTCTATTGTGATGAGGCATAACAAGCTTTAGGGACTAAGTGTTTGCATTGCATTCTCATACGTTTTCAAATACTGTTTTTTATCCAATTTTACTGATAAAATGTGGCGGAATAAGCATGTAGCAAAGACCATTGGTGGCCTAGAAAGTGGAGTGGCTAACAAGGTGGCCATGCCTCTCAACAGGTCTGTGCTGCTCTGCTGATGACAGTGGGTACACTGGCATGTCTGTGATCCCATGGAGAGAATGCTATAGGAAGAGTCCCATTGTGAAAGATCCTTGGTACAGGCATATGACCTAAGACTGTTCTGTTAGTCTTACAACACACTGCGAGTATCTCCTCTTAGCCATGCTGAAGACAGTGTCTTCAGACTTGGAATGCATTTTTTTTGAGAAGTCTTGAGTATTTTTACACAATTTGATCAGCAGAGGATTGGCAAGCATATCTATATTTGATGAATGCCATAAATAATGGAAGTAGATTATTTGAACTGAGCAGATTTGTGATCTTCTGGTGAAACTGAGTCATTGCTTTCATGTATTTTAGGTCATCCCATGGCATTTGGGGAGTCCCAATCACATTTGCTCAATAATATTTCAGTGCTTTTAGCAAGGGTTTGACAACACACAAATGCCTTTGAGGGTAAAAATTCCTTTTGGCTTAAGGCATATTTTCACCAACCCACCAAAGGAAAAACCAGTTTTGCTCTATCCCTTGCCCACCACAAGCAGACCATAAACAGTGTGACTGAGAACCTTTATCTGGATAGATAGGGGAAGTAAGCCTGAAGCAAAGAGACAACCATCTGAGATGAAGTATGCCCATAAGAAATGGCCACATCTCAGAAAAGTTATTAAGGCCCTGGCTGTTTCTGCGTTCCTGTGAGAACAGTGCATGCTATTGCATTTGTATGAGATTCAGCAAATAAGCCCTGTGTGTTTGTTTTGGTCCAAGGAAGGAGAAAGAAGCTTAGCTCTCTCTGTGGTGAGAGAGCTCTCTCTGTGGTGAGAGACAACTCTGGAGGAACTGGGAGGAAGAGCTGCTAATCTGCAGGCAGTCCCAACACTTAAGAGAACTGAAAAGCTGTTTTGTGCCTTTTACCTTTTCACGCGGCTGCAGTAGTGACAGGCACAATCTGGTCCTTCTTGAGAAACTAGGTAAGTGCATCAGAAAATTTATTACAACAGTACTTCATCTACTAGCAAATTATTCTTTATGAACAGAAGTATTTTGGAAGCAAAGCCAGAATAGTGCCAAGAGTGCACTGGTAAGGTCTTAATGAGTTTTAACTAATTTAGAGCAAATTTCCCCCAAGTGAAGACTCCTCATGCTCCCATTAGCCTCAATGAAAGCCTGAATTTCTGCCTTTGAAGGAACATGAACACAAAAATGTAGGAGTTTAGAAGAGACCATCTACAGAACCAGATTATGACAAAGTCTAAAGGGACTATGTGGCATTGTAAGTCTTTTACAGGACCTAATGTAAAGAGGTAATTGCTTTCCTGGGCAGTGGCAGATATTAGAACTACTCCTTTGTTATTGAACTCTTCTCTGTGCTAAGAGCTGTCTATGGAGATTTGAGCCAATTCCCTGTGATAAATGTCTCTGGAATGGGCTCATATACATTGTAGCAAGCAAATAGGAAAATAATTAAAAATAGGAAATTAAAAAGATGTTAAATTAGCACATGTGAATTAACACTTTATTTGGCTACTTTGCAGACTTTAAGGCTGCTAATCCTTAGCATATGACTCAGGCATTTTTTAGTTTAGACTGTTGGTCTAATTATACTGGAGTTATTTCTTTCTCCAAAGCATAATTTTCTGGAACAAAACTCTGAATAATCACATCAGAATTCTGACTTGGTACCATCAGCCTCTTCTGGGATAAGCTCTCTCAAGTCTCCATGGTTCAAAAAAGAAAAGTAAAAAGCACTACTTACAAACAGTCCTGATAGAGAGATTTAGAACAAATTTCTTCTTTGGCATACCGTGAAGCTTCATGTAGACTTTTACCATGATATCAACTGCTTCTTCCTTAATTCACTGAATAATTTAAATGTATTCTACAGTTACACCCAGGGCTTGAAGTCAGGCATAATCTGGATGTATGCCAGGTGCTGAAAAGGTCCCAAGGCGATTAGTGTATTCTAGCACTGTTTTATTTATTAACATTTTAAAATCAGTCCAGGGCCACTTATTTCAAGGTTTAGCTGAATTGCAGAGCTGTAGAAATTGGAAGGGGCCTCTGGAAATCATCCAGTCCAAATAAAGAAGTTCCCTACAGCAGGTTGCACAGGAGAGCATCCAGGTGGGTTTTCTCTCTGGAGAAGTTGACTTCTACAGCCTCCCTGGACAGCCTGTTCCAGTGCTCTGACACCCTCACAGTAAAGAAGATTTTCCTCATTTTTGTATGGAACTTCCTGTGTTCCACTTTGTGCCTGTTGCCCTGTTACTGGGCACCACTGAAAAGAACCTGGTCTCATTCTCTTGATGCCTGCCTTTTTGATGTTTATAAGTGTCAACAAGATACCCTCTCAGTCCTCTCCAGACTGAACAGCACCAGGTTTTTCAGTCTTTCCTCATAAGCGAGGTGGTGCTCCAGGCAAAGAGGATATGGAAACAAATAGAGATACTACATGGAGCATTGTGGAGTGGAAACAGCTTTTTATTTCTACACTTTTTCTATGCATTGAGTTGTTGGAAGTCTCCAGGTGCAGTCATACTGTCCCTCCCAAACATACTTCTCTATGAGATGAGAGCTGGTAAGCAGCTGGCAATGCTGAGCACTACACTTACACTGCAGTGTCTTGTGTCAAACATCATTTGAGTCAAACTGCTGCTGATGGCTTTCCCAGAATTTGTGAGCCTGACTTGCAATGATGCTTCTCCCTGGAGTCCTGTTTGTAGGTGGAGACCAAAAAAATGGTAAGCAGGTTAGGCTGTATACATCATAGGACAACAGGTCCTAAATAGGCTGTAACATCAGGACAACAGGTAAGGGAATTTGCCTTCAAGGCTCTCCCCTCAATACAATAATGGATAGTCATATACCGGATCCACAGGTCCTCCTAGTTTTAGAGCCTAGTCTGATTCTGAGTCTAATAGGTTCACATACAGTGCCATGAAGTATTTTATCTGAGAGGATTAGTTCACAGATCAAAATATGTGACCAACATTTGTTGCAGCTGCTCATGGGTACAACTCATTTCTCTGACAGCAATGTGAGGCACCTCCTGTCTATGTGATGCATTGAAAATATTTACTCTATATTCTGAGTGCAATGACTTAATTCTCAGTTTTTCTTTATCTCTTCCTTCATTAGTCAGTTCATACAATTTTGTTCAAAATGGTAAGTGCTTCTTTCCAAATATCTCTTGATATTTTTCTGCTATTGATGCTTTCCTATTTTGTGGCTGAGTTGACTGCTTAAAGACAAACTGGAGGCACTGGCGTAGGTGAATATTTGTTTTCAGTCTACATGCTGTTTGCTGAAAAAATACAGTGAGCCTTCTAGCCCTTACAAAATGAGCTGTCAAATGGTTCATCTTGAGACAGTTTGACATGGAGCAGTAGAGCAACATGGTGTGATAAATGTGAAATTGGACAAGTGAGGGCTGCTTATGTTGGTGGCTTTTGAACTCGGAAAGGAAGAGTGGTCCTGGACTCATGAGAAGAGCTGCAGATTAAAACAAATAGGATCTCTGGTTAAAGAAGATTAAAGAATCCAAAGGTTAACCTTCATTAAAATCCACCCTTGTTTTCATGCTTCCTACATCATTCTGTTGACAAGTAATAAAAATCCTTGTGAAACAAAAATTATTCTAGCCCTAAAATACTGTGCTCTTAAAAAATAATGTGATTTACTGAATATTTATTGAATTATTTATCTTCATCCACCATGCTGTGCTTTTCTCATCTAGATTATATGTGCTATTTAGCCACGCTACTTATTTATTTACTCTTATTTATAACTTAATGATTCCTTTCATGCTTTCAGTGACTTGTTTTGCAAGACAGTTTGTCTGGACTTAGGGGTGGGTTTGTTGCTGCTAAAATATGTCTCTGGAATAATCAGATTAACTGTACAGGTGACGAGTAGGGCTGAGTAATCTGTCATCCTTCACTATAAGCATAAGCAGTTCCAGAAATTCATTATTTTTTGTTTCTGAATGACCTTCACAAGCCGTCTGTGTCTGATGTCTTCAGACGCTGAAGATGATGACCTTCATCTATATGTTAGACCCTGAAGGGGAAAAAAAAAATAGATTTTAACTAGCAGTTCAAAGCCAGCTCCATTTCAAAATTAACAGAAGAACATTCAATGTCTTCTTGCAAATTAATAAGTAAATTAGAAGAGTTGAAACTGACAATATCAGTGCAAGAATGATTGTGGTGACCTCACACTAAGTATTTCTCAAGTTTCTTCTTGATCTGTACTTCTCTGTACTTCAGTTTATTCACCTGTAATATGACAAAACTTGCATATTTCACAGGGCTGTTCTGAGGCTTAATTAATTGTGCTCTTTAAAGAACTATAGTAATTATACTGCAGTATGTAAAATGTCACATGGTAATAGGTGTAAGAAATGAAATGTTCACATAGCTAAAGATGTGGAGAAGGGATATGCCTCTTGAAGGTGCGTTTAGTTTTCATTTCAGCTGTAACTTGAGAAGCAGAAAGGAATGGAAATGAATGCATACATCAGGAGAATGTTTCCTTCATTGCTAATTTTAAGAGACTTGTTTAAATTAAGAATGTGTCCATGTCTGGAAATCAGAGACAAAATAAAAGACTGCAAATAGTACAATGTCCTTAGCCTAGAATTGTAGAGCTAGAACCCAAATACCAAAGGCATCCTATTACTCAACCATCTGTCAAGATATATCGGCTGAATACTTAAGGAAATTACAGGTTTTGGTAATGGAAACACTGTCTTTGTAGTCAGTGTCTGTTCTGAGACCTTACATATTTATTTAGTGTGTTTTTGCTTGGATTTTTGGTAAAGCTTCAGTTTTTGATTGCTTAGGATGGAAACTGCCTTTTCATCCTCTAAAGTAGCTTCAATGTAGCAAATACTCTTGACTCAATTATCATCTATTACTTAAAACACTCCCAGCAGCTATTCTACAGTAGAGAATCTGTGCATGTGTGTATATATAAGTGAAGTTCCCTCATTCCCTCAGATCTGCATAAAGAATTGCAAATTTGCTAGCCAAATGCTAGTTCTCTAATGTAGGATGACTCCAGGGAGTGTTGTGTTAATAAGGACCTTGACAGGCAGTTGCGCGCCTGCGTGTGTGTGTGTTTTGGTTACCTCGTTGTGACACCCCTTGGTTTATATTGATGAATTCACCTATAGAATGAGGAAGTGCAGGAGAACGTCTGAAAAAAACTTTGATGTTGATGTATGAGCTGGATGAGTAGTGTGATGCACTGAATACTGTCTGTATGGCTGAGCCCTGAGATCTGTGCTGACCATCAACTTGCATAAATGCCTGGAGGGGGGCTGCAAAAACAACTGAGCCAGGCTCTTTACAGTGGTGCTCAGTGGCGGGATAAGAGGCAATGAGCACAAACTGGAACACAGGAAGTTCTGTCTGAATGTCAGGAAATATTTATTGTGCAGGTGATGGAACACTGGAACTAGTTGCCCAGAGAGGTTGTGGAGTCATGAACTCTTAGATATCTCCTTGGAGATCTCCAAAAGTCATCTGAGCGTGTTCCTGGGCAATGTGCTCTGGGTGTCCATGTTTGAGCAGAGGTTTTGCTCAGATGAACACAGAGGTCCTTTCCAGCCTCAGCTAGACTGTGATTCTATCAACTTATCATCTATTAACAGTTTTCAGCTCTTAAGTATGTTTAAGTCCATATATTTGTACAGGCACAGTGCTTACTGAGGAGAATTTGGCCTTTCTAACTTACATAATCACCTTCACCAATACATATTTGTGCAGTAGATGGGTTTTTATTGAGATCACCCAAAAGGTGAATTAGATTTGAATGGATTCATCTAAGCCGTAATGCTTCACACATTCTGCTAGCATGCTGCATTAGCTGCTTTCTGCCTTATTACCCTATAAAGTCCTAAATGTTTTGTGACTTTGTTATTGTAGAGAATTGACTTTCCAAACCTAATGCCTCTGCTGCTGCAATTAGTGTTAATGTGTGAACTAAAAACCAACTTTAAAAAGAGAGGGAATAAAGAAGAAACATCTCATAAACTGCAGTAGTCCATATACCTATTTTTTTCCTTCATATTACAGCAAGCTGGGAAGTGAGAAATGCTGAGTGAAATGACAAGACAATGACCCGCTCTGGAGACTTAGCTGACATATGGCATTAAGAGGTGTCTGTCATAAGCAAGGGAAATTTCCAGGCATGTGTTCTTTGGGAAGAACTGGTGAATTCTGAAACCTTATTTAGAAGTTTTCTTGCTTGTTTCCTTTTTTTTTTTTTTTGCTTATCAGTTCCAGTGGTTGGAATATGACTTATTTCCCTTGCCTCATTTTGTACCTTATGACCCCTTTCCCCATTTTGTACCTTATGAAGACTCTAGCTCAAAAGTTTAGTGACTGAAACATCCTTTGGAGGAGTGCACTGGTTAAGTGGTGAATGTAAGCAGCCAAAAGGACTCCTGGAGATCTAGACTCTATGCCTTGACCTGTGTGTATCATTTCCGTGATTCAGGTACACAGGGTGGTAATCTGCACTCTTTTTGTTTCTGGTATGATGTCTACTGAAAATGGTACTAGCTGTGCTGTTGTGCCTTATACCACAGTCTGTTAAAAATGAGCATCTATGTGTGTGTCTAGGAGACCTTCACAAGATTCATTCAGACTGGATTTGATATAGAGGAAAACAGCTCCATGTACAATATGAACTAAATGCAGTCCTCTCTGAAGGGCTGTGGTAAAGAAGAACAGCACTGAGTAGTCTGCCATTGAAATAAGTACGAGGAAGAATGAATCCAGCGCTGACTCAGGTAAAGCGTGTCAAAATTATGGTACTGAATTATCTGTTGTGTTATAATGAGGAAAGTCTAGAGGAGCCAGCAGCGGTCACTGAAGAATTTATTATATAACATTTATTCAACAGTGAGAAACTTGGGAATTTTGTTTTGGAATTTGTCTGCAAAATTGTTCTCAAAAGAGAAATGAGAATGGTATGGTCTACAGTTGTGTTAGGTGAAATCTGTTTCAACAGTAGTGTCTCAGACAACTCACATCTGAACTAACCTGAGTGGCAGCTGATGAAGATCATGTAATATAAAAATGAAAAGAAAAACAAAACAAAAAACAAAAACATGATGTCAGCAGTGAAAATCAGAGATGTGATGGGCAGGCTGATAGAAAGTAAGAGAGGTGCCTGCTTTTTTGAACTCTTCTCCTTTTTCTCTGGTATCACTTCTGAGAAAAGCTTCAGGTAAAAATCTGTGCAGACTTTTTGTGTTTGTTTTTAAGCTACAGCTTGTAGCCTTTGTAATTTAGAAGGAACAGGTATACTGCCAGAGGACAGGAGATTCTTAAACCATGTAACAAGAGCTTTTAAGAAATGCTGTATTTGCCTCAGGAGGAAAAGGTGTGATTGGTCTGCAAATGCCTGGTGGACTTAGGCACTCAAAGCATTAGGAGCTAGGAAGAAGAAATATGCCTAGGCAGGTTCATGGTTGCTGCTAGGTGAATAACCCTGCAATAAAGGAGAAGAACTGCATGTCCTAAAAGAAGGACTACAAGTGGATGTTACTGGCTATAAAGATGTGTCATCCAAGGTCCTGGTAAGCTGAAATCTCAGGCATACTATGAAGAATTGGGAAGATCCAGTGGCAAAGGGGATATTTGTGAAGGCTTGTGTGTTGATAAAGGTGGGGAGGTTGGACTAGATGATCTCTAGAGGTCCCTTCCAGCCCCTACAATTCTACATTTCTGTGAAATGCACTGAGAACAGAAATTGCCAGGGGGGAAATGTGGGTAGCCAGTCCCTGAATTCACAGCAAGGCATGCTTGATATAAGCTGAAATTAACAAAATTTTCAAGGAAATATCTTGGTCTAGATGAAGTCAGATGTGTCACTGCCTTTTACTTCACTACATAGATTCCTCTGTTATGAAAACAACCTTAATAAGCCAGATTCCTGTAGAGAAAACATCACTGACAGTGGTGGGATGTGATGAATATATAGTGGCAGGATAATCCTGGCAGAGCTGTGTGCTCTGGTTTAAGAGGCCTTACAGCAGCAATGAATTTGTCTTCTATGGACGAGTGCTTTGGTGAAGGGCTTACTGTACAAGCTGAACCAAAGTCATGGCATGAAGCTTTCATGTCAATGAAAAGCAAGTCTGACATAAGCCTCTCTAATTGCAGGTGAGGGATACCTCAAATGCTCTTGAATTGTGGCTCTTGCTGCAAAGGGTGTATGATGACTTCAAACTCTTGTTTGCCTTTAATGAGGCCTTAACATGGAACCAATGAACAGCACAATTCTTACAGCAATATGTTTAAAAAATAAGGAAACCAGCAGAAAATAATGACTATCACTCACAGAAAGCTGTTATTTCACAGATAAACTTCTAGATGCACAGAATTTCTTAAGCTAATAAATCTTTTCCTGGATGGAACTGACTAGAAGTGCTCACTGGCTCATGAGATGACTCAATCTCTGAGTTTCAGTTTGCTTTCCCTTTGTGAGGGACCTGACTGAAGGCATTATCCTGCTGCAGCTTTCTACATCACTGCTTCTGCACAGTACGGTGGGACTACTTCTGGCCCTTGTGGACAGATTTCCATGGCTTTCACCTGCCCTGCTGGGGAATAAAGCATTGCAGAACAGTTGAGACAGCTGAGCCTTTCCTTCTGAGACCCTGTGTTTGCCTTGGAGATCAAGGTTCCCTGGGAACTGCTGAAGCTGTTCACTCCTCAAACAATAACATTTTAGCATTGAAATTCTAACTCAGGAAGACAATGATCTATAATGTACTGTTTACTCCATTCTCAGAAACAAGAGAATGCAAAATGCGAGTGAAATGGAGAAGGAGTAAACCATGTTAACACATTTGGAAAAGAGCTCAAGAAAAGACACTGTTGGTGTCAGAGTTCGTTGCCTGTCACAGTCAATCATAAAAATCCCATTGTTATGTCTGCAGCAGATGTTTTTATTATTGATGATGGGCTGTGGGGAATTTGTGTCTGGTTGGATTTGGTGTTACCATCTTTTTCGCAAGGCTGTTTCAGACCTTCTGGGAGCACTGCTGCAGGGTGACAACTTACTCAGGTTGTTCATAAACTTCATAGTCATGCTCCTGTATCTGCTACCTTAGTGCTTGCTTTGATCGGGAATTGACACCAGACTGAATTTATACGTTGAATGCATTTCTTGTTTTATTTTCTCTTAATGAGGTTGTGGAGAGGAGTGAACTTTCTGTTATAAATTTCCTTATTGTTCTCCCAGGAAGACAGGGGGTTTGCGAAGAGGCTGTGATTTTCCAGAAGTACTAGAAGCTGCATTTGGTGTGAGAATGAAGGATTAGACAGACTATTAGAAAGCTGGCAAAGAAAATACTCTGTAAATCCAAGGGATTGGTTCAGATCTGTTTTTATTTAAAAACCTGTTCACACAAATTTCAAGTAAGTATATTAAACTATATGAAAACAAGTTGTTGCTGATCAGTGGCTGTGAGGATGGGGCACTGTTACTTAGCAACTTCAGAGCTGTCTTTTATAAATCCGTCCTGTCATGGATGTCACATATACGCCACAGTTGATCCCTATAAATCTTGCACCTGCTAGTATTGCAAATATATCTTCCAAGCAGCAGTACACCTGACAGATATCAAATCATGGTAGCCTCAGTTGTTCTTGCCCTACCTGCCTGCAAAGCAGGGCAAGCGCTGTGAATTAGCTCTTTTCCTAAGATACCAGCAGGGTTGGATTTAAAGATGAAGCAGCATCCACAGGAGCTGATACTCATCTTCTCCCTTCTTCCTTGTACAGATAAAAAGCAGAGAAGGATCAGTGTTGATCCCCAGTGCCTATGTGGTGCTCTTCACCTTTTGCTGCAAGAGGTGTTTATGAACTGTAATTTTATCTCTTTGAAATCAAGAACACTTACTGTAGCTCTGTATTAAAATCTGAAATGCTTGAGTAGAAATGCTCTCAGTTTTGGACAAGTTCTACCTCTTTATATCTCCATACAGTTCTCAGATGATCTGATCTTGGACAGGGACTCTTGATGTAACTGGATTGCAGATATTCAGCAAGACTGATTTTAAGTGTTTTCTACCTAATCTTTGCCCACTAATCGCATTTCTTTTGAGATAGCCTAAGTTCACCATTGTTCCCAACAAAACTTTGAAATTCCAGTCTCTGTTTGTTTTCCTTTTTGCGCATTTTGATTTACATGCTGTGGCACTATACAGAGGGATGGGATTTAGAAGCCTGACCATGGGTATTTAAGGCTTCTCTGAGCTCTGCAGTGTGTCCTGCCTGGCCTCCAGCTGTTGATCTGGAATGATGTAGCTGCTGTTTTACATTTGTCAGCCCATCGCAAACATCTTGGGTACTTCAGGAAGTGTAAAAGGTGGTAGATGCCTAGGTTGGCTTAGACAGCTGGCCAGTGTCCATAAGATGATACAGTGGGTGAAAGGAGCAAAAGCAAGCTGAAAGCTTTGTGGAATTATAAGGGCAGCATGAATCGCTGCTGTTGCATCCTCCTGCTTGCCTAGCAACAGTGGATAGTTTGCTGACATTACGGCTAAGGCAAGACAATGACGCTACTTTCCAGCTATTCCCAGGAAGATCTTTCTGTGCCGAAGAGGAGAGGGAGGGAGAACAGAAGGAGGTATGTTGAATGTGCAAATATGGAAAAAGAAATAGGGAATACCTCTGAATAAAAAGATCTGGGGCATTTATTGTGGCTCACAAGATAATAATGGGCTTGTGTCAAGCTGATGAAGAAAGAAGAAAGGCACATGCTGTAGTGGGATGTTAAGCAGAAAGATAACCTGCAACATCTTGTGTTTAACATAAGGAAGAGAAGACATAGAAGGGATGTGGTATCAGTCTTCAAATACATGAAAGGCTACTGCTGACTTCAGTGGTTGAGTGAAGACATGATAAGTTTGAAATGCAGGAAGGTAGATTTCAGTAAGGGGAAAAAAATTCTGCATTAGATGCCTTAGAATGTCACAGGGAAATCAGTCACTGGCAAGTTTTAGGTACATATTATACAAATGTGTTTCAGGAGTGGTACAGGTACTGTACTGCAACAGTATTCCTGCCTAAAGAATGGACTGTGGGTCCTTCTGCTCCTGTTCTCTCAGATGCCAGTATGTATCTTTGGATTATCTCACCAGGACAGTAGTTGATGAGATGCAAGAAGAAAGGTGACATTTTTACAATTTTACAATTACCTAAGTATCTACTTATGCTAATTCCTGACAGAAAGAGGTTACAAGAGCATCTAAAGTAGTGTCCAATGTACATAGAGAGCGATCTCCATGATACAAATCATCCTTTTATCAGAGCTGTGCTTTTGAGATTCTTCAACCAACAACATTAATACGTTTATTCTCTCATACTCCTTCTTCTAACTGTGGAAAATGTCCTACAGAACCCTTGGCCATGGCGTTAGAGTTCACGCTTCAATCCAAGCATGGTTATGTTGTCATGAGTACAACTCGTTACAAATTGTGGACCCAGCATGTCACTGACTCTCTAGTTAGTCAGATTCTTAGATAGTTTTCTTATGACTCACTGGTTTGCTTTATGCAAATATTAAGACTTGTGGTTTAGATGTATTGGATTATTGCCTCATACATAGGGTTTTGCTCTATATATAGGTAGCTCTGGTCTCTCTTTAGGACTTTTGAGCCCTGCCCTTTGTTTTGCTCAGAGTAACTAAGACAGCAGTCCAGCTTAATCATGTGAACAATTTCAGGTCAAGGACTTGGAAAGAAATTTGAGTAGATCACTTTTTATAGAAGCTGCCTAGAACAGCAGAACTTGATTAATATCTGATCTTGGTTAATTGATTAGTATCTGATTTTCAATTAAATGTTTAGGGATGCTTACTTTTTATGCTGTTAAGCACAATATGTAGCTTATGAAAGGGGCCAGCTGGTTAGGATGCATGTGGTGTGCTGAGCCCAGCTGGCCTGCCCACTTGTGAGGGTGGGACAACACAGATGTAAAGAAGAGGACATTGCAGGAAAAAAAAGTTAGAGGGGGAGTGGTGAGAGAGAGGTAGTGAGTGTGTAGTAAGAGCAGGGAAGTGTGCTAATAGTCAAGGAGACAGCTGCTGCCAGTGCTTAAAAGTGAAGGCTTTAAATACTGAACTCACTTGTTTGAATTGATTGCTTTTGGTTTACCACATGATTTTTGTATATCATATATGATGTATCTTATATCAGCTGTTGTTGTGTCACATGAAGACAGGGATGAAGCCAAGGTAAAAGAATTTTTCTCATCAATGAGTTATGGGGCAGAATGTCCTGAGATCTATCTAATCGTTGGATCACAATGTACAATAATGATTGGAGAGATGCTCTCATTCAAAGTAGAGGACAAATTACATCAGAAATGCCCCTCCTTCCAGTGAACTATACTGGAAGAGATCAAAGATTTTAAAAAGTGATTCAGAAACACTAGTCTTTGAACAAACAGGATTTTGTCAGGACAATGATCTTTCACATGTACAGACCTAGAGGAGATTCCTGGAATAATGTTAGTCCTAGTCAAATCCAAAGCACATAGTAAATTTGAAGTAAACAAGTACAGAGAATATGGTGTGCTTCTTACAAGGAACTTTTATTACTGTTGTCTCTAGCAGCTGCTTTATTGATTAAACCATTTTGAAGAAACCTCTTGTAATAACGTAAACATACAGTCCATTCAGCTTGGACATCAACTGAACTCAACCTGATTCTTTTCAGTCAGAAATACACATACCTGCCTGCTTGAAGCTTTATCAACAAAAAGGAGGTTTACCACTTGTACCATTTACACTCAAGTAGAGAGAGCAGTTAAGGTGTGGCATTTTTCCTGTCAAATATAACTTTATTAATGAATTGGTTTTATTGTTATTATTACTTTGTGTTTGTTTGGCAGAAGCACTTTTTTTTTGCCAGAAAGTTGTGTAGTGTCTGCCTTTTTGTAATTGACACGTTGTAGTGAATCTCTTAACTGCCACTACTTCTTCAAATTCCAGTCCCATAAATTTTCACTGATTAACTTTTCTTCAACTGAAGGTAACTTCAATTCAAAATGAATGAAGAACTCTACAACCTCCATTTAACTCAGCACTGCAAATCTGACAGCATCCAATGTTCCTAAGATCTAACACTTCTATGACCTAATTACACAGATGAAGTGTAGAAATTTAACATGACAATACCTGAAGTGTGTGTGAGATTCTACCTCCTCTTGCCTCTATGTTTCTGTGTTTGAAAAATCAAATGTTTGGACAGGGAGTGCCCTGTTCATCACCTGAATGCAGTGATAGGGCCACGGGAAGTTGAGGCCATGGTTTGTAATGCCCCATCCTACCACAGAGAGGTTCTGACTGGGCATGCTGGGATCAGGACTGTAAGAAAGAGTGTGACAGATGGGTGTAAATACAAGAAATAGTTAAAAACAAAACAAAACATGCTGATAATGAATGACAATGTTTAAAATGGTAGGGTGGCTGGAGAGTTTGGGTGCAGCGTTTATGAATTATTCTGTCTTCCTAGTGTTCCCTACTTAGGAAAACACTGTTCACTGCAATCCTAGGTAGGCTCCATGATGTTGTAATGGACTGATGTTTATTGAAATGATTGTGTTGGTAGCAAGTCTTCTGGTGCTTATTTTAGTAACAGTAGTAGGTATTTAACTGGCTTTTATGTGGATGGCACATCATTAACATTAGCACAGATGAGGAAAAAATCCTTGAAGGTCAGAAGGTCATTCACAGTTTATCCTCTTTATACAGCCTATGTTCTAAAAGTAACTTTCTGAGGTTCATGCAATTTTAATCATGTTTGAACAAACATGTTTTAAACTCCACAAGAAAGATGAATTTAGTGATGCTTTAATGATGTGCACAGGGAGGGTATGAAATTAGGTACAACACAAAATACTATTTTTCTTCCAAGAGGCTTTCATTGTTTTACACTCATATGCAACTGGAACTGCTGTCTGTATGGGCAGGTGTTTAAATGCACACAAGTATGTTTCTGTCATGCCATTTCCAGATGATAAAAATGGAACTGGACAGGATCTCCAAATGCAGTTTTTGCTACAGATATTCACATGACTTTTAGAGTAGGGAAAAATGTTGTGCCTGAGGCTGATTCAGCTCCCCTCCTTGAAACTTTTTATTTTTCCTTGATTTTTATTTTCTTTCCTTTGCTCGTGATGCCATACATTTTTTTCACTTAAGTCACATTTTATGTGAACTTATTTTGTGTTCATACAGTAGAAGAGCCTTTCATCACATCTTTCTTGACTCCTCAGAATGGGGATGAGTCAATTGATCACTTGCAACAGATTAGCTTGGATGACTGATATGAAAAAGACTGCTAACACATAGACAGCTCTGCTTTGGCCTTAGAATTTCCATCTTGGAAAATAAACAAAGCTCACAGCAGGTATCTCTGTCTGTAGAATAATTTAGTTGATAGATCTTGGGCCTTCACCATTTGATTTCAGTATCCGGAAAGGAGTTTGTCAGGCTGGAGAAGAAATGAAAAAAGCTTGTATAAAGAATAAAACTAATTTTTCTAAGCAGCTAAGAGATGCAGCAAATTTGCTTTATGAAATTGAGCCTAACACTGTAGGGAGATGCCGCTTTCCTGGGAATGCAGATGGCAGGGTCAGCCAAGGCTGTCAGTCCTCTTGAGAGACTGAAGTGATTCTTCCAGGATGGGTTTGAATATTTGTACAAGCTGCTTGTTCCTTCTGGGCCAATGCTTATGTTAGTTAAAAATGAGTTAGAAGGTCTTTGGAGTCAGAAGGTAGTTTTGAGGAAGTCTAAGCATAGGAAGGCTTTTAAGCATAGAAAATTTAAGCATTTATGATATGGGGTTGCTCCTTGGTGCTAATGGATCCACCACAGTGAAGTTGCATCTTACAAACGCTCATGACATGCTCAGCAGTAGCAAAGAGATTCTCCTTGTGCCATGGTTTATCAAGAACTTTAGCCTTCTGCTGTGAAAAGAGTATGGGAGATGTATTGTGATGCTTTGTATCTGTCTCCAAGTACTGAGTTGGCTGCAGATTTCACACGAGTGCAAATAAAATTAAGAATTATTGCCTGGAGAATGATTGAAAAGTAACTTACTCATTTTGGTAAAATTCAGTTTCATAGCCCCAGAAGAGTGGCTCTGTCAGGTACCCACTATCTATGCAGTCTGGGAGCAAAGGCTGAACGAGATACCTGTCTTGATGATTATGTCTGCTGTGTGATCAGTTTGGTATACTGTTGCTGCTTTCCCCATTGATACAAAGCCTGTTTTCCCAGCCCTTACCCTGGGGTCTGGAGGAAGGTGAGGAAAACACAGCTGACTGCAATTCTCATTATGGACAGCCCATGCAGAGTTGCCATATTTGTACTTTGGTTACCATTGCTGATGCTGTGTATTTTGGTGAATCTGTGCTACAAGACTGGAGAACAGTAACAAAATCAGTAACTACCAGACATATTGCTGTATGCAAACCCTGTGGCTATTGCCGTTAAATGTTAGCACACTTATTTGAGAAAGAACTTCATGTTATGAAATTTGGCATCTGAAAAACAAAGTCTGTCTGTGCATGTTTGGTACAGAGGGATTTCATCTGTTCAGGTAATCTTCTAAGAAGACTACTTGTATCTTTCCAGGGAGTTTTTATGACTTCATTGTAGAGACCTCTCAGGCATAACATATTTCTTTAAAACAGTCTTTATCGTAACTTGTTATTCTTACCTCTTCTAAAAATGTGGCTATGTAAATGCTGCATGCTGAAAAATCAATAATAGACATTCTCACATAACCTGAACAGATTTCTGAATAGAGAAAGAAGCTTCAGCTCAGTCTCTGCTTCTTGCTAAGAGGAAGAAAGGACTCCTTACTTGTGAGTTTTCACACATTCTTATTTTGCAACTTTGCTAGATTTCTGCTAAACTCCTTGGGAAAGAGTATTTCCCTCCAAAGCCGTACAGGCAAGCATTTTTGTCTGAAATTAGTATATATTTAACATTAGACATTTACCGGGGTAAGGTTGGTCCTCAGATATTTTTTTTTTTTTCTTTTTTTTACTCAGAATCATGCAACAGCTTCTACAGGATCTACTTAGCCCCGTAACAGGATAATTTTGTTTCAGTATTCCTCTGGGAGGAATGAAATCTGTCACTCTACAGCAGGCAAATGAGTGTACATAATACACTGCATGACTGCTCAAGCCTACAGGCAGCTAAGAAAACCTATTGCACCTTCCTTTTCTGTGAGATATGTCTGGCTTGGATGCTTACACCCTGGGCATTCAGAATTATGAAGGTGACTTCTATTTGGCTAGGTCTCTGCCCACCGAGCTGACCTCATAGTTTCATCACCTGGTGCATGTCGTTTTGCCCCAGGTCTTGGTACAGACAATCTGAACTGCTTCTGACCTGTGTCTGTTCTGAAACAGAGTGCAGCTATGTTTGTGAGATGCTAAACCCAGGTTATAGGCTTTCCTGAGCCTGGACTTGTTTTGGGGATAATACTGCACTATCCAGCAGCTCTGCTTTCAGACTCAAACCCTTATCTTTGTGTTATTGTGCACTGCCTGGATGGGTATTGGCTTGAGGATTGGCAGCTTCACTGGATGAGCCACGGTCTTGCACACTTCGTGCTCTCTGTATGTGGTGCAGAGCGTGTAATTCAGGAGTGTGGGTGCTATTCACCTACTCAGACTCAATTTAGTTTGTTTAGAATGATGCACCACTGAATATCGCCATATATTTTCAAAGATGCAATAAACATCATGGCAATACTAGTAAATGTCATTAGCTCTTTGAATTAATAGAATTACTGTTGGCAGCCAACAGTAATAGATTAGAGCAATTCTCATCAACTACATTAGAGTAATTCTTGGCAGTGCGAACATAATGAATATGAGGAATTTACAATCATCCAACTAAAACCTGGAATATAAATTCTTGGCCTGTAATCATCTCTCTTTTGCTGCTTTTCTCATTATTTGAGGCAGTGTGAGTCTTCTGGTCAGAACGTTTGAAGATTTCATTGGTTTTCAAAGATGCAGTTGATTGGTTAATGTGATTTAAAAGTCCCAAAGAAAAACTATGTCCCAAGCTTAACAAGTGCATAGTTTAATCAGCATTTCCCAAAGTTTCTTAGCTGTATTGATAAAAAAAAAAAAAAATAGGATCATCACAATGTTTACTGTTAGCTTGAGCACTATGCAAAACCTCTAAATGCTACAGATACTAACATTTTCATACAATCATAGAATTGTTTGGGTTGGATGGGACCTTTAAGGTCACCTAATTCCTACCCCCCTGCTGTAGGCAGGGACACCTCCTACTAGACCAGGTTGCTCAAGGCCCATCCAGCCTTGCCTTGAATGCCTCCAGGGTGGGGGCATCCACAACCTTGCTGAGAAACCCGTTCCAGTGTCTCACCACCCTTACAGTAAAGAATTCCTTCCTAATATCTAGTCTAAATCTACCCTCTTCCACTTTAAAACCATTTCTCCTTATCTTATTGCTACATGCCATTATAAGAAGTCCCTCCCCAGCTTTCCTGTAGGCCCCCCTTCAGATACTGGAAAACCACTGTAAGGTCCCCCTGGAGCCTTCTCTTCTCTAGGCTGAAAAGCCCCAGATCTTTCAGCCTGTCCTCATAATTAAGTGACTTTGCCACTGTAATTCTTGAGAGATACCGGTAACTCACTGGTATAAATGGAGTTATTGTTGACTTACATGGAAAAATTAAGTCCTGCTGAGGTTGTTCCCACTGGAATGGCATTGGGAATGGGGTTACAGTCCTTCTGTTTGGGAATGAGTCTTTGTTGTTCCTGCCTTCTGTCTGAGCCAAAGTGGCAGAAGTTACAAAAGCTATGACTGTAAACTGATTGAGGAAAGAGTGTGCTTTAATTACTCATCAGTGTGTTCTAAATTTTAAATGATCTTTAAATAGCCATAGTAAAAAGGAAGTATAGAGAGGCCCTCCAAAGGTGCTGGCATGACAATGAGCACGCGCTCACTGACACCTTTTGTCAAATTAGTTTAATTGTTGAAGAGGACCTTTATCACATTTTAATGACAGCTTTGGTTATCAAAGGAAAACTGTTGGCCTCAGCTGAACCATCTTGCGTCCATAATGAACGTGGAGAACCTGAACAGAGCTGTGACTAAGTGCTACAATGGCAGATTTTGCCCTTCTCTGTCTGCATTATCCATCCTTCCCTTTGTTTAATTCAGAAAGGATTTTTGTTTTGTTATGGCTTCCAGTTCTTATTCCAGAATGGATGGTGAATGGGAAAGAAAGTCAAAAAGCTTCTTTCTGCAGTTCACCATAGAAGCAAATGACGCCACTGATTTGACGAATGTTCCAGGTAGGCTTGCCCAGTGAAAACAAAAATCCTATTTCTTTTCTTGGTGTTCTGTAATTGAACTACAAATATCTAAGACTTACAGGTCTTAGGACAATGCTTGGAGATGTGGAGGCTCCATAAACATTATATATATTTTCACTAACATATACATGTTATGAGTATTAAAAAAAAAAGACTTCTCAGTGACATGAAAATATTGGAAGCAAATCATATTCACCTAACAAAACTGAAAAATACAGAGGCAGAAATGCATTGTACAGAGCAATAAATCATTGTATGATTCTACTTCTTATCCACTGAAGCTCATTTAGATGACTTCCCTTTAAAAGTAAAATTAGATACCATAATATCTCATAGTGAATTGATATTCCAGTATTTCAGGAATAAATCTGTTGAATGTTTTCATAATTGGTGTGTTGGAAAGCTCAGATCTTTGGTGAAGGGAAATAATATAGCTGGATAAAACATAAATGCATCTCTATAGCTGTTTTAGGAATTGAATTAGGCTAGCCATAATCTAAGATGCAAAACAACCTTCCTTTCTAATCCTTCCTCAGGGAAAAACGATACTCACTTTTCTAAGATCCCCAGCAACATTACATATTATGTCCTTGATCCCTCTCCTGTGCAGTTCTTTGCTTGTTTGGCTGATTGGTTGGTTTGGTTTATTTATTTGTTTGGGTTTAATTTTGAATGGCAAAGACCAGGTTCGCATATTTTTAATCTGCTCTTCTCTTAGACAAACTGATGTAAATCTAGCTATGGCAATTTAATTATCACTTATCATTTCTCTGCCTGACTCATCATGTTGTTTAAACTCTTGCCAATTAACTGTGGCCAGCTATTCTCATCTCTTTGTCTCTTCTGGGGTGATTATTTTTTTTTCTTTTTTCTAAAGAGTTTTTTTTTTTTCCTAGAGGTTGCATTGCTTGGGGAGCTCTGTGCATTAAACTCCTGCTGTTCCCCTGCTGTTGATCAAATCTATTTTCCACAGTGGCAAATAGCTATTGTGGGAGGCAAGGGATAGATTCATGGGTTTTGGACAATTTGTCAGCAAGAAATGCCAACTGGAGGTTTTTCCAGAGATTCCCATATGAAAAAAACAAATAACATCCATTTCAAAACACAGGATGCCATGCTAAAGAAACAATAGTTGCCACCAACACAGAAGGAGTGGCTTATAAAATCTGCAGGATAATACTTGGTTTTATGCATTGCCTTATGTTTTCACTTACTATTTAGCCCACAGAGGGGAATTCTTTTTTTTTGCCATGGAACACTATGGAGGGATATAGAAACTGAAATGTAGTGCTTTGTTTACACTCACTGATCATTTGTTTGTTTAAATCTTGTGTTCAAATAGATAAACTAGTAAACCAGAGAGTAAAATTCCACTCTGCTGATTGTTTTATGCAGTTGTTGGTACTATCTGGTTTATAATACAGGGAAAATTTGGCACTGTCTATTCACAAAACATTTTCTAAAGCAAGAAGAAATATCATGTTTCTGTTCCAAAGCTAAACCCTTATGTTCATAGTCATGGTGCAGCACTCTCTACAAGTCTGATTTTCATCTTCAGGGAGACTTCTGTGAATTCTCCTTTTACTGTATTTACCTAAGTCACTCCAAAAGTAATGCTTCCTCTTTATTTCCATGGAAGCTACAACAGATTCAAAGAGCACAACAGCATTATTTGATAGAGCAAGTTCTCAGCTATTAAGCACCATTATTCAACATATCCACCACCATTAGCTATGCATTTTTGCCAATGATGAGTGAGAGCCTGTATAAAAATCTGCACCAGAGGGGGTGGCCCATTGTTTCACAGTTGCTATATAATGCCATCATTGTTATAAGTATGTTGTTTACACAGTTAATCTTTTCATTAGCCTGAACAGATGGAACTCAGAAGGTTCCAAATCTGGACTATATGATGAGTGTTGTAGGACAGTCCAGCCAAGATTGGAAATGTGCACCATGTGCTTCAGACCAGTATGGGGTCTGGTGAGCCCTCATAACTGTTTTATATTTAGTTTTTAATGTTACATCTTCTGAGAGATTTATTTTTTCATAAACCATCTTTCAATCTAATGAAAAATGTATTTAATTTTTAACAATTGGATTGTACTAGAATCATATACGATACACTGCTTGGTATTTGCATTTGACTCTGGAATGCTCTACATACTCATTAACATATTATTTAGGTATGTTTTATGAGATCATTTCTTCAATACATTTCACTGAGCATCTGATACTCTTATCATTGACTCTGTGAATACAAATGTCAATAAGACTGTCTAGTTATGTTGACTACAAAGAAACTGAGAATCGTGCATGCCTGCTATCAAGCTATTAGATCACTTTCTTGCTAAGGTAAGAAACGTATTCTTGCTTGATGTTTATATTGCAGTTTGGAAAAATGTACCTCCTACCTTCACAAAACCCACACGTTCTGGAGAGATTTTTTTTTTTCGTTTTTAAGCACTGTTGTCAATCTAGGTCTATGCTATGTCTTTCTGTCTAGGCCAAAGTCTCTTTCACCATTTGTTTTCCTCGCTTTCAACGTCATTTTAAATTACTGTAATTTTATCCATGGAACTAGATATTAATGATGAAATTTAATTCAAAGTATCTCTCAAAGCACAGGATAATTTTAGCAAACCCATAACTAAAACACATCTGGGTATCTTTCTGCTCTCTGCCAGAAGTCCCTTTTCTCATCTGCCATGCAGGCATTAGGTTTGCTCACCTCCAAGTCAATGAACAGAACATCTGGTGAGCTCTTATGCTGCTACCCCATCATGCAAATCTTGTGTATCAGAATAAAAGAGATTGAGTATGAAAAATAATGTTTGTCACTTTGACTGTCTACTGGGCGTATGCAGTGGAAAACCCAACCCTGAGAAAATGAATTGGCTTGCTGACATAATGTGTTTACTTCTGTTCTTGTAACATATTTTCACTCAGACTTGCGCACAAATTCATTTGTGGCACTGATGTGGAAAGCCATATAAGAGTTGCCTGTCTACTAGCAGTCATGCTATGGAAAATACAGTGCTTCCCCAGGAATTTTTTTTCATGTCCCTAATAAACCGCAGACTGAATGATCAAAGCACTTTATCTCCAGACATTGGTTCAAATCTTAACTCAGCCACAGTACCCTGGAAACATGATGAGAAATAATTTATGCTAGCAAAACATCTTTTGTGATATAGCATCTTGACCCTGTTTGTTCTTAGGTCTTGTCGCAGAATAATTTAATGTAAATCACTTACTGTTCTTCTCTTAACTCAGTGTTCAACTGCTATTTAAAGCACAGCTTTGCAAGGTGCTGAGTATCCTGGGGGGCAGAAATAACAAATTCTCAGTTATTGATGAGGTGTACCAACATTTCTGCAAATAATCTCCATAGCAAATTAACCTTCTCATGGGTCCACCTGTGGGATAATACAATCAGAAAGTTGACTGAGTGAGGGATATTGCATTAAAATAGGTATTATAGCTTCTGCCTCCGTGGATGGCTGTAAACGTGCTGTTCCTAGCACAGTCATGATTTACTCAAGAGATCAAAGGGTTGAAATTACTGAAACTGCAATGCAGAGTTGTTATGGATTATTTTTGAGGGAGCACACCCAGGCATGGAAGTGACAGAGAACCCAGCGAGTAAGTGGCCATTTGGGAAAAGAGAACGGAAGATCAGGAAAGTCTTTTTCAACTTTCAAGACACACATTTTGCATGAAGGCTGTGGTTATTAGTGTGTGTTAAAACTCTTCCACAAATATCCAAAATAAAAATCTTTTCCACGGAAGGGCAATTTTACTTATGCTCCTAATTGCCCTGGTAAATGCATGTGGAACTAAAAAAAAACATTTTTTTGCTCTGTTGCATCTTCCTCCCCAGGTACTATCCTTGCAATTTCTTGCAAAAGATGGTGAGACCATCAGGGATACACATGAAAGATTCCCAATCTCTTCAATGATCAGCAGAGCCCTCTGCTGTTGGATATTGTTGTCATGTTCCAAAAACCAAGCAGATCTAAAATTTAATAAAATTAAATAGCCTATTTAAAAAGAGCCATGGCTGTTGCTTACCTGCTGTTACAAGAAACAGGCAGCTAGCGACATCAAAGAGTAAATAGAAAAAAAACAGTAAATTCTGTATTTTGACATGCCATGATTCTTTTTACAAATGAGTGTAATTATTGCTTTCTCCTAGGAGGTGAATCCATTCTGCAAACAGTATGTTCATAAAGTAAATGCGTAAGCTAAACAAATAATGAATACACAAGGTGTTCCCAAGCTAGCCCAGAGTCAGGTGTATTTTGAAAACTAATGCTGATGGAGGATATGTGATGCTATGAGGTATTCAGTAACTTCCCTTTGTTCTTACACTCACACTGTTCGTCTGGAAACATACTGTACAGGGCAAAGTCTACTGTGCTGACTCAAGTTGAATTCACAGTTGCCTCTTGATATATCACAATATGTCATTCAGTAATCCCACTGAGGAAAATGTAATTACCATGCAACATCTTGTGCTGTCTTGGGGTTTCTCACTAGGTAAGTAAAAAATAAATTTCTGTCAGTACTGCAGGAATACTGCTTTAAAGATGTAGGAGCAGACCAGCTGGGTCATAAGCCATGATGCTTTGCTGAAATTACTGGTCACAGGGGGTATGTTCTTTTTTAGCTGCAGGCTTTATGTCTTTTGTTTCTATCTGAGTGTACAGAAACTTGCCCACTGTCCAAATAAGCTCTTAGACAATGGGTTTAATTCTTACAACATTTCTGTGAGGCAGGAATTTTAACAGAGGAAAAGATAAGGGCCGGAGGAGTTGCTCTGTATCCACAACCACGCACAATGAAGTCTATGTAAGGATCAGAAATTGGCCTTTGGTTTCCAATATGGACCTCACCCTGAGCCCGTTGTCTTTTTTTTCTATAATGTGACCACCTCCCTGCTGTATGCAGGGTTGCCCAACACCAGATCAGGCTGCCCAGGACCCCATCCAGCCTGGCCTTGAGCACCTCCAGGGGTGGGGCACCCACAGCTCTCTGGGCAGCCTGTGCTACAGCCTCACCACGCTCATAGAATCACAGAATTGTAGGGGTTGGAAGGGACCTCCAGAGATCATCTAGTCCAACCCCCTTGATAAAGCAGGCTCCCTAGACCAGGTTGCACAGGTAGGCGTCCAGGCGGGTCTTGAATATCTCCAGACAAGGAGACTCCA
>JANHGO010000001.1:37151847-37183811 GCA_024606505.1 Aquila spilogaster | reverse complement strand
GCACTTGGCCTTGTTGAACTTCATACGATTGGCCTCAGCCCATTGATCCAGCCTGTCCAGATCCCTCTGTAGAGCCTTCCTACCCTCAAGCAGATCAACCTTCCCTCCCAACTTGGTGTTGTCAGTAGTTTACTAGTGGTCAGATGTGCCATTGCCTTTCACATTTACTACATACCTCTGTTATGAAGAAATTTTAATAAACCAGGTTCCCAAAGAGCAAACACCATTGGCAGTAGGATGTGATGAATTATCCGAGCAGGATAATCCTGGCAGGGTTGCAACTATGCCTTGAGAGGTGCAAGCACAGCGTGTCCTGGGTGGAGGAGTGCTTCTGTGAAGGGCTTACTGTACAGCATGGCCTAAAATCATGGCACCTAATGACTGTGAAGTTTTTATTTTGGTGAAAAGCAAGTTTCTGGCCTACTTGGAAGGAGTGTCTGTAACAGAAGAAAGGGAGGTTTCAGATGCACTTGATTTGTGGCACTTGTTGCAGAGGGTGTAAGGCAACCTTGAAAACCCTTGTTTGCCTTTAGAGAGTCTTTAATGTGGAGCCATTACTTCTAGATAGTACAAAGAATGCTTAGGGCAATACACTGAAAAATAAGAAAACCAGCAGAAAATTATGAGGATTACTTTACTTCCAAAAAGCTGTGGTTTTGAGAATATTTGGCTTCTGGCTGAATGGAATTTATTAAGCTAATAACTCTTCTCCCGGCTGGAACTGATCAAAACTGCCACAAGCAGGACACTGACACCAGCGTCGGGCAGTCTGGGATCACTCTAAGTATCAACCTGAGTTACAGTTTTGTTTCCCGCTATAATGGATCTGACTAAAGATACGTGGCCTCTCAGAGCTCTCTGCATACTAAGGTGGGGCTATTTCTTTTCCTCTGGCTCTTGCAGCCAGGTTTTCACAGCTTTTGCCTGCCCTGCTCGGGAATAAAGCATCACAGTGAGCAGATAGGGCAGCTGAGCTGTTCCTTCAGAGATCTTGTGTCTACCTCAGGCACAAGGCCCCTGGGAGCTGCTGTACCAGCTCACTCCTCAGAGGGTGACTTTTTAGCCTTGAAATTCTAACTCGAGAAGGTAAGGATCTATAATGTATTGCTTACTCTACTCTTAGAAACAACAGGAAGAACGAAACGAAGCAAGGGAATGGGTAAGCCGTGTTAACATGCTTGGACAAAAATAAAGCCCAAGAAAAGCCACTGTCAGTGTCAAGAGTTCCTTGGCTGTCACAGTCAATTGTACAAATCCTGGTGATGTTATGTCTGCAGCAGATGTTTTTTATTATTTATGATGGGTTGTGGGGAATTTGCCTTTTAGTTGGATTTGTTTTGGTGCTACCATCTTTTTTCCCCTAGGCTGTTTTCAGGTCTTCTGAGAGTGCTGTTGCAGAGTGAGTCTTTTCTCAGATGGTCCATAAACTTCAAAGTCACTTTCCTGTATCTACTGGCGTAACACTTATTTTGATCGGGAGCTGACACCAGACCGAATGCATACATGGAATGCAATATTGTATGTTATGTCTTCTCTTAATGAAGTCGGGCAGAGAGGTGAGCTTTCTGCTGTAAAATTTCCTTATTGGTCTTCCAGAAAGAGTGGGCATTCAGAAACAGGCTGTGATTTCCCAGAAATATAAAGAGCTGTGTTTGGTGTAAGAGTGACGGATTAGGCAGACTATTAGAAAGTTGGCAAAGGAAACATTCTGTAAATTAGAGAGATCAGCTCAGATCTGTTCTTATTTAAAAATCTGTATACACAGAAATTTTGAGCAAGGACATTAGGCTGCAGCGTTGCACCGTGAGAACAGATCATCACTGCTCAGTGGTTTTGAGGACAAGACACTGTTACCTAGCAACTTCTCAGAGCTGTCTTTTATAAATCCATCCTGTCATGGATGTCACGTATACGTCGCAGTTGGTCTTTACAAATTTTGCACTGGGTAGTACTGGAAACTGTATCTTCTGAGCAGTAGTATCCTTGGCAGGTATTAAATCATGACAGCGCAGGTTGTTGTCACAATAGTAGTGAGTTCTACCTTAATCATGTTTTGTGATGAGGAATTGTTACCTTTGTCTTATTTTTTTCAGATTTCTGCCTGTAACAGAAGCAGCAATGACTGTAAGGACAGGAAAGATACTACTAATGCATTTTGCAGGCTGCCCATTGACTGGGAAGCTTCAAATAAACCAGTACTTTTTGTATTGCATACAAATTGACATTCTTGACTGCATGTGATGGGAAGCAACTATTACGTTAGTTTTCCTTCCCAAAACAGATAACCTGGACAGTTACGATGAGATGCCTTTCTCGGTTCCACACAGACTTTAGCCCATGTGTCAAGCCGCTCAAGCTACGGAAGCCAGTAAAAGGGTTTTCAAACCTATTCTGACAAGTACATGTTGTATTTTTTTTTCTCCCAATTTAACTAATGGGATTATTCAGAGTATATTGGCTTTGAGTAGTGGTGTTTCTGTTTCATTTGAGTAGAAAACAGGTGGGTAAGTACCCTGACAACGCAGTGTTAAAAGTATCTCACTTCAAAGGAAAGTGATTTCTGCTCCGTCTTCTTTCTTTAGCTGTTTTGTCTTTCTGTCAAGACCTTGACAAACTCAAGAAACAGTCCAAAAAAGTGGGATGTGATTCAGTTAAGGATGCATTCAAATTCCTGTCTACACCCAACAGGAATATCGTATATGCATATACAGGACAGGGAATAGGTAACAGCTCTGAACAAAAGGATCTGTGGCTCACAAGACGAACGTGGACTAAGGTGAAGCTGTTGCAGAAAGAAAAAAGGCATATGCTGTAGTGGGATGTATAGAGAACCTGCAAGATCTTGTATTTAATACAGTATAGAGAAGACAGATGGGATGTGATACCAGTCTTTAAATACATGAAAGGCGGCTGCTGCTGACTTCAGTGGTTAAGTCAAGACATGCTGGGCTTAAAATGCAGCAAGGTAGATTTCAGTTAGTAAGGGTAAAACTTTCTAATACCAAGGATACATTTTGCATCAATTGCTTCTGGATGTTACAGGGAATTAGCCATGGGCGGTTTCTAGGTACCTATTGGCCAAATGTGTGGTACGGGTACTATACCACCACTAACCCTGCCTTGGAGCATCCAAAGAAATGGACTGTGTGACCACCTTAGGCTTCTCTGGGATTATGCCAACATGTGTAACAGCACTATTTCATTTTCAGGATAGTACTTGACAAGAGGCAGGAAGAAAGGTAACATATTTTTGGAGTAAATTTATTTTATTTTGCAATTACCCAAATACATATTCATGCTAATTCCTAACATCCTAGTATTAAAAGGTTACAGTAACATCTAAAGAATGTGTCCTAAATACACAGTGATCTCCATGATAAAAACCAGCCTCTGTTGCCAGAGCTGCAGGGCCATCCTCAGCTGAAGTCTTGTTTTTGAGGTTCTCCCCCCCGCATCTTCATTCTCTCCTATTACCTCTAGTAACTGTGGAAAACTTTCTACAGACAATTCCTTCAGCCCCCTTTACC
The DNA here is from genome assembly GCA_024606505.1 of Aquila spilogaster. Classification (NCBI taxonomy): domain Eukaryota; kingdom Metazoa; phylum Chordata; class Aves; order Accipitriformes; family Accipitridae; genus Aquila; species Aquila spilogaster. The sequence continues at coordinate 37,180,284 of JANHGO010000001.1, read as the reverse complement.
ATGACACACAGTTAGTCTTTCAGTCTGGCCATGGCAGGTGGTAAGTTGCCATCAGGACCACTCATTATAAATAGTGTACCCAAGACAACGGTGGCTGGACAGAAAAAAAATTGTTAATACAAGCTGGATTCCTACACAATTTTCTTTTGGCTCATGTTTGTTTTATCCAAATATTAAGTCTTGTGATTTAGATTATGAAGTCTTTGCATCAGAGCTTCCACCTACTGTCTTGCACGTGGGTTTTTCCACTATGTAAAGACGGCTGTGGTCTCTCTTTGGTGCTTTCTCCCTTGCCTTTCACTTGCTCAGAGTGCCTAAGACAGTGGATCAGCTTAATAATTGGAACGATTTCAGGTCAAGTACTTGGCAAGAAATGCGAATAGAGCACTCATTCTGGAAATGGCCTGAAACAGCAGAGCTTGATTAATTGATTAATGTCTGATTTCCAGTTAAACATTTAATAAATCTTATCTTTTATGCTATGTTATGCACAATATGTGGCATATGAAAGCGGCCAGCTGGTTAAGATGCACACTGTGCTGTTCAGCATATTGGCCAGCCAGCTAGTGTGCAAATGAAGCAAGCTGCCAAGCCATCTGTGAGGATGGGACACCACAGGAAAAAAAAAAAACAGAACAGGGCATGGTAGAAAAAGAAGGTAGAGGGGGTAGTAGCAATGATGGAAGAGAAAGGAAGTGTTTTAGGAGCCAGGGGAAGTGGCTGGTTGCTTATCAGGTGAAGCCTTTAAATATTGAACTCACTTGTTTTGGGTTTATTACTCTTGGTTCACCACCTGATTTTTAGTGTATCATGTATCAGCTGTTGTTGCTCCACATGAAGACAGAGGCTGGAGCCAAGATAAAACAATTTTGCTCACCAGTTAGTTGCTCGGCATGATGAAGTTTTCTTCAGCTGAAAGTAATTTTAATTTGAAATGCACAGAGAAAACCAGTACCTTTTTTTTAACTCAGCAGTGCAAGTCTGACAGCACCAGGTGCCCCCAAGACCTAGTGCTTCTATGACTTAATTACACAAATAAAGTCTACAAATTAAGCATGACAACATCTGAAATGAGTGGGATTTGTTCTATTTTTCCCTTGACTCTGTTTGCACGCTTGAGAAATCAAGTGCATGGCCAGGGAGAAGCCATGCTGTGCTCCTATTCATCCCCTGGATGCAGTGATGGGGCCACTGGGACTTGAGGCCGTGGCACAAAACGTCCCCTCCCACCACAGGGATGGGTCTGGCTAGGCACACTGAGAACGGGGCTGTAAGAAGGGGCATGAAGGATGGGTATAAATATAATAAAGATGCTAATAATGAATGGCAACATTTAAAATGGGAGGAGGGCTGGGAAGTTCGGGTGCAGTGTTTATGAATTGTTCTGTCCTCCTCTTTTTCCTTATACACACCTTTTGGAAAACAGAGTTCACTGAAATCCTAAGTAGGCTCCATGATGCTGTAATGGACTTAGGTCTATTGAAAATTATCTGCTTGGTAACATTTCTTCTGTGCTCACTGTAGTAACGCTAGTAAGAATTATTCCATTGGCTTTTATATGGATGGTGCAAGAACTTCACATAGTTAGCATTAGCACACATGAGGAAAAACCCTTGAAGGTCATTCACAGATTTCCCCTCTTTATACCACCTATGTTCTTACAGTAACCCTTCTAAAGCTCATGTTGTCCATTTTAATTATTTTCAGATGAACATGTTTTAAACTCCACAACAAAGATGGCTTTAGTGATGCTTTATTGATGTGCACAAGGAGGCATGAAATTAGCTGCAATACATAACGCTATTTCTTTCCAAGAGGCTTTAATCGCTTTATACTCTTATGTAACTGGGACCACTCTGTATGTGGGTGTATGTTTAAATGCACATCAGTGTGTTTGTCACGTCATTTCCAGATGACAAATATGGAACTGGAGAGGATCTCCAAATAGCCTTTGCTACAGCCACTCACACTGCTTTACATTGGGAGTGGGGAAAAATGTCACATAACATTTGAGACTGATTCAATTACCCTGGCTCATTGAAATGTTTTATTGTTGATTCTTGATTTCATTTTCTTTCCCTTGCTCATTATCTCATGTAAATCCTCCTCCCCCCTTACCAAATCACTTTTTATTTTACATCAACTGTCATTTCATTTACAGTAGAAGAACTTTTCATCAAAACTTAGACAGACATCTTACACATCTTAGAATGGGGATGAATTGATTGATTACTTGCTGGGCAGACATATCTTTCTCTGAAGACAATACAAGTGAGCTTAGATTACTAATTTGGACCAGATTCCTAACACCTAGGTGGCTGTGCTTTGGCCTGAAAATTTCCACCTTGGCAGAACACAAACAAGGCTCACAGTAGGCAAGTAGTTTAGCTTATACATCTTGGGCCTTCATAATTTCCTTTTGATAATCTGAAAGGGTTTTGTCAGGTAGCAGAAAAATGAAAAAGATCTTATGTAAAAAATAAAACTAGTTTTAAATCATTAATAGTTGCAGCAAATTCTCTTTTTGAAACCAAGCCTAACCCTATAGGGAGATGCTGCTTTCCTGGGATTGCAGACGGCAGGATCAGTTCAGTTCTCTTGCAACCTTCTTTTTGGGAGACTGAGAAGTGATTCTTCTAGGATGGGTTTGAGAGTATTTGTACAGGCTTCTTGTTCCTTCAGGCCTAACCCTTATACCAGTCAAAAACAGTGAGCGAGAAGACCTCTGGAGTTAGAGGGTAGGTTGTAGGGAAATTTAAGCATATTTGATAGTTAACTGCTCCTTGGTCCTTACAGATTCAACACAGTGAAGTCACATCTTGTTAATTATGGAGGACATGTACAATGATAGCAAACAGATTCTCCTTGTGGCAAAGCATGCTGTGTCAAGATCTCTAGCCTTCCGCTGTGAAACGTACGTGGAAGATGCATCATGAGCTGTTTTGCATCTGCCCACATATTGAGTTGGCTGCAGGCTTCATATCAGTGCAAACACAATTAAATATTACTGCCTTCAGGATGAAGATAAAATAACTTACTCATTTTGACAAAATTCATCTTCACAGCCACAAGAGCGTGGCTCTGTCAGGCACCATCTACCTACGTGAGCTGGGAGCAAAGGCTGAAGGAGCTCCCTTTCCTGATGCTTGTGTCTGTGTATTCAGTTTCATCTACAGCTGCTGCTTCCCCTGCTGATACTGAGCTCGTGTGCCCAGCCCTTGCCCTGTTTTCTGGAGGAAGGTGAGCAGAAAGCAGCCAGCTGCCTCTCCCTGCCACCATGCTGCCTACCAAGGCAGCTGTACCCGTGCAGCCTTTTCCTTCAGCATCAGCACTGGCAAGCAAAGCACGGAGTCAGGCGTGCACTGCAAGAGGCACTTGCATACAGAGGTGCATGGGAGAGGGCATTTGAATGAGCTGCTCTGGGGAGACAGCCTGAACCTGGAACAGAGCTGGGGTCACTGCCGGGAGACCTACAGGATTTCCCTCCTGCGCTTACCCCTACACATTTGCTGTGTCTAGCACTTGCTTAGTTTAGGTAACTGCTTATTTTGCTCGTGCCTTCACCACTGCTGACTGTAGCCTTCAAAACCTCTGTTTTAACCTGTACTGTCTGGGAACTGCAAGCCTGGAGGGAATAACTGCAATGCTCCCATACGTTGCACCAGCAGCTGGGAGTCATTTGGTGATGCAGTCCCTAAGGAATCCTGACCTGATTGGGAACTACTGATTTCCTGCTTTCCACCCTTTCTTTAGCACATGCAGCCACAAAGGAGCAGGATGCTGCATGTGCTCCAGCCTGTAACTCCCAGTACAGCCAGCTCATGCAGAGTTGCCGAGTGTGTATTTCTGTTAGAATTACAGATGCTGTGTATTTTGATGATGAATCTGCTACAAGACTGGAGAAAGGTAACAAATTACTTATCACCAGACACATTCCTGTTTACAATCCTTGTGGCTACTGCTGTAGTGGTATTAAATTTTAGCACTTCTGTTTAAGAAGGGACTTCATGTTAAGAAATTTATCATCTAAAAAACAAAGCCTGTCTGTGCACATTTGGTACAGAGGCATTTCAGCTGTCCAAACAATCTTCTAAGCAGGCTTCTTTTCTCTTTCTAGGGAGGTTTTAAGACTTCACTGTAGCAATCCCTGAGGAATAATGTATTACTTCTCTTAAAAAAGAAAGAATCTTTATTATTTAGCTTCTCTGTTATTCTCATCTCTGCTGAAAATGTGGCCATGTAAATTCTGTACACAGGTTCTTGCATAGACCTACACAGATTTCTAGATGGGGGAAGAAGCCTCAGCCCAGTCCTTGTTCCTTGATGAGGCAAAGAAAGAACTTCTTAATTGTCAGTTTTCAAACATTCCTATTTTGTAACTTTGCTGGACATATGCTTAAATCCTGGAGTAAGAAAATTCCCACTAGAGCTGCATAGGCAAACATTTTTGTCTGAAATTAGTGTGTATTTAATATTAGGCATTTACTAGGGTAGGGCTGGACCTCAGATATGTTTCCTCTCACGTTTTCTCACTCAAAAACATGCAACAGCTTCTACAGGAGCAACTTAGCCCTGCACCAGGATAACTTTGTTGGCCATTCCTCAAGGAGGCGTGAAATCAGTTACTCTAGAACAGGAACATTGTATTTTGCTCAACTGCTCAAGCCTGTAGGTAGCCAAGTGAAAGGGAAACAGTACTGCACCTTCCTCTTCTGTGAAAAACATCTGGCTTGGATGCCTACACTGTGAGCATTCAAAGTTAGGAAGATGACTTCTATGCGGCTAGGTTAGGCTGATCGCTGCTTAGTGAGCTGACCTCATGCTTTAATTTGGTGCACGTATGTCTTTTGCTGCAGGTCTTAGTACAGGCAATCTAAACTGCTTCTGACCCATGTCTGTTCTGAAATAGAAATGGTGCAGCTATATTTGTGGATGCCAAGCCTAAATTAATCATCCCTGCTGGACTAATTATTTTGGGCATAGTGCTGCAAGATCTGTCTTCCCTGCTTTCAGACTCAAAACGCTATCTTCATGTTATCCTGCATGATGTGAAAATACAAGCCTGGAAGGTGGATTAGCTTACACTCCATCACAGGATAAGTCATCATCTTGGTCACCTCACATTCTCCATGTATGGTAGAGCATGTAATTCAGGAGTGCAGGTACCATTCACCTACTCAATTGCACCACTGCAAATTAGACACAAAGCACTGCTATTCAGATTTGGTCTCACGAAACAGAGTGGAAAGAGTGGAGAACAAGGCTCTAAATTTAGTCTGTTTAGAATGACACACCACCGAGTATTCCCATCTATTTTCAAAGATGCAATAAAACAGCATGGCAATACTAGTAAATGTCATTAGCTCTTTGAATTAATAGAATTACTGTTGGCAGCCAACAGTAATAGATTAGAGCAATTCTCATCTACTACATTAGAGTAATTCTTGGCAGCGTGAACATAATGAATCTGAGGAGTTTACAATACAACCATCCAACTAAAATTTGGAATATAAATTCTCGGCCTGTAATCACTTCCTTTTTCACCTCTTTTCTCTTTACTCAAGGCAGTATGATTTTTTTTTCCAGTCAGAGAGGCTTAAATTTCTGTTTAAAGTTTTTATTGGTTTTCAAAGATGCAGTTGATTGGTTAATTTGATTAAAAAAAAAAAATCCTTCTCCACACAGGACATTTTCAAGCTTTAAGAAATTTACCTGAAATCACTTTTTTTTAGGCAGATAGATTATAAATTTTGATTACACAAATATATCAAGCCATGCCATCTTAACCGGGCTATGAATAGTGAAGTACTGATCCTGTTCTATAGCTTCTTTAAAAGCCTTTTCAGTAAAAGAAAAATTGTGTCCCAAGCTTATCCAGTGTTAGTTTACTCATTTTTTCCCAGTGTTTAACAGCTGTATTGATAAAAACAGCATCATCATAATAGCATCAGCACTATGTAAGCCCTTGAAATGCTACAGAAGCCAGTATTTTATCACTATAGTTCTTAAGCCTGATACCAATTTCTCTGTTCTTGGTATAATCCCCAGGTGTAAGTAGAGTTATTGTTGATTTATGTGGAAGAATGAAGTCCTGCTGAGGTTGTTACCACTGGCATGGCATTGGGAATGGGATTGTGATTCCTTTTGTTTGTGAACCAGTCTTTGCTGTACCCTCTGTCTGGGCTACAGTAAGACAGTGAGCAACTGCTCCCTGACACCTTTTAACAAATTAATTCAATTGCTGAAGAGGAGCGTTGCCACCTTTTAATAATCACATCTTTGATTATGAAAGGCATTGAAATACTGGCTCTGTTGTAGAACAGCACCTATGTGTCGCTTGCCCAAAGAATTGATGTATGTGGATTACAGGTTATCAGAAGATCTGTACAGATATTGAAAAAGATGTTCTGTGCTCTTTCCCCAGTGACAAATTTATGGACCGCTAGCACTTTCCTCAGATTTGAACACAAAGCGAATGTTGAACCTAATGGCTGCACTCTGGAATGATTACTGACAGACAATATCCTGCACAGAAAAGGAGAACCACCAGTCACAGGTGAACATGCCTGAGACCACGACGCCATGTGGAGAACCTGATAGTTGGCTCCTTCAACACAGTGGTGAAAACCAGGCTTTTTCATGGAAAGTTGAATCTCTCCATATAATCTTAAAAACATCCATCCCATAGGCTGGGCACCAGTTTTTATTTATTTATTTCGTTCTCCTTGCTGAGCTATGTATGTTTGTTTGTCTAATACTTCACCTTGATGGCCATCACTACAGCAATGCCCCTGAAGAACTGAAGTTAGAGCAGTATTTAGGTATTTTGAGGACTACTGAAGAGTTAAATATTCCTTCTGTTTCTTCTTTACAACTAACCTTCCAATACCACTGTAATGCAGAAGCAGAGTTTTTTGTAAACTGAGCAAAAGGAGTGGATGAACCCTTCTCTACTGTTTGACCAAGAACAATGTAAAAGAGAATGGGGGGAGGGGGGAAGATAGATGTACAGCGATGTAGAGATAGGAAGCCCACTGTTTCTGAAATGACCAAAATTACACAAATGGTAAGCACTTCTGGATCTCTTTTATGCCCTTTCCTCCAGTTTTCATCATTATACTATCTTCTGTATTTTCTTATACTCTGAAGCAACCAAATAGTAGTCTACACAGGGAGAACTTGCTAGAGGAAACAACCTACTAAAAGTAAATGCAAGACAACACTGTGACTAAGTGCTGTACCAACAGATCTTGCCCTTCTCTGTCTACATTGGCCAGCTTTCCCTTGCATTAATTCAGGAAGGATTTTGACTTTGTTACTGCTTTCAGTTGTTTTCATTCCAGAATGGATGCTGAATGGAAAAGAAAGTAAAAAACAGTTGTCTCTCTGCAGTCCACCATAGAAGCAAATGGTATCACTGGTTTGAGAAATGTGCCAGACTCATTCAGTAAAAAACAAAAAACTTTTTGCTTGCTGTTCTGTAATTGGTTTACAGATTCCAGAAACTTATAGAAAAGACAAAGCATTCAGAGACTTGGAGGCTCCATAAAATTACATATTTTTTGCTAATGTGTGTAAGTCCAGTAAATATTGTTAATTTAATTCTCTTAGGCTTATAATCAACAGGATGGAAGAAAATTTGCATGAAAAATGCATCTTTGTAGGCATTTTCTTTCATAAAATAATCCTCTTAACAACTTAGGTTTTTCTTCCCAACTGTTTGAGCAAAAATGAATTCTCAAGTGATTAATAACTTGAATTATGAGCATTCAAAGAAACTCCTCCATGATCTGAAAATGTTGGAAGCAAATTATAGTCACCTAACAAAACATAAAAATACACAGGGGCAGAAATATATCACACAGAGAAATAAATAATTCTTTGTGACTCTAACTCTTATGCTGTGAAATTCATTTAGATAACTCTCCTTTTAAAATGAAATCAGAGATACAATAAAATATCATACTGAATTAATAAACCAGGATTTTAGTAATAAATCTGTTGGATGTTGTCATAATTGGTCATGTTGGAAAGCTCAGATCTTCAGCAAAAGGAAATAATATAGCTAGATAAAATATAACTGCAACCCTACAGCTGATTTGGGAATTGCATTAGGCTATCTAGAATCTTGGTCAAAAACCAGCTTTTCTTTCTAATCCTGGTTCAGGGAAAAACAATACTGACTTTTATAAGATCTCTAACAATCCCACATATAATGTCCTTGATCACTGTCTTGTGCAGTTTCTTATTGTCACCTAACATTTCTCTGCCTGACTCATTGTCTAAGCAAATGTTTAAATAACTGTGGCCAGCCATTCTTACCTCTTTTGGGAGTGATTTGTTTTCAAAGACCTTTTTTTCAAAGGTTGTGTTGCTTGGGGAGCTCTGTGCAATACAGTCACAGTTCTCCTGCTACTCATCAACTGTTGTATTCTTCCAGTCGCAAATAGCTGTTGTGGGAGGGAAGGGATAGATTCATGGGCTTTGGAGTATTTTTTTGCAACGGATTTTCATACACTGACAATTTGTCAGCAGGAAATGCCAAGTGATGAAGGCTCCAGAGGATCCTACAAGAGAACCAATAATACCCATTTCAAAACATGGGATGCCATGCTAAAGAAACAATGGCTGCCACAGGTACAGAAAGAGTGGTTTATAAAACCTGCAGGATGAAACTTGGATTCCTGCACTGCATTACATTTTCATTTACTATTTAGTCCACAGTGGGAATCCATTGCTTTTTGTCATGGAACACTGCAAAGGGAGATAGAAACTGAGTCATAGTATTTTGATTAGATAAACACTGAATCACAGTATTTTGATTACAGTCACTCTTGTATCTTTTAAATCTTGTATCTGTATGTAGAAATAGTAGTGAAGCAAGGAGTAAATTTCCTAACACTCTGCTTAATATCATGCTCAGTTGTTGGTACTGTCTGGTTTACAAAACAAGGAGAAGTTGGCACTCTCCGTTTACATTTTCCAGAGCAAGAGGGCTCTAGACTATTGAATTTGTTTCGGTTCCAAAACTAATACCTTCTGTTTACAACCATGGTGGAGCATTACAGGGTTGATCTTCATCTTTGGGAAGATTTCTGTGAATTTTGCTTTTGCCGTATCTATTCAGCAGTAGAGACTAAAGTGATGCTTTTGATTATCTCATTCCACCCTCCAAGGCTAACACCAAGTCCCTAGCATAACCTAAGCCTTTTGTTGACCTTTATGTTAATGCTAATGACTAAATAAAGGAATTTATGAAGCATTTTTCAGGATGGTGTTATCCCCACCATACTTCTGCCAAAATCCTCCTGCTCAAACTCCTAGCTATGCAGCTACCTGAGCTGAACACCTCAGCACTAGTTTTTCAAACGCTGGTTCTGGCTTTTTATCATTTGCTGATACAGCAAGGGATGGGGGTGAGAGATGGGAGCCATGGGACAGTGCAGTGCAGAGAGCTCTCTTCTGAAGGGAAGTTTTCTTGGCTATCCTTTTTCTTTCAGCTAAACATAAGATAGTAAAACATTTCATACAGTAAAAACAACTTGGAGTGAGGGAAGAAAATTAAAGTGTTTTTTTTTAATGGAAGTTGATCCTACATTTTGTATTCCTCTTTAGATTATATTACGCTTACAGATGTCCAAATAAGAGATTTAATCTGTTAACAGAGATGGATGAAAAAGCAATTGTTTTGTATTTAGTTTTTAATGCTGCATCTTCTGAGAGATTTCTTTGCTCAGAAACCAACTTTCACTTTAATGAAAAATGTAGTTAGTTTTTTAAAATTTGATTGTACTATGATAGGTTGTATACAATACACTGTCTAGTATTTGTATTCCATTCTGGCATGCTCTAGGTACATTATTATCATATTGTTTACATATGTTTTCTGTTGATCATTTCTCAAATACATTTCACTGATCCTCTGATACGCTTTTATCATTTGACTCTGTGAATGCAATTGCCAGTAAGACTGACTGAGTGTTATCAAGACTACAAAGAAACTGAGAAATTGCCTGTGTCTGCTATCAAGGTCTTATATCACCCCTTGCTAAGGTGAGAAACATATTCTTGCTTGATGCTTATAATCCACTTTAAAAAAACATACCTCCCACCCTCACATAACTCAGAAACATGCTGGAGAGAAGACTTTTTTTTCTTAAAGCACTGTTGACCTGGCTCTAAGCTATGCCTTGCTGTCTGGACTGAAGGCTCACTCACCATTTGCTTTCCTTGCTTCCAGTGCCATTTTAATATGTCATAATTTTCTCCCTGCAACTAGATAAAACCCATCGAATGCCATCCAAACTGACTCGCAAATTGCAGGCCAATTTCAGCAGGTCCGTAACTAAACTCCAGCTGGGTATCTTCCTACTGTCTGCCAGATGTCCCCCTTCTCATCTGCCATGCAGGTGTTTGGTTTGCTCACCGCCATGATAATGAATCAGACACCCGGTAAGTCCTCAGCTTGCTGCCCCATCATGCATATCTCATGTGTCAGAAGATACTGAATCTGAAAAAAAATATCCATTTGGTGATTGCCTACTGCTGCGTATTCAATGGAAAACCCAACCCTGAGAAAAATGAGCTGGATTGCTGACATCAGAAAATGTGCATTTACTTATCTTCTTGTAACATATTTTCACTCAGCCTTGCATGAAAATTCATTTGTGGCACTGATGCGGAAAGCAATATAGAAGTTGCCTATCTACTACAAGTCATAGTGTGGAAAATATACTGCCTCTCCAGGAATTTGTTTGTTTCAGGTCTGTAATAATGCCCAGGCTGAGTGGTCAAAGCATTTTATCTCCAGCCTTATCTCAAACACGTTGGTTCCACACTTGCCTTGGCCGGAGTACCTAGGAACCTGATGAGAAATAATTTACAACAGCAAAGCATCTTGTGTGATAAAGCATCTTGAACCTGTTTACTCCTCACTCTTTTCACAGAGGAATTTACTGTAAATCATTTACTGTTCTTCCCTTAGCTCAGTGTTGTTCAACAGCTATTTATGTCACAACTTTGCGGGGTGTTAAGTATCCTTGGGGGGATCACAAGGCCCAGTTATTGACAGAATGTACGAATGTTTCCACAAGTGACCTCTGTGAGAAGGCTTATTTTATATGGACCTATCTGTGGGATGACACAACCAGAAAGTTCAGTGAATGCACGAAGTCATGTATTAAAATAAACAGGATACAGGTACATTTAGGTAAGATTGCTTAGGTGTAGATAAGATTGCTTAGATGTAGAAACAGGCAAGATAACAGAATTAATAAAAGATAATTCATAGTATAAAAAAACAGTAGGGCTGTGCTGTAAGGAACAAAAATTACAGGGAAATGAGGAGACTTGGGAATAATACTCTGAATTGCAATTACTTTCCATGCAACATCTGAAAGATGCTTTGTTCTGGAATGAATATATATGCAGAAGTTGGCTTTTGAAAATACAGTATGTCTGCTTGTCCTCTTTCCTTTCATCTGGATCTGATTCACTGATTTCAGACTAGTTACTGCCAATTTATAACAGTGTTGGAGAGCAGGGGTTCTGATCCAACATCAATGTGTAGTGAAAAGTATGACTCCAAATCGGACTACTCACATTACAAAGCATGACATTACTCATCAGTTGTTTTCTCAGTGACATGTGTGAAAATACATCTAGGAAGCAGCAAGATAGCCAAGCATGCATTTCCAGACTGCATAAGGTGGATCCTTACACAGGCTGGTACTTGGAATGACATATGACGTGCTGCTTCATTAACTTGAAAATAAGTAAAGTAGCCATTGAGTTTAAGAGTATCATATAAGAGAAAAAGTTGAGGAAAAAAAGGATTATAGGATGTAAAACAAAGGACACAAAATGACTTACCCTTATGTGAAAGGAGCAGGTATTGGGAAATGTGATATAAAGTGATAAGGAGAATATAGGAGAAATAAAGTCCCGGAGACAAGGGGAACCTCCTGACTGAGATATGGAAGGACTGCTCAACAATGATCTGATTTTAGTTCCTGGAGTCTTTCAGACTAGCTTGGAGTAAGCACAGAAAATACACAATGCAGGGCAGGATTGTCCTCACTCAGTGGATGGACTAGGTAAGACCATTTTTCTCATTTCACGCTGATTTCTACACTTTCCTCCCAACAAATGTAGCAGTTTTTGTCATGGATGTAAATATCTTGTCCCTGCTTAAGTCTTGTTACTCATTCAGTATCTTTATGCATCTGTAACGCCAGTTTACCCAGTTATCCACGGACTTCTTGCCAAGTGCATGAAAACTTCCAGTTGGCACACACCAGCCATATTACCTTCTGTTGCCTTTGACTGGTCTTTATGGTAGAGACATAGCCAAGAGAATGAGTCTGAGGAGCAATTTTATCCACCAAACACACCTGATATCCGTACAGTTTTTAGGTGGCTCTAAATTACTTTGTGCAACTGGTCTGGTAATGTTTGAATCATGAGGCTAAGGATCGTTGGGGGAAATAGTGCTCCTTAGTTTGAATTTAAGGAGTAATAGATTATAAAGCAAGAAAAAAAAAATCTTTGTCAAGGTCTTCACTGCCTAACTTTATCTTCCTAACCTTGGAGAAATATCTGCATACTTTGTATGACAGCATTAAAGGAGAGAGAGAGAGATGAGGATCCTTGAACCAAGTTATTTAGAGGAGGGAGGGAAACTTTCCTCTTTGGCACTTTAAACAACCTGCATTACCTCCCTGGTGAGTAGACTGATAGCAACTGAAGATATTTGGCACTACCATGCTCAGCTCTCATTACAGCACAACAGTAGCAACATTTTAGAATTGAAGTACTTGACCTGCTCATGTACCCAGGACTAAAGCTGAGCATCCACCTTTGTGTGCTCCCCAAGAATGGCTGACATTAAAAGCGTTGTTCCCAGCGTAAGACATAACTTACCCAGGAGGCCAAAGGGCTGAAACTGCTGAAACTGCAATGCAGAGTTGCTACGGACAGGTTTTTTTTTTAAAGAGCACATTGGGCATAGCACTGACAGAGAACCCAGTGAATTAAGTGTCCATTCTGGAAATGAGAATGGCAGGTCTGGGAAGACTTTTTCCACTTACAAGCTGCACATTTTGCATGAAGGCTATGGTTTGTCAGGGTGCACTAAAACTCTTCCAGAAATACCTAAAGAAAAAAATCTTTACCACAGAAGGCAATTTCTGCTCATGCTAACTGCCCTGGTAAATTTGTGAGACAAAAACCAGAATTTGTGTCAGTCTCTAGTGCTTCTTCCTCCCCAAATACCACCCTTGCAATTTCTTGCAAAAGACAATATGACCATGGAGGGATACATATGAAAATCTCCCCACCTCTTTAATGATCAGCAGAGCCCTCTGCTGTTGCATGTTGTTGTCATGTTCCAAAAACTGGGCAAATAATGATCTGAAATTTAATGAGATTAAATAGCCTACTTACAGAATAGTCATGCATGTTGCTTACCTGTTCTGTTACTCACAAGTGGCATCAAAGAGTAAATAGAAAGAAAAAGTTAAGTTTTTTATTTTGACATGCCTGATTCTTCTGACAAATGAGTATCATTATTGTCTTCTCCTGTGAATCCATTCTGCAAACAATATGTTCTTAAATATTAAAGTGAATATGTAAGCTAAATAAATAATGAATACACAAAGTTTTCCCAAGCCAGCCCAGAACTGTGTGTGTTTTGAAAGCTAATGCTGACAAAGTACGCATGATTCTGTGAGGTATTCAGAAACTTCCCTTTATTCTTACACTCACACTATGTATCTGGAAACCTACTGTACTGGGCAAAGTCTACTGTGCTGACTCAAGTTAAATTCACAGTTGCCTCTTGATATATCACAATATGTCATTCAGTAATCACACTGAGGAAAATGTAATTACCATGCAACATCTTGTGCTGTCTTGGGATTTCTCACTAGGTAAGTAAGAAATAAATTCCTGTCAGTACTGCAGGAATACTGTTGTTGATATGTAGGAACAGACCAGTTGGGTCATAAGCCACGATGCTGTGTTGAAATTACTGGTCACAGGGGATATATTCTTTTTTAGCTGCAGGCTGTATGCCTTTTCTTTCCTCCTGAGTGTGCAGAAACTTGCCCACTGTCCACATGAACACTCATAAAGTGCATTTAATTCTCATAATATCCCTGTAAGGTAGGAATCATTAACAGAGGAGGAACTGAGGGCCAGAGGAATTGTGTATCCACAGTCATGCAGGAAAAAAAAAAATCTGTGTAAGGAACAGAAATCACCCCGTTGGTTCTAGGATCTCTCCCCTGAGAGTGTTTATTCTTTTACAATGCAATAATATATAACCCTGTAGGCACTAATGTGCTGAAGACAGAGCAAAATCTAAGGCTTCTGCACTGGCCTCCAAAACACTTTCTGAACCTATCCCAAGCCAGCTGAATTGCTGCCTTTTCCTTGGGAATCGGGACCTCCCCTTGCAGCTTTGTTCTGCCGCTACAACTGTCATAATTGCTGGGAGAAAGAAGCATTAACACCCACATACTTCCCCAATTTCAGCACAAAATTCAAAGCTCCTATTGTGGACCTATTCTGGTTTCTTAATTTAAAGACAAAGATACAAATAAAATCAAAGGTAGTTGATTGCTCATACCTACAGAGAACAGAAGAGATTCTCACTTGTGACTTTTAAAGCTTGTATGTTATTCTGATAATGTAGTTGTTGCTGTGAACAATAAAAAAGAAGATGCATAGGTAGTTGTTCACATTTATTTTGTTTCCACTGGAGCTGGCTCAATGTAGACTGAGGAGACTGAAATCTCACATTACTGTCAGAAAGACTGATAGCTTCTGATACCAACATTTAAACGTTAGGTTAGGATGGATGAATACAGCAGCAAGAAAATTGTAAAAAAGCTGCAAGGGAAACCAAGTTGTCTGCAAGCCAAGATTCTGAAACGACACGAGAATATATTCCTGAGAGGATAGCACGCTTCTCGTTTTTTCTCACTTGCTCATTTTCATTTGTTTGCATTTTGCTATTAAGATCTTCTCAGAAGCTTTAGCATAGAAATTAAGCATTTTGAAAAGTTTTTCCTTAATGTCTGTGTGCATTCAGGACAGTTCAGTTTGTCTTGAGTTTACAAATGTTACAGGCAGCATTTTTACAAGAAAATGCAATTACTGCAGCAAAGTATAATCAGCTTGAATAAGGTTGGTTTGATTCATTACTGATACATCCTCACTGATTTCAGTGGAACCTAACCCAAAGGACAAGGTAGGCTGAGCACCTCTATGCTCCTCATACTCCAGAAGAGCCGTTTGGAGCTGATATTCAGTGGAAGTACAGCTAACAAATGGTAATAGCTAATATTAAACTATTTCACCCAAAGTGTATTGGTTCCAAACTGGGTTTGGCTTACTATTGCCTAAAGTTTGTCCAGCTTCCTGCTCCAGAGTTCTTGAATATTGCAATGTGTTATGGTGATCACTTCTGTAACTGGAAGGCACGTGAAATACTGACTTCCCATTTGCTTAGACTAGAAAGTGCAAAATTATGCATCCTAATGAGTTTATTGGATTCATAAAGTTTTAAGTACAGAGCTCCATATTTTTTAATCCCTTTCCACAATATTGTGCATCACTGTAATAGTTTGGATGAGAAAAAAAACACAACTAAGGAATGTAGTTCTACTAGTTCAAGTTCCATTCTAGCCCCACAAACATCCTTGGAAATACAGCAAACCTGAAACTTATAAAAAATGTTGACTGCACTGTAAGAGGTTCTCTACAGTCTTATAAAAACTAATCTAAACCACAGTATTCCTGTCTTAAATATGGTGAAAAGAATTAGCCATCTGTCATGACAGCAGCTTGACCTGATGGGCCCTGCAGAGTAGCAGTGAGATCAACAGGGTCTCTGCTGAGCCAGCAGCCCTCTCCTGCAGAGTCAGGTGCTGACGTTGTTCCTTGGAACAACAGGTTGTCGTCAGCAGCTCCTCTTGCACTTATTCTCTATGATCTGGAGCACCAGTGCTGCCTACAAACTGTGCAAAAATCATTGAAACCATCAGGTCCTGCAATAAACCCATGTAATAAGCTTGCCTGAATAATACATGTCTGAATCATCTGCAGATTAATATTTAATCTTTTTTAAAAAACAGTATTTGTTTCCAATAAGATAGTAGCTCAATAGCTATCCTGCTGCAGAAGGAGGGGAGGTATAATCAGAAGTATTACCTCGAGAGAAAAAGTGATTTGTAAACCAATTTAAAAAAAAAAAAAAAAAAAGGTCAATTTTCTCTTTCCTTTTGAGAAAGAAAAACAACTTTTAAATTGGACAACTTAATGAGCAGTGTTCCTGGATGGTCCTTTGTTCTGTGTTACACTCCAAGAGAAGGACGCAGTTCAGGAGTTGACCTATCATTTTAATTGCTTCTGGCTTCTGCAGATGTGAAGAGCAAACACCTGACACTGAGGACACTGCTGGATGCTCTGCTGCTCTTTGCCAGTGCTGCACTCTCTCTTAATGATGAGCTGAAGAATTAATATTAATACCCCTTAAAAAGTAATTTATGGTATGTATTTAATGTCTGTTCTTTGACTAACGGAGTGCTTACAGGTACTTTGAAGGCATTAAAATAAAATTAAAAAAATTAAAATCCATGGTGTTTCATAGTGGGCAGTTTAACAGTAGTGTACCCATGTCACACTGCAAAATGCCCAGAGACCTAAAGTGACAGTGCAGTATCACGTTATTCATGAGAATAGTCTTGACTCATGCTATTTGTATGTCCTCTTGCTTATTCCTCTTCTAGGAGCTAGAGGAGTATTACTTACAAAGCACCCCTGTTCCAGTGGGAGATTGAGGAGATCAAACCCAGAGAAGGACAGTGGCTGCATAGAGGCCACATTTCCCTATTCTGCCTCTGGCAGTGGTATTTCCCTGGTGCTGTCTGAAGGTCAGAACAGTGTAAACTGCATTTAAGATTATACGGTTCTGGGAAGGGAAGAGTGAAAGATTCGTGTTATGGTATGTTTTCAGTATTGGCATGGTGAAATGTCAACTGGGATGAGACACTCCAGAATAAGGTGGAATTTTTAGCTTTGTACTTGAAATTGGCTCACTGAATTGATCCAGTGCAGAAATTTCCTCAAAGAGCAACTTTCTCTGATGAACCAGGTCACATTGGTGAGAAGACCCAGGATGATTGCTGCGAGTTGAATGATTACTACTTTGTTATGCTTGTCTTTCTATTTTCCTGAAATATGCTAGTCCTTCTCATCATCTGCTTTGTGCTTACTCCCGAGTTTCTACTAGGAATAATTAAAAACAAAGAATGTGTTATCTGGAATACAAACATTCCTTAAGATCTCAGAAATGCATGCCCCCAGTGTGCTTCTGGAAAATAAACTCATTTCTCTTGACAGTGGGAACTGAAAAGATCTATATTCAGGATTCATTTCCAATTGACACCACAATGACACTGTATTTGCTCCCTATTAGTTTAGGAATCCACAGAGCATTTAACAAGCTGTGAAGACTGTCATTGCAGATTTGATTCCCAGCATGTTATTGATGTTTTGCAGCTTACTTTTTTTTCCCCTAGTTGGTCCTGGCACAGTAGATAAAATAAACCCAGAATTTACAGGTGGCTCTTAATCCCGTGTTTTGTTTCCTTCATAGGAAGCCAGTGACAAAGATGCACTGCCTGTGAAATGCAATATATGCATGAAGTCTCTGAACCTCATCCATTTCTCTCCTTGACCAGTGTATTGTTTTGACCAGTGAATGATTTACAAAACAATTGGTTAAAGAAAGGATAAATCATTATGGAAGAACACAGGGTGGGAGGGTGTCATTCCAGGTTTTGTTATTCTCTCATGCTGAAGAGTAATGATACAGAAAATTATAAGGAAACAAAGGTTTAAAACCGATGTAAACTGGAGAGCTGGACTGCTCCTGCAAACCGCTGAGTGAACTGTTGAGCTGGTAAAGCTAATATGCACTTAATTTTACTGGTGTGAGAATTTTATCCATGAGCATACTCATTGAAACCAATGGGACTATCAGCGTCTAGTTTCCTTGGATGGGACAAGAGTCCTCAGTGCTTTGTAGGAATTACTACTGCCTAGAAGTTCCTGAGATACACAAGCATGAACATACCTAGCAGCAGTTTACTGCTACTCATGTTACTTCAGCTACACTTAAGAGTCTCTTCAGGTTAAAAATAGGCTGGGGAATTAATTGCACTCCTCTTTTAATATGATTAAGATCCTGAATAATATTTAGACACCGTGTATCTGTTTCAACAGTTTTAACTTTGCTATCTCTTCAGTTCTCTCTATAGGCAATTAAAAAAAGACATGACTGAAATTCTTCCATCTCAGCCAAATGGATTGATGAATTTTAATGGAGAACATTTATTCCAACCTTCAATTAAGTTTGGCAGTCTGAAATAATTCATCTTTGCTTTGAAACCATGCACTCTATTGTGAGCATTTAAAACCTTACAACTCAACCTTGCTATAGGGTGTATGTCTGTGTGATAATGCAGCTTTCTAGAAAGCTTTGTGTCTTTTTAAATTACCTTTCCTTTGTTCACAACGTAACACAAACCATTAAGGATTTGCCCCAGCAGAGGACAGAGCAAACCTCAGTGTGACACTGCTTTGGCCAAAAGCAACCTTTTAATCCTGAAAGGTCATTGTAAAGGTTGATAGGCAAGAAATCTAATCTCACCTTCTCTAGCCCATGGTAATCTTAATACAGACCCATTGCTTAAAGACAGAATCAAACTGCATTATCTGGTGTTATTCTGCTAGATTATTCAGTGACTGCTACTACTGATTTCCTCATGAACACATTTGCAGTAGTTTAGCCTTTGGGGTGGAAATAATTTCATTTAAATATGCTTTTTGGAGCGCTGCCAGTCACAGGCGATATTGTATGTGAGGGAAGAGGAATTATACAAGCATGGAAGTGAGTGCCTTGAGATCCTGAATTCTTTTTCTAGAATACAAAAAGGAGCCTCAAAGAGAATTTAAGTATAAAATGTTTCCGGTAGCCATCTTGGACTCTTTCATCACCTGCGAGAAGTTGGTTTTTTTCAGGCTTTACTGATGCTTTAAAATACAGCACACTTGGATGGGAGATGAGACACCTCAGGCAGCTGCTGTTCAGAATACAGTGATCAACAAAATATATCAGCTGGGGATACTTCTGAATGAAGGCAATCTCTGGCTTTGATTTCACAGTTTCAGCTGTTGTCCCAGAGTACTTGGCATCCTGTGAACATGAACAAGTCTTTCTGGAGCTAGCTTTGGAGCTTGTTACTGTTCCCCCCCTTGAGGCTGGGATCTTTTCCCACTTCAGGGTGAACTGGTGGTGTGACTGTCTCCTTTCTTGGTCACGCAGCTTCAGCTCCAGGTCTGTACTGAACTGCAGTTGGTAGAGAATTTTGAATACAGCCTAGAGGAGTTAAAGAATACTTCTCAGGCAATAGAGTACAAAGCAAAGCTGATTAAAAAAAAAAAATCACTAAGTTTTGCAGACACTTGAAATGTATTCCTTAAATCTCCTTATGAAGGAAAATGCTTAGTTTGGACATTCTGATATTCTCTCCTTTCCAGAATCAGAAGTAAAAAGGCAATGCAATTGGGGAAAATGAAAACACAAGTTTTTAATTAAGCCCCTGTCCTGTCCTACACACACACATGAAAAGAAACATCTTTCAGGTTCCTAGAAGAACTTAAAATTTAGTTTTATGGACTTATTTTGCTCTTTTTAGAAAGCAGTTAATTTGGGGAAATGAGTCTTTTGTGTGAATCACAAAAGACTGTGTGACTGTTCCAAGAATTATTTGGGACCCTAAATGTTTCAAAAGGTTTGTCCCACTGAACTGTGGGGTTTGTGCACACTGACAGACTACAAGCTGGAAGTTTCCAGCGGTCACAGCACAGCCGCGTTGTTTGATGTGGGTGCACAAAACAGGCAGTGCTGGGGAAAACCCTGGATTTTCTCATCCACATAACTGAAAGGCATATCTCACTGCAGGTATACCCCTTATTTAGTGAAATCCTAGACACCCCAAACTGGGTGCTAAAGCTTCCAAGAAACAGGGGGAGGGTGTCACCCCTCCCATTTCATATGCACCACTATGCACCCCTGTGATACGATTAACTGAAGATTTCAGGAACCAGACCTGGCTGGAGAAGCGGTTTAGGGCATGACTAAGAAAACGTGTGGTCCTTTCCTTTGCAGGTGGTCACTTGCTCACTCCAGTGGAAGACATTTTTGACAGTTCATCACAGTAATGCCACCATATTTCAGACTTGCAGTCGTTTGGTTTTTGTTGTTTTTTTTTTTTTAAACTCCATGCTCAGGAGAAACAAGAAGGTAAGAAGCAGCTTACCAAAAAAATTATGTTAAAAATTCAACTGACTTTAGTAATTTTCTGTCCTTTGTTATCTTGTGCAATTCTGTTGCATTCCTGGAATATGTTTTAAACAAATGGGAAGTGTGACTGCTTTATTTCTTGTCTTCAGAAATGTGCAGTCTGCACAGGTTACATTATCTGGCTTGACTACAGATGTGTCAGGATGCCCTGTGGTGTCAGGTATAAAATCTGGCCTAAAAGATGAAGTACACAGGTCAGAACTGAGCTTAGCAACTCTTGAGAAAAGCTGGGAAGTGAGGGTAAGCTACCTGCAGTGGCTAGATAAACAACTGAGGGAGTCAGGAGAGTTGCCCTTGTGGGAAACCGAGTTTAACATTAGATAAAAGAATCACATCTTTTCTATGAAGGGCATTCATAGCTAGTTTGTTTAAACCTTGAGATCGGGGAAGTATTATGCCTGTCAGGCTAAAAAGAAAATTTGGAATACAGCTTGTATCAACCCTGAAGCTGGTCGCAGGTTACTTTAACTTTTGAAAAATTAAGATATATCCACTTTCTGGATCATACGAAACAACATTTAAGTTACTGCTTTATCCTTTTTGCCTACTTGTTCAGCAAAAATTTTGTTGAAGAACAGCTTATTCATGTAGTGAAATGAAAAACAACCCAACAAAATATCCAGTAACAGTGACCCAGTCATTTAACCTCAAGCTGCCTATTTCTACATTCATTCCATGTTTCACTCTTTAATATAATTATTCCTGTTTGGAATAGACAGTGATGAAATGATCTGACCTTTATGTATTATTACTTGATTAGTTTTTCAGCATTTGCTGAAAAAAAATAAAATCAGTTGCTGAACATTCTTATTAATATTCATTTCAAGTGCTTTTGTATGTCCTTCACGCTCTTCAAGAGAGTTGCTATATAACAGAAAAGTACCTCTCCCTTCTTCTGCACTAGTTAAGCAAATTTTCATTAATAATTATTGAGGTTTATATCTTTTTTTAAAAATCAGTTTAATCTGTACAAACATCTTCAGGCAAATATATTTAGACCAAGGACCACTTATTATCATTGTGACTACCCTAATCACTTCTGTTGCCTCACTGGCTGAGCTGAAGAAGTTTGACTTTTTAGTTCTCCAGGAACCAGACTTAAGATTACAAAAAAAATGAGACTTGGCTGCTCTGACGCAAAATGGTATGAGGTGGGGTTCATAATGCCGATTTAGTTCCCTAGTGCAGAGTTTGTTTTGTACATTTGAGATTCACAACAGCCACCATGCTAAATTCTCAGATACTTAATCCAGACAGGGAGAAAGAACAAGATGATGTGAAACTCTGGCTACATCTATAAACACAGCTTAAGCCTCCCTCAGCCTGCAAAAAGTCCCGTAAGATAACCTGCACCCATACACGAAAGTCTCCCTACCATTCCTAAAACTGGGGTCCAGTGCAGGATTAATGGGCAAACTTTCAGTGTCTTGGTTCTAAGCCTTATACAGCCTGAGCGTTAAACCCCACAGATTTAGCTTCTCTTAAAACACCTACCAGTGTAGGATGCCACAGCCACCTGGGCTGGCATCAGCCCTAAGGTAAGGGGAAGCCCTTCTGTTCTTCTAGGCCCTGGAGGCATCTATATCCTTGCCTTGGATTAATAGGCAAATTTGAAAACTTTTGTGTGTGTACATATATATATTTTGTCAAGTTCATCTTGTGCGATCGTCCCAGAACTCTTGAAATTAGACACAGCTGACTATCGGTGAATGTTTATTAATGTTTAGGGGAGTTCTGCCTCCTCAATGTGTTAACCAATTATTATTTTATAAAATAGAAAAATTCAGCTATTAAGTCAGATCAGGTTGCTCATGGCTTGATCCAGTCAGGTGTTGCAGACCACCAAGGATGGAGACCGTACAACCTCCCTGGGCATCCTGCTTCTCTCCTGGACTGTCCTCAAAGGGTAAAAACCCCTCCTCCTTACATGCAGCCTGAACCTCTTTTGTTTCCCTTCATGTCTGTCATCTCTTGTCCTCCCACCATGTTCCTCTGTGAAGAGCCTAGTCCATTTTCTCCCTAACCTTTTCACAGGTCCTGGGAAACTGCCTCTGAAGCCGCCTCTTTCCAGGCTGAAAAAGCCCTGGTCCCAGAGCCTCTCCTCACAGAGCAAGTGCTCTAGCTGCAATCAGCTTGGTGGCTCCTCCACTGAACTTGCTTCTGTTCAACGTATTTCTTGTATTGGCTGGGGGGAGCCCAAAACTGGATGCAGTACCTAGATGTGGTCTAGCGCGTTCAAAGTAGAGATAATCAGTTCCCTCAACGTACTGGCTGTTGCTCCTGTTCATTGAGCTCTGGATGCAGATGTCCTTCTTTACTGCTGTTTATACAACTGAACAGAACTCTAATCCTCTGTTTCAACCTGCAGAGTGATAATTTGCTCAAAGACTTATTCATTTGGCTTGGTTCTGATGTTCAGACTGTCTGGAACCTGTTCTGTTGATTTCTGTCATTTTTTTGAAGGAAATTTAGCAGTTAGACTGGTGATAAGCAGCAAACACAGCAAACCTGTGCAGATCCCAAAAGAAGTAAAATACACACTGTTATGTGGGAAATGACTCTCTGAATGTTCAAACAGAAAAAGCAAGAAGTACCCCAAAAAGACACAATCTGAAGATCAAGAAGATTCTTTCTAGAGATCATGTGGGGGAAGAACACAAGTTTGTTCTTCGTTTTTCCACACTTGCAGAACTGTTCACTACCCACACCAAACAAAGATGCTCTGAACTAACTAATATAGTTGAGCCTTCAGACAGAGAACTGTTTATAAGCCTCTAAACTAATACATCTGTAAACTTCTAGTACATCAGAAAAGGCATTTCTCTTGGATTCAATTTCTAATGTAAGCTAGTGTTTCAGCAGTAGGCCTGGGAGCAGCCCTAAAGCAAGAAAAAAAGAGAAATACTATTTTGCTTCCAGGGAAAGCTAAATAAGTGTAGTAGAAAAGGATGTCTGACTATATGGGCAGTGCAGCTCTAGTACTGTGGGAGACACTTCATTCTCCAAATCAATGATAATCTGCAGTCATGACAGAGTAAGGGATCAAACATGACATGCAGGTCTACTCTCTGCCGCAAACACAACTTCATCATTTGGCATAAGCCATGGTGTCAAAGATGCACCAGAAGATAATGGCTGTCTCTATGTCTAATTCCTTATGTATAATCATACAGGCTAGAAGGACTGAGACAGAATATAAGAGCGTGGTATCACATGAAATGGATGAAAAAAAAAATCTATGCAGCTGGCTTATTCAATTATCAGCTTTCTCAAAAGGACACAAAAAGTGAGCGGTTTAAGCTAAATTAAATTTTTTCTGGGGCAAAAAGACGTTATCCCACAGGTTGGGATGTTGACAGCATAAAGACAGACTACTTAAGAAGAAATCTTGAGAACTAGGTAGTGACTTTTCAGTAGGCAACAGATGACGAGATCCTGCTTCTCTTCAAGATTTGTGGCTTATTCGGGAGATCAGATAAATGTAAGAGCCTTGAGTAAAAGTGACTTTGGGATACAAAAGCTAAAGAATTATACATTCTTCCCATGTTTTCTTTACCCTCTTTTTGCTGGGACACAAAACCTTCAATCTGCTGTCATACAAACCAAATCTTCATCATCAGTGTAAAAGCAGTACGGTAGGTCAGGAACAGTGTTCCCAACATAAAATAATGGGCTTTTCTTTTTTCCTTTTTGGTGTTTCTAAACTGCTCTATAAAAGGTTCTTTATCATGTGCACTGGTTTTCAAAACTTTAGAACATGTATAGCTATCTTTTCCCTGATATAAAGGTTAGACCACCTGCTCAGTAGGAAATACATTTTAGAGCAAATTATGCATGTACTGCATGTGAATTCTTTTACAGAGTCCAGGTACTTACTGACTGTTTCCTAGTAGATATAGCAATATGCTATTTGTTTGCTTGCCCTGAAGCTTGACGGTAGTTACCAGGAATCATGCTATCCATGTTTATTCTTGATGTACAAGCAGCACCTTCTTTTAACCATGTAAAGCTATCAGAGTAAACCATACAATTCACATCACAGCAGCTTAATAGATTTAGTCGTAGCGTGGTTCTTAATGAACTCTTTATATTCATGTAAATGTCTGATATACTTCTAAAGGAACTCTGCCATGGATGAAAGTTAGCTGAACCGCCATTAACTGAGACAAAGCAAAGGGTCACCTTATACCTTTGGAAGGGAATGCTTGCAGTTACTGTAGCACGGATGTGAAAATCTGATGGAAACAGATTAAAACTAATCTTATGGTATATTAGGGAGAAAGAATGCTTAGAACCATCACTAGGACTTTTACATTCTACTTCTCCTGCTTGTTCAATGTATGACAAGCTCTTCAGCTTATTACCTGCAAAAATCACTATATGACAACATACCTGATGCCAAATGGGGAAGTCATGAGAATGAGTGCTTCAATTAATCCTTCTGTATAAGTTGCTATGGCAGCTCACTACAGTATTATTAAACTACCAAGCAACTATAAAACAATGCAGTTTAAAGAGCTGAACAGATAAGGACCAGCTACTCAGGGAAAATAACAGAAAGGTTGACTTCAAGGCTGCGCAAGTCTTGATTCATTAACTGAGTAAAGAACTTCACAATAGTTCAGTATATTTGAAGAAGCCACTACAACTAGATAAGCTGCTTGAGCAGACAGTTATTACTGATGGTGTTCACAGAATTCACAATAGTTCCACTGTCTGTATTTCACCTTTCCACCTGAGGACTGGATTTACTTGGACATACAGATCAGCCTGTTGACTTGGCAGACAACCTACAGCCATGACAAATTCTCAGCTAATGCACCAACGGGGTACACTTCCTTCATAGCCTAGAGAGAGAGAGAGAGAGAGAGATGGATTTTTTTTTTTTTTTTTTAAATCTTTACTCTTATTTAAGCACCGAGACTGGAATAGAAAATTTAACCCTGCCTGTGGGTACCAGGATTTGGAATAACTGCCTTTGTCATTCTGAAAATAAGGTTTCATGTGCTCGAGGAGAGCCAAGGGATGAGACAACTCCCTTCAATACTGCTAGGGCGAGACTGACTGAAGAGAGCTCTGCTGGAGTCCAACGAGACTCTATTGCCAGGAGGAGCTCACACAATGAGGCTGTTGCTCTCTCTGCTTGTTACCAGTTTCCTACAGCAACAAAACTGCCCTATAGAAAACAGAAGCTATAAACTAGCATCTTCTGGTAAACATTTCTGGCTCTGAAGCCACAGAATGGTAACTCTTACTAAACAAAGAAAACAATAATCTACGAGACAACAGTTTAAAAGGAAAGGAGAGAAGGTGAATGATTCACAGGTTGCTGCAACATTAAGCATTTCAAGGCTGTGATTCTCAGAAAAAGTACTAGAATAAAGCATTATTTTACTAGATAGAAAAATTTTTCTTAAGATGAGATATCGATCCCCTTATTTCTGCAGCGATGGATGAAATTATTGATCATTTTCCAAAAGACTATGTAACAGTCTCTAGCAACACGATAAAGGCCTTGCAACAAAGAGCACTCTGACACGGGTGTGTACAGGTAAGCACCTGTGATATGGGAAAGCCCCTTTCAGACTGATTCAGAATGGAGACTGTTTCTTCCATATTTTGCCTTAAGGAATGGGCTCTTGGCTATACCTGGGAATGGTTGCTTCCTTCTGCTTTGAGAGATGTGGCATTTTATGAAATGAAAACATCATCTTACTTTTTTGACCAGTCTTAGTCAAGCTGCCCCCGCTAGCACATAGAGATTAGTCAAAGAATCCATTTGGCATGTAACTTTCCTTGATTAAAACCCAGGAAGTTCAAATTACAGTTTCCCTGGGGCTGTGCAAGTGTTGGAATGGAGGAGGAAGCTGCATGGTGGATCCATCAAAGCTAAGCAGAAATACTGTGAGCTGGTGCAATGCAATTAATGCCCTGTGACATTGCCACTGGAAACCGTCACATCCACTCCCCTCCAAATTAACAGTATTTCAGGTGTTGAGACTTTACAAGATAAGTTCTGGACCTTTCAGAACAGTTATATTCGTGATGGCGTTTACTGTGTTTGGCTTTCGCAGGGTGTACCACTTTGTAGAAGCAGCAATCCTGTTACAGGGTGGTAGAAACAGTTTGGAGTTGGAGTAGATTTGCTCTTTCGCTGTTTTGCTAAGGTCTATGTTCTGTTTTCTCTGCCTCATCTGCGTAGTCCCTACCATGTTCCTCCCTGAAAGTACAATACAGCAACAGGAACTCCAGGAGCCAAAACTTGCAAAATGTTGTCTTTGTGCGTTATTAGCACTCTGCAGAGCCTGCTATGCTACATGCAATGTGACAAATCTCCCTTCCTCCCCTTTCTGCCAAGCATATTCATAAGCAAATATAACAGTTACACACAAACAGGAACTGTGTACATAAACAACAGAAAAAAATAAATATGAAAATGAAAACAACCACTGAAGGGATTGTTCTAATGACAACTATTGGCTAATATACCAAGGAAAAAATCCCCACTCTTGAATGAACTACTTTGGATGGGCAAATATCACCTTTTTTTGAGTGAAATAAACTGCTGATCAGGATGTAAATGTAAGGTTTCTAGCCTCTTTTAACTAAATAGGTGTTCCCCTATGGAAAGAAAGCATCTTAGATTTTCATGAGAGCAAACATATGAAAAAAGAGTGAGAGCAAAACGCCCACGGTGCATACTAATCCAACATGATTTTTTAAAATGTTCAAACTTGTAACTGATTTTTCATTTTCTTCTGGGAAAAGGCTGTCAAACAAGGCAAGCACTATACAGACACATTTTCGCTCTTTAAGCCTGCACGTCTATTAGCATTCCTTCCAGCAGCAGAACTGAAATCAAATGCAGTATGTTTCACACCTGTAGCTAGGAGACTCTTCTGATTTTGATAGCTGGATAGGCAACGTCCTTATGTACTTAATCTTCAACGTTGGGGTTTTTTTTTTCCCTTCTACAAGAAAGAGTGCATTTTCTAGAAGCTCCTTTTTCTTTTCTTTTTGCGCCTTTTACTCAACACCACTAGCTTGCAAAGTGAACTCTTTTTTTAAGATGAAAAAACGCATGTCTGCCCATCTGCTGCTACAGCTCAAGAAACTCGAACGTTTCTGAAGACAGCTACGCAAAGGGCAAACCAGCGCAAGCAGAACGCAGAACCTCAAACCTGCAGCAGGTATTCTGATCAAGGCAGGGAGCGCTTCTGGAGCGCCAATTCAGGCACGCAAACACCACCTCAACAGCGCAAATAACTCTCCCTACCAACCGCCGCCTCCTTGGCTATTTTACAGCATTTGGGGTGGCTCGGGGGGCAGCCCCCTCCGCAGCAGGGCACCCCGGCGGGTTACACAGCCCGTCCCGCCGGGGCGCGGGCTGCCTCCACCCCTGCGGGGCGGCGCGCAGCTCGGCGGCCGGCAGGCGGCGCTATAGCACGGGGGGGGGGCGGTTAGGGGTCTTGCTCCGGCCGGGCGCGGCGGGGAGCCGGCGGCAGCGCCCTCCGGCCCGGCCCGGCGGTCACTCACCATGTTGACTTCCGAGACCACGTCGATGCTGGCAATCTCTATCCGCATGCCCACGTCCACGGGCGGACCTGCGGGGGGGGGGGGGGAAGGGGGAAGCGGGAGGCGGCGTTAGCCGGCGGGGGGCGCCCGGGGGTCCGGGGCGCGGGTCGGGGGAGCGCGGGCGCCTCACCTCCGAAGTCGGGCCGGAGGCGGATGTCGTAGCCCTGGAGCAGCCTGTCCACCGTCTCCTTCACATAGGACATGTTGCTGGGCCCGTCGGCGCTGCGGGAAGGAGCAGAGGCGGGTTAGGGAGGCGGCCGGGCGGCCCCGCGCCCGCGTCCCTCCGCGTCCCGGCCGGCGCTCACCTGCGCGCCGCGCACGCCACGGCCAGCACCAGCGGCAGCGACAGGGGACCTGACTTTTAAATAAATTGAGATGTAATGCCATCTAAGATGAAGCAAAACATATAGGAAAAATGAACAGTAATG
>JANHGO010000001.1:37133752-37151747 GCA_024606505.1 Aquila spilogaster | reverse complement strand
TATTCCTCCCCAGGTGCAGGACTCTACACTTGCTCTTGTTAAACCTCATCTGGTTCTTCTCTGCCCAACTCTCCAGCAGACTCTGGACCACTCTCCAAATGAGTGGTTTAAACTAAATTAAATTATTTCTGGGCCAGTGATGTGTTTTTCAACAGGTTGGGATGTTGACAGTATATGAGACAGACTTCTTAAGGAGAAAGCATGGAAAGAATATTGGGTGTGGAGAAGCTAAATAATTTTATCTCTGATGTCAAAGAACAATGAAACATTCTTTTCCCTCTTCTTTCTGGGAAATAAAACCTGCAATCTGTTATTACACAAACCAATGTCAAATCAGTATGGTAGGTTAGGAACAGGGTTCTCTCAAGTGAACTAATGGGCCTATATTTTTTGCATCTCTCTTGAGAGCTCTATAAAATGTTCTTTTTCAAGTGCATTGGTGTTTGAAGCACATACAGCTACTTTTTCACTATGATAAAGGTTTGAAAAATATTTTAGAGAGTAAATAGTCATGTATTGTATGTGCTTTTTGTTTCTTTTTTTTCTTTCTTTTTTTTTTCCTTTTTTTTGCAAAGAATCCAGCTACTTCTCAACTATTTTCTAGTAGATAGAGCAATATAGCACTATGACATTTGCTTGCTTGCCCTGGAGCTTGAAGGTAGTTACTGTGAATCATGCTGCCCATGTTCATTCTTTCTGTGCAATCAGCACCTTTTGTTGATAGTGGGAAGGTATCATGACAGACCAGACAATTCACATCACAGAAACTTAATAGATTTAGTAAGAGCAGGGATCTTAATGAAATCACTATATTCATGTAAATGTCTAGCATACTTCTAAAGGAACTCTGTCACGGATGAAAATTAGCTGAACAGTCATTAACTGAAACAAAACTAAGGATCACTTTGTACCTTTGGAAGCAAATGCTTTGTGAATTCCAATTTTTTAGCAAGGATGGGAAAATCTGATGGAAAGAGATTAAAATTTATGGTACATTTGGAAAAAAGTAAGTTTTGAACAGAGCAATGGTCATTATGACTTTTACATCCTACTTCTCTTGCTTGTTTCACGTATGACAAGTTCTTCAGCTGTTTACCAGCAAAGATCAATATATGACAGTATATCTGGTGCCATACAGAGGAGTTATGAGAATGACTGCTTCAATTAATCCTTCTGTATAAGCTGCTATGGCATTACTGTACTACCAAACAGCTATAAAACAATGCAGTTTGAAGAGGTCAGAAGATGAGGACTGCAACCTTGAGGAATAGCAAGAATAGCTTTGCAACTTTTTATTAATTTAGTAAAATATTTCATAATAGCATATTTGGAGAAGACGCTACAGGTAGACAAGCCGCTTGATCAAACAGTTATTAGTGTTGGTTTTCACAGAATTCATAATAATTTTGTCATCTGTATTTCACCTTTTTACTCAATGACTGGATTTACTTAGACTTACAAATCTGCCTGTTGACTTGGCAGACAGCCTACAGCCATGACAAATTCTCATCTAATTCACAGAAGGGGTACAGAGATGAAGTAAAAATCTTTACTCTTATCTAAACACTGGGACTGGAATAGGAAATGTAACCCCTACAGTGGGTACCAGGATTTGGAACAGCTGTCTCTGACATTCTGGAAATTAGGTTTTACATGACTGGGGAGAACCCAGGCATGAGACAACTGCCCCCGCTACTTCTACATGAGACTGACTGAACAGAATGGTCTTTTGGTTATACCTAGGAATGGCTGCTTCCTTCCATTGGGAGAGATGTGGCATTTTATGTAATGAAAATGTTTTGATTTTTTTGACCCATCTTGGTCAAGCTGCTTCCCTTAGTACATAGAAGTGGTCAAAGAATACATCCAGCATACAACTTTCCATAATTAAAAAACAAATTACACTTTCCCAGGGGCTGTGCAAGGGTTGGAAGGGAGAAGAGAGGTGCATGTTGGATCCTTCAGGGCTAAGCTAGTGAATGAGGCAACCACTGTACACAGTTTTGCTCTTCAAGCCTGCATCTCTAGTAGTGCTCCTTTCAGCAGGAGAGTTGAAATCTAATGACATCTGTTTCACACCTGTAGCTTGGGGACTTCTCCAATTTTAGTAACTGGGTAGGGGACATGGTTGTGTATTTAATCTACAACAGTTTTCCCTTCTACAGGAAGGGCTGTTTTTGTAGAAGCTTCATGTTGTTTCCACTTTGCTGCTTAATGCCATTTCACATTAAAAAAGCAAATACACACACACAAAAGCCACCACAAACCCAAACAAATCTATGCCTGTGACTGACACTACATCTAGGGCAACCCCAACATTTCTGAACTCAGCTGCTGACCGTGTGAAGAGCAAACTACCGCAAGCAGAACCCAGACCCTCAGACCTTCTGTAGGCATTTCAAACATGGCAGCGAGCGCTTGTGGAGTGCTGGTTTAAGCACACACATTATGCCAACAACGCAAATAGCTTTTCCTAGCAACCCCGACGTGCTCGGCTATTGTGCAGTATGTGCTCTCCCTTGAGGCAGGCAGCCCTCGGTCCGGGCTGGCTCTTGGCAGTTCCGACGCCGCTGCAGGCGGCCGCGCGGAATTCATGCTGCCGGCAGACCCTGGACGCGGAGCTCTCGTGGTGCTGCGGCGCGGCCGGCAGGCGGCGCCAAAACGAGGAGGGGGGGTCGGCGCTCCGCGGCCCCGTCCCGCCGCTACTCACCGTGTTGACTTGCGACACCACGTCGATGCTGGCGATCTCGATCCGCATACCCACGTCGACGGGCGGACCTGCGAGGGAGGGGGGAAGCGGGAGCCGGCGTTAGGCGGAGGGCCGCCGGGCAGCGGGCCGGGGCGCGAGAAGCGCGGGCGCCTCACTTCCGAAGTCGGGCCTGAGGCGGATGTCGCAGCCGTTCAGCGGCCTGTCCACCGTCTCCTTCACGTAGGACATGTTGCTGGGCTCGTCGGCGCTGCGGGAAGGAGCAGAGCCGGGTTAGGGAGGCTGCCGCTGCCCCGCTCCCCTCCCCGGCCTCGCAGCGCTCACCGCTCACGCCGCGGCCAGCACCAGGGACAGCGACAGAGCCCGCGGGTCGCCCCGCCTCGCCGCCCTTATCCCGGCCCCGGCCGCGCCAGCGCCACTCCGGGGCCGACTGCAAGTTGGAGCGGAGCGGAGCGGAGCAACAATTGCCGGCAGCGCAACGCATGCGCGGAGCGGGGAGCCGCGGGCACCGGCATCCTTGTCAGCCCGCATCACCGCAGGTGCCGGGAGCGCTGTCGGTTGGCCGTGAGGGCTGCTGCAATAAACGCACCTTTCTTTGCTTCCTCTTTCAGTCACCTCCTAGCTCAACTCAATGGAACTTCGGCGTTGCTGTTGCGAATTCTTAACATTTTCTAATCGTGACTGTTGCATGCTGTAGTGGTACTAGTGATCGGGCATGACTGGTGCTGCTGGGTTATGCAGCACTTGACACGTACCAAAAGTTTTAAAACTCGGTCATTATAAAGTTACCTGGCTTCTTTTAAGCACTAAATTAAGGTTTTCCTTGGCACTGAAGAGTCCTTTGTGGCTTCTTGATGCTTTGCAGTATTGTATCTTGTAGATAATTCTAACTTTGCCAAAAGCCGTGTGACTATCAAGTACAAAAAGGAGACGCCTGCTCTGCCTGGCCTGCTAAATTCTGTCATAAGGTGTGAGCGCAGAGGATTATCCTATGTATAATCTCATTTCTGTATGTTTTAAGGTAACTGTACTTCAGAGTAGTTGTTCTGCAGGCAGCCTGTCAGTGTGAAGTGTGTTTCTGGAGCTCTTCCTGGGACACTTGGGCTGTAAGCTGGGCTCTGGAAGCATCTGCAGACACCTTGCTGGGCAAAGAAAGTGCTGGGAAGGCCCTCAGTGACTGGAGGCTGAGAGCAGGATTTGTGTGGGGCTCTGAACAGCTACACCTCAAGAGTGCTGGCATTACATGGCCACAGCAGGCAGCCAGAAGGCTCCTTTCTGGCCCAGTTGGGGTGGATGATGGCACCATGATGGGACTTGTCTTCCAAATGCTTCCAGGGCTGAAATATTATTAACAGCAGAACCTCTACGCTCCCACATACTACCAATTGAAACACTCTGTGGTTTTATAGCATGTGTAAAGAATACTGAGGTTCTGTTCTCTTTGTGAAAGATCCATTTCTAGAAAGAAAACATAGACATAGTGTACTTCTCCAGGCCACCAGTGCAGGAGAATCTTATACAAATGAAACACCCTAGTTGCTTTCTGCAGCTCTTTAACACCTATGACAAAGAACCAGTGACCTCCAAAATGAGTGATCGTGGCAAAGAGGCTAACTTTCATAGACCCTATATTATCACAGACATGTTCTAAAAGCTTTCAAAGATCATGAGACACCTGGTGGTCTGATTTATGAGTGTGGGTAAACTGAAGCTTCTTCTGCAGCCAATAAACTTGATTCAGAATGGAGCAGTGCATGTTTCCATGTGCTCCAGTTGGATTTTATTCTCCCACTTGGGCTGAGTGAAAGCTGGTGGGTTCCCTGTGTGGCCTTTAGGGCTGCTGGAGCTGGCTGAGTGCCCTAAAAGTCAGACAGGCAGGGATGTGAGGGTCTGGTCTGCACTGCTTTGCATTGCTGCAAATCAGGCTGCTCTTCAAAGCATTGCTAATGATAATAGCAAATTCCTCTCCTGCACATTTCCATGCTGGGCTTAGTATTGATAGGGTCAGTTAGAGAGATGCGTATCTCGGGAATAAGACTTTTTGTAAATTCTGGGCTGTGCTAGTGAAAGCAGAATTTCTGAGTGGGGAAAAAGTTTGTCTTGATTCAAGCATATTGAGACAAACATATTAGCAACCTGAAACCATTGAGATTGATAATGGAGAGGGGGAGATCCATGCTTCACTCCTTGCACTTTGTATGTGGAGATGCATACTTTGAAGGTTAATATTTGTAATGCTGACTGGCTTGAGTAATCGGAACTAAGAACTTGCAGAAGCAAGATGCTCACAACCCAGGTGGTCTAACTGGACTTGCTGTTCTCCAGTCAGCAGGGAGAATTGCTGGGTGAAAGCCGGACTGGAGGTAAGCGTGCAAGCAACATCATTAATAAGCAAAATTGCATTTTGTCACAGTGTGCACAGAAAACACGTAAGGCAAAAAAAAAAACCCACCAACAACAAACATAAGGCAAAGCAGAACTTGGGCTATTTGGATTATTCATGATCAGACAGCTGCTTTCCGCTTGGCTGTGGGGCTTATCATACTGCATATCCCCTATGTCAAAGAAAAATGAGAAGTAGGAGGGATATACATTTTTTCTCACCTGGCATTGAGCAAATGGTCTTCTTCAGTAACTGTACTGATAAAGTATATTAAAAATTTTAGATGAAAATTTTAAATTTGAAAAGAATAGGGTAAATGATTTGGTTTTAAAGCTATGACATGAAACCAGGAACTGTGAAATGACTACATGTGCAGGTAAAAAAAATATGCATAATTTATACTTAAAACAGGTAGATAACAAAATAGGTCACATATATCATCTGCTAGAGATAATGCTATTGTCATTTTATATGTACAGTAATCCCTTGAATCAGATGCAGCTTGTGAGCAGTCTTCTTGAATGACAGAAAAAAGCAAGCTGAAAATAATTCTAGTGTGCTCTGGGGATTTCGGAGTACCAAAAAAACAGCCAAGAAGAGCTGCGCAGTGTCACAGTGAACTTGTGCTTTATCCTGAGATCTTCAAACTGTGAACTGATCTTAGTTTTATAATCAAAGTGAGAAGAATATATATAATAAGAGCTCTAGGACAAAAATTGTTCTACCGTATCCACGGCCAGAATAATTTACTGAGTCTTTAGTCACTTCAAATAAACATCTGTAATGCTAATTTGAAATCCCTTTGTAGATCTCCCAGCCTCATGACTTTTCCACTCACCTAACATCCTTAACATTGCAGAGCTGGCTTCCTCTGGAGAAGCAGTAGTCCAGCACTGCATGCCTAATGCCAGAACCCCTCCACTAGCAGTGCATCTGCATGTCC
Source organism: Aquila spilogaster (assembly GCA_024606505.1). Classification (NCBI taxonomy): domain Eukaryota; kingdom Metazoa; phylum Chordata; class Aves; order Accipitriformes; family Accipitridae; genus Aquila; species Aquila spilogaster. Next base: position 37,145,714 of record JANHGO010000001.1, on the reverse strand, counting down.
CACTCCATGCTACCTGCAGGAAGCAATTCTGCTAATCTTCTGTTTCTTCATCCCAGGTGTGGGAGACTCTTGTTATCTCAAGAGTAGTAGAGTCTGGAGATTAAGGTCTTTGAGCCCGATGCTGCAGAGATTAATAAAAAAGACAATCCTGGCTTCCAGGACAAGTCAGGAAGACATTCAACAAGTGTTGAGACGGGCATGAAGAAGGTGCAGGCAGCAGTTAGCCTGTGTTTATTTGCATAGTTTAAAGGCCTTGGTGTATTAACCACAAGCAGCCAGCAGTCGTAAGTGTCACCAGAACAATGCAGGCAATTATAGACAGAACTGCAGAGTTAGGTTTTAAGGAGAAATTTAAATAACATAGAGAAGAAATATGAGATGCGTTAATGTTATCATTCCCGTTGAAAGGTATTTCAGGTGCTTTCTTTCATGTAGTTCCCAACAACTGAGGTTTCTGTCAATGCTGGTGAGATGTCAGAAGCACAGTGGAAAGAGTCATTGCCCGATGTGCAAACTCACATGTAGGAATGAGCAGCACATACACCTTTTCATTTTGAGCAGTTCCCTTGATTTAAACAAGCTAATTCATATTGTAAAAAGTTCTATGTGTATTTGTTGGATCAAGACGTTTGCTTCTAAGCTTTTTAGGCCTGGTACTGTCTTTATACATATGGGTAATTTTTTTGTAGAAGAAATGAAACTCTTACTAGAATGACACAGAGATTATTTTTTTCTGATAAACGCAATTAATTTTCCCTAGCTTTACTTTTGCATCACCATCTGAAGAAGCTCATGGCAAAACTATTTAAAGTGTCAGGTTGAATAAGTTTTTTTTTAAAAGCAGTGAATAGAGAAATACAAGTTTTGTTAACAGAAGTATTTTACCACACTGGGCCACTAGAATGCAATGTGTCTCTTTGTCCCTTTTCAGTGATGTGATACACTTACTACATAGAGACACTTACGAATCTGTCGTTCACGTAAATAGGAGCCTAGCTTGTTCAGAGTTGCTGAATTCAGTCACAAAAGCAACTTTTCTGGAGATAGTACCCAAAATGAACGTTACTTCAAGAAGAGAGATTTCTGCATTATTTACTCTCAAGAAGTTTAGAATTAAAAAATATTCCTTTCCAAGCTCTGAGAAACTTGATCTATCTTTGAGGTTAGTTCAACCTGGAGGAGTTGAATGTGGCTCAGAGGATGAGCAGGAGGAAGCTTAGTAATTTCCCCTTCCAATCTTTTTTTTGTCATCTTTTTACTCAAAAGGCTGTTAACACCACTTTCTTCTTCTGCTAATGGTTTGCCCTTCCCTCATGGAAACTGTAGTTTTAGCTCTCTTGTTATCTAGGGTGGCACCTGCCCCCTTGGTGTTCTACAGTGCTGGGAATATTAAAGGTCCTAACTACTTCTCCTTAAAGCAAATGTTTTTGATTGTTTGTTTGTTTGTTTGTTTTTTACCCTCAGTCTTATTGGGGATTAAAAATGGCATTTTGCATGGGCTGGGGCTTCTGGTTTTCAAATTAGATCTATCTAAATGTGTTCTTAGTGCACTTGGGAACTCTTTTCCAATTCCACACACACCTTAAATAGCTAGCTTCAATAAGAAAAGAAACATTTTGGTTGAGATTTCATAGAACTTGTTTTTAAGATGTTGTGCTTATATTGGTAAAACTAAAGAGTAAAAGCTAAAACAGAGCTTCTGTAAACAGGAATTGTTCTCTATCCTCTTGCCATTGCACTCACCTCACGAAAGGTAGACATTTTGTAATTCCACTTCATTATAGATGTTGTCTGCTGCCTCCAAGGACAAAGGTGACAAGAATGAAAATTTGTGTTATATTTCAAGAATGTTTACTAAACATGTCACCTCTCACATTTAAAAGGGAGTATTAGAACAACAGCAAAATACGACAATAAAAGCTGCCAGACTGAAAACTTGCAGGCTGTCTGATTTCTTTGCTGATGGCAAATTCCTCTGGAATTCAATTGGGTAGATTTACAGCCATGAAAATGATAGTGTTAAATATGTATTGCCACGTATAGTCATACCTACGTTGGGAGAAAACAAAGTGGGCATGAGTTTAACAAATGCAGTAGTCCTACACAACAGCTGCTTGCACTCCCCTTTCTGTCAGAGGAGCACATTTGATGAGTGAGATATATGCTTCTTGCTTGCTGAAATAAAGAGCACATGTGAATCTCTTCAACTGGGAGTCACTTTGTCAGCAGTGAGGTGTAAGACAACAAGAAATTTTACTTATCACTTTAACAAATGCAGGGGTGCAGGTCTCAAATCCGTGATTTATATATGTCACGTGGGCTGGCAGCAGTCACTGGAAGCAGTCCATAAACTGAGAAATAGATTACGCCCTGTCATTTGTGCTGTTTTTAGCTATCTGAAAAAGAACCCTAAAATAATGCCTAAAACAAGTGCAAAGAGAAGAATTGTAAGAAAAAAGGAATTGAAAGAAGGCAACTAGCAAAAAGGTTCCTCAGCCAGACCACAAAACTGGAGTGCTGCCCCTGTTGATATGGTGGCACAACAGCAGCACTGGGGATGGGGGCAGAGAGGCTCTATCAGGGATAACAGCACAGAGAAGTGGCCCATGGGAGGGATGGTCGAGCAGTAGGGGTCATTGGTTGATTCACTGTGCATGCATTTTGGGAGGGAGCCCATCACACAGGGTAGAAACAACCCAGAGTCTCTTTTAGGGCAATCAACAGAAGCTGAATGCTCAGAAAGCTTTAAAGTGTGAAATGAGAGGTGTGGGAGCATTCCCACGTTTCCCTGAGCAGTGGCAAGCATTTGTGTGATGTCAACAGTGTCAGCTTCAAATATTTTCTAATTCCATCTCTGGACAGAAATAAGAAGTTGACTGAAGACTTAGCTTTGTGGGCAGAAGAGGCCAAAAGAAGAAATAATGCAAATATACTTGATTTTATAATTTGGAAGGATTCCCCTTCCTAATTCAAGAGAGGACTTCGGGTCTTTCTCATATTCATAACCTCTCTGTGGTGTCTTCTTTTGTCTTGCCAAATGTCTCCTGAGGTTGCTTTTTCCGTCGTTCAGAGAATTTTTCTCACTTCACCTAGCGCATTCAGGCTTAGATTTCACTTGCGGTTCTGGAGATTATCCAAATTTTCATTTCAGAAAATCATCAAAATATATTTCAGCACTGCCTCTGTGTTAGAACTGTTCAAGAAGCTGGCAACAGGAGTGGCAGCAAGTGAAGTTCCTGTCCATCCTCCTTTGATGAAGGTATATTATTATCTGCTGGTCTCAGATGGGGAGCTGAGGAATAAAGGAGTTAGAACATTTGTACAACAGATTAAAAACAAACAATTAAAAATCTGTAAGAACCTGCAAGTATTATAAACATAGGGAAAAACTCAACAAGAGAGCAGTTTGGGAATCCAGAGTGAAAAACACTTTCTGGTCCCTTTCCAGAATCCCCTGGGTGAATGGTAGGTGTTCAGTTTGTTTCAATGAGTTTTAGATGAGGACCTGCACTACTCTAATGTCTAAAGCATACATAAATCAGAATAGATTTGTACTTCATATTTTTGGGCTGTGAGCTGGAGGAAGCAGTATGTATTGCTTTGGGATAATAGGGAAATACATGAATGTTTTTCTATGAAATAAGAAAGAGTGCTTGCAAGTGCAGATTTCATCCATCCTGTTAAAACCATTCATCTTTTGACACCTACCTCCTGCAATTGTGCATTTATATTTCTAAAATATTCAACTTCATTTTTTGTCCCTTGGATTATCTACCTGCTAATTTTCACCATCAACAAAATGCTTCATTTCTTACGTCCAAGTGAGCTAAGAGGTTGGAGAGAGGACTGTGGAGACCTGTTCATGTAGGCAGTGTATTAGCTAAGGAATGTTTATTTCTCAGTGTTAATCTCATGTACTCTGATGCCTGTGTCCAGCAGAGAAATATTTAGAAAGCTGATTATGTGCTAAACATCCAAAATGAGACACAAATTCGACAAAATGCCTTAACTAAGGGGGACATGTGTATGGTTTAAATACTGACCTATTTTATAATAATTCTTGGTATTTCTATATTTTACATTTTTAAGCTTCTGTGCACATTTGAACTAATTAATACTTCAAATATCTCTACGACATATGTAAGCCTCATCTACAATTTACAGAACAGAGAATTCAGACATGGAGGTCAGGGGATCAAAACTTTAAATGCAGATTTGAGTGTTTGGACTCCACATGATCTAGGTCACACTCCTACTTGCAAAAGCATTCATATACACTTATTATTAAGTACTCCTATTGGGAAGATTTGGCCTAAATGACTTAGCCAAGGTCACAGAAATCAGTGGCAGAACTGGGAATGAAACTGAAGTGTCCTTCTTAAACATAAAAAGCAGCTGTGCCATAAAACAACAGATACTGCAGCTGCACAGGATCAATCCCCTGGTATATCTGGACCAGCACCCTGTGTGACTGGGGCCAAGAGGTTGTATTCCCAGTGGTGCAAAATACCTGTTTATGTGGGGTACTTTGTTCCTAGGCTGTATCAATTATCCATTAATCCATACACTTAAAGTAAAGCAAAAGGATATTGCACTAACTTAATGGCTATTGAACTTTCGTTTGGTATAAGAACAAATTTGACATTGGCTGTGTTTCAGACCAATGCCTTTAATCAGTCCCTTCCAAGCTGAATGACACTGCACAGTTTCCTTTTGATTAAACCATTGTTTGGGAAGAAACTACACAGAGGATCTGGGGCCAGGATGTACCATGGAGCAAAAACAGCCATCCCACCTAAGGCACAGGAGCAAGGCAGCTCCCAGCTGCTGAGGGACCCCCCTAGCCTGTTCAAAGCACTTTTCATCTGCAGAAAGAGGCATTTGAGCGCCCATGGGTTACGAGCAGCTTCATCATATTTAGCGGTGCTTCTAGCTTTGGTATGAGACCACAGATTGTGCAAGAAGTTAACTGGCTCCCCACAGAGATGCACAGCAGGACTACCTCTCTCCTGCTCACTGCAGAGGAAATAATGTCCCTGCAAGGACGCCTTTGCAAAAAACCTCCCTCAGTAAGTACTGGAGAAGATCTGGGAACTAGCTATTAGAAGCGATCAACAAGATACCTTGCCTTGCAAAATAGTGTCAGCTGCCACTGCTGTGAGTGGGAGCGAACAATGCACTTTGCCTTCCACAGCAGGTGATACACAGGAACAATTAAATTACTTGATGAAATGCCAAGGTACAACCAGATGCTTCTAAATTTCCCTTTTCTCTTCCACCTGCTTATTTTGTCAAAGTTTACTGGGCCTGCAAGACAAAGTCAGTCCTCCTGTGCTCTCACAACACCCTTTCCTTTTCGGTGATAAGATGGAAATTCCCCTCAGTAACATTTTGAGACGTGAGTAATGCCGCTCTGTGCAGCAACCACCAGATGGTAATGAAGAGCAGATAGGTTGTGTGTCTTGTGTAGATCAAGTGTATTACTGTGATGGCAATTTTTGCCTTTGTCAGCAGAGATTACAAGTACAGCTGTAAATGCTGATTTTCTCAGCTCTTTATGGACACCCTGGACCACTGCAAAAGTCTGCTTAGTAGCTTACTTGTCATAAAGAATTCATTGTGTTCGTTTTTAAGCTAAAGCGTTTTAAAGGGACTATTTTTTACCTAACATGAGTGCACATGTTATTAACTGACATGGTTATTTAGTACAGAGATGCTATCGTAAGGAAAGTTTTGATTGCAGTTGATGATCAACTTTGCAAGCTTCTCTTGTAAGAAGGTAGATATAGAATACCTTATGATGAGTGTATGCCTTGCTCCTTCTACAGCTGTAATATTTCTTAATATGTTATGACATAAAGGTTGTGTGTTTTCTAAGGCAGAAATGAAGGTCTCTCTCTTAATGTGTGTGCCTGACACCAACAAAAAGAGCAGCAGTGAGGGACAAACAAAACAAATGTGTCTTTCCTGAACATTGCTGTTAGCACAGAGGTGGTACTGAGCAGGGCTAGTCACTCCCGGCACAGCCACAAGAGGGAAGAGAGCACACAAAAAGCTTCCACTGCCAACCCAGGCTTTGGAGAATCAGAAGTCAGCCCCATTTCAGAAGTCTCTGAAGTCTTTATGCAGTATCCTTTAAAACACATAGGTGAGTTTTTCAGGCTTTTTCTCTACTATTTCACAACGCAGAGACTTTGTGCTCTCCCTCTCTCTCTTTTGAAGATAAATAAGGCTCACCTGCCTATAAGAGACCTGGCAAGCCAGGCAGCATGCCAGCAGGGAGAGAATCACTGGAACAGCTGCCATCAGCTCAAGTGTGAGTCAGCAGCCAGACCTATGGTTCCCGAGGCAAGTTTAACTCATCTGCCCATGACTCATGTACTTCTGAGATTAATAGACGTGTAATGAGCAGGAGCACGAAGCCTTCCAGGGAGGGGGCTTACTGATGCTTCTGCTCCCTCATTGTCTCTAGGAACAGGCAGCAGCAGTGGGATGCAGCTGCCTCTGCACCCTCTGCCCCTCTCTCTGCCCTGCCCGCTGCTTCCGAAAGCTCCAGGAGGTTTGCTACTGTTGCTCAGGGCAACCACAATTTTTGACACATTTTTCATTAAACTTGGCAGCTCTTACAGGGGAAGATAGGGTATAGGGCACTGGCTTCCCCGATTTCTCCCCTTATCTCTGGTTGCCACGTCCTTCACACTGTTTTTAGAAAAAAATCTCAATTTAGAAAATTCTCCCCTGCATGAAGAGATCTTATTGTATTTTCTAAGGATGCTCATTTTTGAGCCTGAAGTCAGGAGATACGCTTTTTCCTCCTTTCTGAGACTGAGGACGTGGCTGTTACCTGGTGGCCCCTCTACAACAAGAAACCTGATGCAGACATGAAGTAGATTGGTGATGTGCCCAAATGTATGAGTGTGTGTGCAGAATGAGTTGAGGCACAGGAAATTGTAAAGCTTTCTTGCTGACAACACTTTTTGCCCCAAAGTGGCTGCTCCTACAGTAAGTGCTTCCAAAAGCACTATTCCAATGCAGTGTGTAGAGGCCTATTAAATAGGAAGCTCACAGCTTACCTTCTTAAAAATCCATGTGTCAATCACTAGAAGAATCCACATAAATCCTATTGCAATCAGTAATAGCAATATATATATCTATGCTTGTATAGATATATATATGTATGTATATTTGGTACTCAAAGGATTTTCTAGCCTTATTCCAAGGTATCGAGGACATGTGTGTTAAAATAACCATGGTACTGTAGAACAGTCTTGCAAATACCATATGTCAGAGGAAAAAATATACAGCTAAATGCATGTCGGCATCAGCTCCTGCAGTTTCGTAGGAGTTCTGGCCGTGGAAGTGAAGCAAAGCTGGGCCAGCTGAAGGTTACAGTTTTACATAGAGCTTATGCTGCGCTTTGAAAGGACATCTGAGGTGGTGATTAGAGAACTGAATTGGGACCCAGCAGACTGGGTAAGCTCCTGTTCTGCTGCAAATTTCCTCCATGGAGCTGGGTTGTCAGTCAAGCTCATTTTCCATCAAAGTAAGAATAATAGTGCTTTCTTTTTTCCAATCCTTAGTCTTATCTATCTAGACTGTAAGCTCTTGAGGGAAGGAACTGCATCAGGTAATGTGTTAACTACAATGCATTCAATAGGACTCTTTTAAAACTGGAATTAACAACTTTGTAATCAAATACTAAATTAAGCTGGTGCAGTCCTGAAGGAAATAGGTTAATGACAGAACTACAGTGGGAAGGGAAAGCTGGATAGGAAGAAGAGATGGGAAGATCTGAAGCATATATTTTACTGCTCCCAGAGCAAAACTTGAACAGACCCAGAACCCAGACTGCTTAAAAATAACCATACTGGTAGGGGTGACAGCAGGTCCTACAGTCCACAGACTCCCCACCAACACTCCTCCCTGAACAGTTGGTTTGGGCGTCTCCTGAGTTCTAGATTAAAGTCTTGATAAAGCCAAGAGCAGATGCATTTTTACAGGTTCCCATGATATCTTTAATTTTTGTGGATTTGGAAGGGAAGAATAAAAGACCCCTTGCACTCATGAGGAGGTGCAAGGAGGGGATCAAAAAACAGAAATTACAAAATACAGAAAAGGTACCTATGTGATTTTTAGTCATTTACCAAAAATGAGATTGGTCCATAATTGTTCAAGGAGCGGCTTTAAAGACTTTCTCAGTCTTTTCCAAATAAGATTGGCTGTCTTAATGCATTTGATGCCAGGACTAGATTATGTCAACTTTCTGCGAAAAAGATTGCAACCCATAATTTACTTATACAACCTGCAAAGTTGTAGGAGCCTACATTAAACAAACAAGCAAACAAACAAACACAGAAAGGCTATATAATATTTTCCACGAGCAAAGTACTGACTTCCTTTTTGTTTCTGCTTAATCTGATAGTAAAGTAGAAATGGGAGGAGTGCTGAATTTTTTTTCTGCTGCTCTGTATGTTGTGATAAATAAAAAATTCTTCCATAGCTTTGGCTAAAGCTGCTTTTGAGGCATGGCCAGAATATCTGCTTCTTCAAAAATCATTAGGGAGAAGTATCAACACAGGGGCAGTAAAAAAAGTCTATTTAAGTTATTCAAGTGCTTTCTGAGCATATGGTGCTGGGCAAAAATAGTCCCCTTCTTACAATAGTCCATGATGGGTGAGATATCTTGGGAGAAATTTTGGAAGAATTGGTGGTAAAAGCTAGAGAAGCTGAGAAAATGCTGAATTCAGAAAACATATTTAGAGACCATCAGTCCAGACTGCGACCACTAAAACCTTTTTCAAGTCATCAAATTCTTTTAAAGACATGATAAGTCCCAGAAATTCTTTGAAGTGATCAAAGAAGATTTAAAGTAGTAGGTTTTTTTTTTTTTTTTTAAATCAGCACATATCTGCTGATGACAAATGATCATCCTGGGAGTTTTTGTATGTGTCTATGCCATAAATGTATTACAAAAGAATCTGGAATTCACTACAGGTGTGTTTCAAAAATGTTGAAAAGTAGCCAGGGCAGTGGATATACCAAAAGGCATAAGCAAGTATTCAGAAGTGATATATCTGGTTTACAGGACTGTTTACTGTCTGTCTGGACTGTTTTATGTTCCCTTCAAGCCTCCTTTTGTAAAAGTTTCAGCAGCATATGAATCACACACTCATTCAGAGATCAAGGATAGTGGTTCCTGCTTTCAGTATTAATCTCAGTAAATTATTTATAGTGCATGATAAAGGAGATACTAACTGCTGATAAATAAGTATCTGTTCTAATTTTCTAGATTTAGAGAAATCTATATTTCTCATTTAGTTTTAGCACATGTGGGGAGTAAATGCAGTCAAAGAGCACTTGATTCTACATCAGTATAACGTGTAGCAGGCAGAGTGACAGAAAGGCACCATGTCTACCTTTTCTTATCAAAAACAACCTGAGAATCTTAGAAGCCAGGAGCATTTTTTTATTGGTGCCCTGGCATGTTACAGCCACAGATCTTTCAACCTGATGTTACCTTTACTGAGAAGACAAATATATCAGTATTATTATTTTTTGTTCTAAAGAACCTGGGAATCACTTGAAAGGGAATGACTGAGTTTGTTTTCTACCTGCAGCAGTACTACTGGGCCTGCAGCCCCCACATTTCCTGTGACTCCAGGCACAGATCTGTGAGGGGCTAACTGATAACCTCAGGACACTTGTTTGGAGAGATTATTACTAGTGAATACCACTCAACTTTTCTATTTTGGTTCACACAGGTGTCCGTACATGTAATAAACAATTTAAACCCAAGGGTGTTCCCAGCTCTGCCAGGATGTTGTTGGCTTCCTTCCACAGCAGCTGCTAGAAGTGACAGTACTGTTGAGCTGGGTTTTGTTCTCTATCTCTGACCAGCCAGCAGAATTCTTCCCACATCTTAATTATCATCTATTGCCCTTGCTTTAATTTTGTGATTTTGTCTTCTGCCAGCAATTTTTTTCTGAGATATCTCTATATCAGATAATCTCACTGTTCTGCCACACGGGATTACTTTTTCTTGCAGAGGACTGTAAAAGTAGCAATTCTCTTCACTAGAGGACACTTCTGAGTACTCCCTTGTCATTGTTCATTCTACAGCATGGGAATAAGTATAGTCCAGAAAAACAAATTACATCTGTTTATATGCAAGAAGAGGCCAATTAATGCCGGCAAACTTAACTGATGTGAGGAAATTAGTCTCCTGAAGAGCTGCTCATCCATGCTGCTGCCATTCCTGATCGGATTGCTAATAGAGCCAGGGCAGTGGGCACTTGCTGGTGTGCTGGTTTCCACTTGTGTGTGGAGTTAAACAGGCTGCTCTCATAGAGTCCTCATGGGGGGTAAGTGACCTTGGACTGACATCCTACCATAGTCCAGACTTGTAAATACTGCATGGAGCACGTGTGGTGTCCGTAAGCAGGCTGCCCACTTAGTTTAGTTGCACAGCATTCATCGTTCCAGCAAGGCATTCAGGAGATGAAGGTCTAGCAGGACATGGGGCAGAAAAGCCAAGAGTCAGATAGGAGAGGAAAGGTGGAGTAGCCAAAAACCAATTAATTCTTTAAAAAAGCGACCTAGCTTTGGTCAGGACTGGACTCAGTATCACAGTGGTACTTATCGCTTAAGTGATCATTCAGCCCTCTTCTTCAATTTACCTTCTAGAAGGTAAATTCAGATGGGATAAAGTCACGAGTCAAAAAAAAATCATACTTTCTGTTGCGATAAGACTCTTAGTGCCCAGTGCCTTCTATTTATTAAGGATCATGCAAAACACAGTGGTTGTACCTGTGAGGAGTGCACTGCTGGGAAATGCCTGCATTTCATCTGTTAAAATATCAGGAAGCAGACTCGTAATCTGCAGAGGCCTAAATAAAGCTTTTAAAATTGGAAGCAGAACTGACTGCCTGGAGTTTTTTTTTTTTTTTCTTTTAAAGATAAACAGCATCAGCAAGCTAAATGGATTTGAAGCACAGCTTTAATTGTTTTTCAATCAGAAAAGGGCACCCTAGCTGGAACAAGCTCTAAGTACAGTCAGGAAGATTTCATGTGTACAGTAGTTCTGAGGATAATCAGGCATCTCAGTGCTTGGAGATATTGTAGCATGTAATGAATAAAGCCTTTTTATGTCAGCATAAACAGTATCGTAGTCTTGAGGTCAATTACAATATCTGATCCATGTGCTCTGGCACAACAAATTTCACTACTCTCCTTGAAATTAACATGCACACCAATCTCCAAACCTAAAGGACTCTGCAGCACACCTGGTCTGAAGTTGTTTATTGCCAGTTTAAGTGTGTGAGGGAAGAATACTATGTACATCTCTTCCCTTTCTTCCCAAAAGCCCCATTCTGTCTCTGACAGAAAAGCAATGCTTTGGAGTGGGTTTTACAGTAATTGCTGCAGAATCCCTTGGACCTTGGATAATGGAAATTATTTGGGTCACTAACCTGGCTTCCTAATTATAGGAAAGTAAAAAAAACCCAAAGATACAACGTGAAACCAGTCCCTCATTCTGGCATTTCTGCTTCCAGAAGCGTGGGATAACCCACTAACTTCCATCCCTTTCGGGTGCACTTCGTTTTAACCTTGAAGTCGCAGTTCTTCCCCTCATCTTGCACCTTTACACTGCAAGCAGCAGCTGAGGGACCCTCGTTGGGAATTACTGTCTTTCTCCCGGCTCTCAGCTTTGTTTCCCCCTCGGGAGAGGAGTCGATCAGGGCAAATGAAGACTTCACGCCGCAGTCCTCACTAGGACATGGTGGGGAAAGAAACCGTCCATCTTCACACATAGGTACGGACCTCAGCGTGCCCTCAAGCACACATCCTCCGCAACGTTCCCCGACCCGGGGAGCCCGAGGAACGAAGCACCATGCCGAGGCTGAATCCTGCACCCTGGGGTGCTGGGGGCCGTGCTGTGCCGGGCGGGAGGAGGGCTGGGGGT